>CM062815.1:121347588-121696522 GCA_031772625.1 Pinus tabuliformis
TCAATCACTGAGCATGTGATTATTGAAATTATTGTTGCTGAGACTTTATTTGACCTCCTCATGTGCCTGCTGACCATTATTGAGTGTTGACAAGACCTTATTGACGAAACCCTAGACCTAATGAGACCTAAAACCCTAAAAATGACTTTTGCATATTTAAAGACAAAAAATGACTGCAGATGATCTAGATGTATGAAAATGGGCCAGCAGGTAAAGAACATGAGGGAAAATTTATAAAATGCCACTACCATCAAATGATCCATGACCCTAATGGAATGCAGCTGATCGGATGAGACACCTAACATGCAATGAAATAAGAGAATTTGATCACTGATGGAGGGATGAAGATACCAACACTAACACATGGAAAAGTCTACCTTTAGCTTGTAGATATTTTTCACTCTAACTCCAATTTGTTTCACTTGCCCGGTAGCCACATGCTTCAGAAAGGATTTACCCTTACTGAATACAACATCATAGCCTCTATCCTCCAATACAGCTACAAAAATCAAATTCTTCTTTAGCCTCGACACATACATAACATTTTTCAGATGAATATGGGAGCCCGACTCCCTCTTAAAGGTGATAGTACCAATTCCTTGAGTATTGTACCTCTCGTCATCTCAATGTTCTATTTGTATCTGGAGATCCTTCTCCTCTAGGCTACTAAAGAATTCTTTGTTTCCTATCATATGGTATAAGGCACCAGAATCTAGGTACCAATCACTCCCTCTTATTGTGATTGTCATGCAAGAAAAAGGGTGACATCTAAATCGAATTAAGATCCCAGGGAATCTCCTCTTACTCCTATTGCAGGAACCTACTAGATTTCTAGTATGGACACTTGGTTGCATAGTGTCCATATTCATGGCAGTGAAAACATTTTATTTTTCTTAGGTTCTTCTTCTTGCCATTTTTCTGGCTAACTTTGGCTCTTCTGGGCCTTCTTTCCCTTGGCATTCTTTCCTTTTCCAAGTAGAGAAAATTCATCTTCCTCTTCAGCTTTAAATGTTACTCCATCTTTGGTGTTCCTTCAAATTTCTTCCTACACCAAATCAGACCAAAGTCTCTCCCAATTTGGAAATTTGTCCCTTCCATTTATAGAGTACTCGTAGTTGTGTCAGGATTTTGGAAGGCCTAGGAGAGCTAGGCTCACTAGCTCCAAAGATAATATATTTTCTCCAACTCCTCCAAGCTCATCTTAATAGTGAGTGAATCTGGAGAGTAATGTGGAATAGCTTCATTTTTCTGCATGTGGATGTTTTTGAGCTTGTCCCTCAATGCCAATTTCCTAGAATCACTACCATTTTTAATAGCTTAGTGAGAGTCTTACACATAGCAAATGGAGTCTCCTTGCCATGTAAATTTGAAACTATCTAGTCTCTCAACCTCCAAGATGATCCTTCTGGCTTTTTAGGTATCCTTCTTCCACTGGGCTAACTGATGTGCATCCAATACTGCAGGTTTTGGAATGTCATTTTTGGTGTACTCAAGCACTCCATTATCATCGAGTACAACTTTCATCATGTCCTTCCAAGCTATGAAATTTTAGGTTCCCTCCAGGGCCTACTCCAATCTCAATCCATTGAAAGACATTTTCCTGCACTAAAGAAAACTGCTTCATTGAATTCGCAAATTGAAGTATTTAAAGGAGAAGATCTATTGACTAGTTTCTAGTGTGATTATGATCTCTCATAACATGTAGAAATTAAAGAAATTTTCTGCTACTAATTAAATCTAACTTAAATCAAGAGATTACAAATCTCCTCTACTAATATTCGAAATGAAAATCATAGTTTAGAACAACATGCAACAATCAAACCACAAGGACTCAGAGATTTACAGGGGAACCCAACTATGAAAAACCCCTTTGTTACTTTGCATTAATTCAGATGAAAAGAGAAATAGTTACAATGTCTTGCTTCAACACTAAAGCACACCCTTCACTGCAATCTTATTTTGCTGCTTCTTGACTTTCTCTGGCCAACAATGAGCCAATTCAAGCCTTAGCTAACCTCTTATTTCCTTGTGCGATCCTGGAGGAATTAGCCACTAAAAAACAGGAGAAAATCCATATTTCCTTACGCAAAAGATTGAGGAATTGATCACCTGCTCGGTGCAAAAGCACTATACACTCAACAATATACAATTATAAATACCAATGTGCCTTTTCCATCCACTCAACTAGGAAATTCGAATTCCATGCATGACTGGGTCTATTTTTAGCTGATTGACTAGTTAACTGAGATATCAGTGAGTTAACAACAGTCATAACTACTCAACTGAACTTCAATTGACTCAACTAATGACAGGAGCTTAGTTAATTGAGTTCAATTAACAATAACTCAACTGGATTGCAAGATCATAGTAGTCAACTCATGCACAACTCTACTTCTAGCCTACAAACTCGAATTTACTAATTTAACTAGTAAACAAGGCCATGTCACTCTAGCCAACTGCAATCCAAGTCATCCTGTTGATGTGGAAATTAAATTTTCTCCATTTGACTAAGGCACTAGCCAAATGAAGCATTTTCTTGCTACAATTTCAACACGACCAAGTTCCTCATCTTGTGGGAGCTCGATTGTACTTGTACAGAAGAAGGATGGGACCTGGAGGCTTTGCATTAATTATCAGGAAATAAACAAAATCAGTGTCAAAAACAAGTATCCATTCCCACAGATTGATGACCTTCTAAAATAGCTCAAGGGGGGAAAGTATTTCAGCAAGATTGATCTCAAGTATGGCTATCACCAAGTTCCAATAAAGCCCATATATGTATGGAAGACCGCCTTCAAATCCAAGGAAGGCCTTTTTGAATGGTTAGTCATGTCCTTTGGGTTGACAAATTTCCAAGTTACTTTTATAAGGCCAATGGATGAGATCTTGCAACCCTTCACCAACTCGTTCATGGTTGTTTATCTGGATAACATATTCATCTTCAACAAGAGTTGGGAAGAGCACTTTCAACACATATGACATGTCCTTAAAACACTACAATAGCACAAATAGTCTGCCAACACGGAGAAATGCACCTTTGGCATGAGATAGGTCCAATATCTGGTTTACATCATATATGAGCAAGGCATGAATGTGGATCTGGCTAAGATCCAAGTAATTTGGGATCGGCCAGCCTCGACCACTCTAACATAGCTTTGCAACTTTTTGCGAGTCACAATTTTTCATTGGAGGTTTGTGTTGGAATTCCCCCATATCACTTGAACCTTTAGTTAGATTACCAAATGCAGAGCGAAAGAAAAGTTTTCCTAGTCCGAGTCCAACAGAAGGTGTTTTTTGAGATGAAGCACTACCTCTTCTCAACACCTCTACTCACATTGCCATACTTGCAGCAGTTATTTGAAATTGAGACAATGCCTCTGACAATGCTATTGGTGCAGTCCTCGCCCAACATGGGCATCTAGTTGCCTATCATAGTGAGACACTTTATGATACAATTTGGAAGCACCCAACCTATGATAAAGAGATGTACTCTATTGTGCAAACTTATTGGTAATGGAAACATTACATTATGAGGAAGGAGACGGTCATCCAGACCAATCAGCGACCTCTTTAGTTTATACATAGATAAGGAGGTTACAGAATGATCATCATCAGAAGTGATCTACATATCTGCAACAATTCCACTTGAACATTAAATACAAAAAGGGAAGCACCAATCATGTTACACATTGCCTTAGTCGCCCTCCAATTGTAGCACTAACTATTGTTCTCAACTCTTGTGGCCATGAGACCTATGGATGGTTGCAACTGTACAAAAATGATCCAAATTTTGCCACCACATACCAGATGCTAGTGGATGGCGAGCAAGTTCCTAATATCCACCTCTAGGATGCATTATTATGCTACCTGGACCACCCTTATACTAAGCATGGTAAGGCTGTGAATTTGTGGTCGTGGAAAATTTTCGAAGATGGCTATATTGGTGGCCTACAAGAAGAGTATCACAGTAGAGGACACTATCAAACTCTTTTTTGAACAAGTGTTGGTACATTTTTGGTTCACACAAACAATTATATCAAATCAGGATACTAGGTTCCAGAGCACATTTTGGTCATGCCTCTGCACACTATTGGACACTAAGCTCACCAAGTTGACTGCATTCCATCCCCAGACTTATGGTTAGATAAAGGTCATCAACAAGATGATAGTGCACATACTTCACATGTACAACTTCAAGAATCCATGAACATGGTATGAGAGCCATCCCTATGTATAGCACAGTTATAACAGAGCTCTCCATAGCTCGATTGGTCACAATATCTTTCAAGTGGGTCTGGGATTTCAATCATTGTGTTTGATTAATGTCATCATGCCTCATGTGACTACACAGACATAATCCACACATTTAGAGTTTGAGGCTTATAAATCAACCAAATTTATTGAACACATCCATAATATTTTCCAGTAGGTTCATGACATCTTGGAGAAATCTAATGGCAAGTACAAGCAGTGACATGATCAACATCGGGTGCCACAAAAGTTTTAGGTGCGTGACAAAGTTTGGTTGCATTTGTAGAAAGAATGCCTTACCAGATACCATCAGAAGCTCAAACCACTCGGATATTGGACTTACATAGTCACCAAGGTTGTGGGAGACAATTCTTTTGAGCTTAGCATTTCCCCATTCCTTGGCCTGCACCCAGTGTTCAACGTAGACAACCTTTGGCCATACTTTCCACCATTATTGGACACATCAAACATTGAAGAATAATGCACACCAACAGACCTAAACCTAGACTGCATGTAACAGGCCACAATTCATATAATCATGGGACACATATCAAGAACACTCTCCAAAAGAAGATCTAACTCTATCGGGTTGTCAAAGTTGGCCAACTCCTGCACCAAGGCAAGTGGCTCACTAGGGACCAAGTTCAACAGAAGTTTCCCCATCTCATGGAGGCACTCAATGTAATGGGGACCATTGCTTCCTAAGGGGTGAGGATTGGTCCAGGTGGATATTGGTGGCCACCCACCTATTCCACTTGGACACCCACCATTATTTCTTTCAGTTTGCTTAATTGTAGCACAATATACTATTTTTGGCAGTTTTTAAGGTCTTGAACTTCCAGAGTCGTTTTGAGGCCCCAAACGACGAGTTGAAAGTTGTATTCCATGGATAGATATTTCTAATGAGGTATTGTACACGTCAAATGGAGATCATATTCCAAATTTACGACCTCGGGAATTTCATGTACCAATTTACCTTGACGGGGCCCGTAGGGTTTTCGTGCTTCATCTCCTAAGGTTAGGTTTTTGGATGTTTAAAGTTTTCCATTGTTTCTCAATAATAAATAGGCCTTTAAGCCTCATTGTAACACAGTTCAGAAGGAATGTAGCCTCCACATCTCTTCTCAAAGATAGGGTACCATCGCCTGAGCTAGTTTATTTCCATTTTGCATGTAAATAATTTTCAATACTTTTTTATTAATAAATTAAAAAAAAAAGAATTCTCAATATCTTTATGTTTCTCTTCAAATCTATATTTCAATTTGTTCCTTCATAAATATTTATCAACAGTATTAGAGTGGTCTACTCTTTCTCTATTTTTTTGTGCATGTCCCCAATGAGGTCGATGTATAAGGCGTCAAGGCTCAAACTAGGTCAACCTTTGAAAGACCGTCTCGCTGACCCTGATGGACTACCATGGAAAAAGAAAATAAAGATGATGGAGTAAGAGATCCTTTCAACATATTGCTCAAAGAAGACCTCGAGTGACAAATGAATGCAATGATAGACAATTTGCCCAAATCCTTTGGAGGTGCCCAATGCTAACACATCTTCATCCAGCAGTCACTTCTGAGGCACCTCACCCTTCAAGGTATAAGTAAACTTTGATATCCCTATATTCAAAGGTAAAATAGATGTAGATGTTGTAGATAAATGGTTGAATCAGTTGGAAGGTTAATTTTCGGTCCATAGTTTCTCCAATAAGGAGAAGATTAGTTTTGCATTGCTTAAGGTTCCTCCCCATGTTGTTAGTTCCCTATAATACTAGTGTATTCCCTTATTATTATTGCCATTGTAACCCATTATTGTCATTTTTGTGCCCATGTTGTCCCCATATTGTTATTATTGTGCCCTTACATTATTTTTTATGTCAACTCTAATGATATTGTGACCCCTTAGACTCCTATATATAGAAAGGAGGCCTTGCCCTTTGTATCATTCAAGAATTGTTCATTTGTGTAATGTAAAGGAGGTTTCCCCCTTGAAGAGGTTACTTTTGAATTCATTGATCTATCTCATTCTTCTACTTTGTGAGTTGGTTGCATAACAATTGGTATCAGAGCTTTGGATTCTAGGGGTTCGCTGCTTAAACAGGTCATCATGTAATTTTCGCTATAAATGTTTTTATACGAACCTTCATAAGCTTAAATTAAAACCCATTTGGGCCGAAATCGTGATGAACCTTGGGACTGAACTTCAGATCTTGTCTCACTATATTTTCGGATATATGAACTGAGGAAGTTAGGGTATTTGCAAGCTCCCCAATTCGATGTCAAACATGCCACCTTGGGAAAATCGTTATAACTTTTTCCCTGAGCATCGGATTGAAATTTCATAAACAAATTACAGAAATAGGATGGAATGTACTTTTATGTGTATTGTTTTTTGGTCTGCAGATCAAAACAGTCACACGTGGAACTTCGTACAAGTTCTCTCTACTGAACAAGTCTATAATCAGGTCATCATGGGAGATTTGACATAGCGCTTTCCTAGAGAATCCCATATGGATCAGACTTGTGGGGTTGGAAAGAGGATGTAAAGGGCTATCACAAGATGAAATTTCAGACCTTGGAGATCCAAAATTACATATATACAACAGATTCAATATCGAGCTCCTACAAAGAGAAAAAAGGTGTGTAGTCTTTTTAAAAAATTTGCATAAGTTTGGTTTGAAAAAATCGTTTGAAGTGATTCAAAGGGCACAGTGAAGCATATTTATCATTAATTGATGCCCTGAAGAAAGAAAATGGAAACACCTAGTAAGAAACCTAAAATATCTAGCATGACTCATGAAGAAGAGGAAGAAATGCAACATGATATATCAAAATTACGAGACCAAGTGCAACAAATTTCACTCTCACAAAAAGTAACAGAAGCTAAGATGGATGGTTTAAATAAAGGCGTGGAAGCTAAGATGAATGGTGTGGAAGCTAAGATGGATGGCATGGAAGCTAAGATGGATGGTTTAGAAGTAAACATTGAAGATTTGAAGAAAGACATGGAAAGTTTGAAAGGAGGTTTCGCAAAGTTGCTACAACAAATTCTTCCTAATGGCAAAAAGGTAGTAGAGGAAACTCATGATGAGAAAAAAAGAAATGTTCGTCATGGTTTCATAGACTCTAACATTGGATTGAAGACCCACCATGTTCCAAACATCAATATGAGGAATTTTGATGGCAATGATCCCATAACATGGATACTACAGATGGAGCAATATTTCGATCTGCGTAATGTGCAAAACACACAAAAGATACACATTGTGACTTTATATTTGGACCCCAATTAGTTTGTATGGTATCGATGGCTTTTCTCTCATAAACAAATTTTCACTTGGGAAATTTTTACGGAAGAAATGATAGCACATTATGAGGATATAAAAAACAACACCTTTTTTAGCCAATTGATAAATCTCAAACAAAAGGGTTCAATGGTGGAGCACATTGAGGACTTCCAAAATTTGGATATAAGCGTAAAATATATTCCAGAGGAGCATAGGATTGATGTGTTCATAGGGAATTTAAAGGATAACATACAACATGAGGTTTTCCTTTGGGAACCTGATTCACTAGAGAAGGAATTCAGGTTGGCAAGAAAAATTGAAAGAAAAATTATGGCGACAAGGAAGCCTACCAATCACAAATGTAAAGATGAAAGTGTTGTTTCCCCTAGACTTCCACAACCTACAAGTTTGACACCACAACAATTGGAAGAAAAAAGAGCAAAAGGGCTTTGTTACAGTTGTGATATCAAATACACTAAAGGTCATGAGTGTCTAAGAAGAAATTATTTTACATAGATTGTGAAGAGGAAAAAGGAAAGGAACAAGAAAATCAAAAGAAGAGGATACGCACCAGGAACAAACCCTAGAGAAAGAAGAAATGAATCTGACCACATCTTGTAATGCATTGGCCAGAATTACCACTCCTCAAACTATCAAGATAGAAGGACATATCAAGAAGAAAAAGGTAATAATGTTGATTGATTTAGGCAGTACCCATAATTTTATTCATTATAAGATAGCAATGGAATTGAATTGCTTCCTATATTCAGCACCAGAGTGTCAAGTGATGGTTGAAAATGGAGGAACCATAAATTGCTCTAGAAAGTCCCATAATATCAAGCTATTGATGGGAGAATATGTGTTAAATAGTCCAATTCTTTCCATTCCAATGGGTGGTGTTGATGTTGTACTACGAGTCCAATGGCTACAATCTTTGGGTACGATAGCTTTTAATTTTCAAGAACTTTTCTTGAAAAAAAAAATCAGAAGGAAAGCAAGTTTAATTAAGGGGTATCGCCGGGAAACCAGGAAATATAATCATCTCTAACGATATGACAAAGCTTCTAAATAAAGAACAACGTGGCGTAATTTCACAATTATGTTCGATAAAGGTTCCCACATCGAAATCGTTTATTTCTCAGATCTCCAAAAAGTCTTGGACAGTCATTCCAAGGTATTTGAGACTCCCAAAGGCTCCCACTTATTCGTGATCATGATCATGCTATTCAATTGATTCCAGGAAGTGTTCCTCCAAACATCAAGCCTTACATATATCCCTATGCGCAAAAGAGTGAAATTGAATGTATGGTTGCAGAAATGCTAAAGGTTAGTATAATTTAACCTAGGAAAAGTTCTTTCTCTATTCCAGTAGTATTGGTGCACAAGAAGGATGGATCATGGTGCATTTGTTCGAATTATAGGAAGCTTAACAAGCTCACTTTTAAAGATAAACTTCCCATTGCTGTCATTGATGAATTATTGGATGAATTGCATGGAGCAATTTACTTCACCAAGTTGGACCTTCGTTCAAGATATCATCAAATCATAATGAAGACTGAAGACATTCCAAAAACAGCATTTAGAGCTCATGAGGGTCATTATGAATTTTTGGTCATGCCTTTTGGCCTTACCAATGCACCTTCTACATTTCAAGGTTTGATGATTTCCATTTTCAAACACTTCCTTAGAAAAATTTTGTTAGTATTTTTTGATGATATACTAATCTACAACAAGTCTTGGAAGGATCATGTTCAACATGTTGATAGAGTGCTCAAACTATTGTAGGAGAAATAATTATATGCAAAAACCTCCAAATGTTTCTTTGGAGTACAAGAGGTGGAATATTTGGGTCATATTGTATCTCATGACGGTGTTAAGGTATACCCTAGAAAAATTAAAGCCATTAAGGAATGGAAAATCCCCACATCCATAAAGCATCTGTGAGGATTTCTCAGGTTGACAGGGTATTATCACAATTTTGTTAAGAATTATGGGAGAATAGCAGCACCTTTAACAACATTACTGAAGAAAGATGCATTTTCTTGGACTCAAAAAGCAACGAAAGCCTTTGAACATTTTGAAGAGGCAATGTGTCAAGCACTGGTCTTAGCTACACCAGACTTCACAAAAACCTTTATTGTGGAATGTGGTGCCTCATGAAATGGAATTGGTGTTGTTTTAATGCAAAAAGAAAGACCCATTGCTTTTGAAAGTCATCCAATCAAAGGAAAGTGTTTACACAAAGCTATTTATGACAAGGAATTGTTGGCGATACTACCTGCACTTAATAAATGGCATCCTTACCTAATGGGAAGACACTTCAAGGAAAAAAAGGATCATGATAGTCTTAAATACTTTTTAGAACAAATATTATCTCGAAAGGGCAGCAAAAATGGGTCACAAAAATGTTGGGTTATGAATTTGAAATCATCTACAAAGAAGGGAAGCAAAATTTTGTTGCGGATGCACTCTCAAGAAAGGATGAGGATGTGGAAGCATTGCTTTGTGCCATTTCTATTATCCAACCAAATTGGATAAACGGAGCCAAGGATGAATTGAAGAATGGCAAAGAAGTGTGGGAACTCATTCAAAATTTGCAGCAAGATCCCAGTAAATCTGATACATTTAGCTGGAAAAATGATTCGTTATGGTACAAAGATCGCTTATACCTTTGTAAGAATACCCAACTCAAACAAAAGATTCTTCTCGAATTGCACACATATCCCTTAGGAGGGCATTTAGGATTTTGAAAACTTACCATAGGGTTAAGAAGGATTTTAATTGGGATAGCCTTAAATCTGATATTCAAAAGTTTGTGGCGGAATGTTTGGTTTACCAACAAAATAAAGTTGAGACAATTAAGACCCCAGATCTATTACAACCTTTATCCATTCCAAATCAATGTTGGGAGGAGGTTTCAATGGATTTTATCACAGGTTTACCCAAGTCCGAAGGAAAGAGTGTCATCATGGTGGTAGTTGATAGACTTACCAAGTATGCACACTTTTGTGCATTATCTCATCCATTTAAAGCCAGTACAGTTGCTACTGCATTTATGGAAACAATTCAAAAGCTACATGGAAACCCAAATATTATTGTAAGCGACAAAGATCCTATTTTCACTGGAAATTTTTGGACAAAATTATTTTCTTGTCTGGGTACTCAATTAGCTCATAGCTCATCTTATCATCCTCAATATGATGGACAAACTGAGATAATGAAAAAATGTTTGGAAGGATATCTTCGTTTCTTTGTATCTTATAAACAGACACAATGGGTCAAAGGGTTTCCCCTGGCTGAATCGTGGTATAACACTTCCTTCCATACTGCAGCAAAAATGAGCCCATTTATGGCACTTTATGGATATCATCCATTGTCCATCACATCATATTTAAGAGAAAATTTTAAGGTTCAAGCACTGGAAGATCACATCAAGCATCAAAAAAAATATTTCCAACTCTTAAAGGATAACCTCACTTTGGCGTAGAATAGAATGAAACAGCAGGCAGAACAACATCGCAGCAAAATGTAGAAATTCCCACTGTAGATCAACAGAGTATGCAATAGACTAAAGCAAAATACAAGATCTACTTCTACATCAAACTTTGCAGAACCTTAATCGAATTGAGCAAGATCAATGAGAACACATATAATTGAGAATGATAAATCAATCACACATAACACAGAAAAAATAACCCGGGGAAAACCTCAATCTAAAACCCCAATCTTTGTATTATCATACAAGTGGAAATCTTGTTCAAGTTACAAAAAGAATCAGCTCTCAAGCTATCCTTCTCTCTCTCCAATCAAACAATACAGCTCAGAGATTGAATAGACACTGTATATGTCCTCCTCAAGCGCTCCAAGCCTCCTATTTCTTTGCGCAGTTTTTCTTGGGGTCCAGTGAAGCCACATGTGTGAATTGGCCTCATCACACTCACAAAACCTGAAGAAGTAACTGCGCAATCCTCAAGGAAAGAATTCCTTCTACATGTAAGGGATATTCACAATGGAATATTCTAACAATTGATAGTACATTGTCCCTCCATCTGATCTCAACTAGGTCTCTATCTGAAATGACGTGCATGAGTTATTTATGAGAGAATATCCAGTTATCTGAAGTTCAGTAGTTACATGCATGCATGCATTAACTAACTGAACTCACATTAATTCAACAAACTATTTGAATTAATCTAACTAGACTTGACTTAGTTAACTTAGCCAACTAATTACAACTCAATATTACAACTCATCCTTATCTCTTTAACTGATGGATAAATTTTCAATTAATGGAGAAACTGTTACATGTCCCCACATAGACTTCATGTTTGATTTTCCTTAACTAATTAACTCATGTTGAATTAATTAATTATTTTACAAACAGCTGCTACGATAAAATTCGAATTTTACTTCACTATTTTAGTTTAGGGACTGACTAAAATAGGAAGGTATCCTGAAATGCTATTTATAGCAATACTAAATTTAGCACTTCTATATTTAGCATTTCTTGTGCTATCTTCAACACTCCCTCTCAACAAGAAAGGGATTATCGGTAACCCCTATCCTATCTCTGTGGAAGTCGAACATGCATTTTGACAATGCCTTCATCAAAATATCTTCATCCTGTTCCTCGGTCGAAACATACAGCAAAATCATGATCCTCTTGACCACATAGTCTCGAAGATGGTGATACTAGATATCAATGTGCTTGGACCTGTCATGAAAAACTGGATTCTCAAAGAGTTTGATACAACTCTGGTTATCGCAGTAGATCACTGTAGGATCCATCCTCTGACCAAACAGTCCCACTAGAATCTTCTGCATCCAAATGGCCTCACATGTAGCCTGACTAGCAGCCATGTATTCAGCCTCTGCTGAGCTAAGTGCAACTGATCTCTGTTTCCTGCTATACCAGGAAACTACAGCTGAACCAAGGTTGAAGATTCCTCCAGAAGTGCTCTTCCGGTCTGATGGACTCCCTGCCCAATCCGCATTTGTGAAGCCCTGAAGCTTCACTCCCTCTGTCCGTCTGTACCACAATCCGAACTGAGATGTGCCTCTGAGGTATCTCAGCACATGCTTTACTGCCTTCCAAAATAGCTTGGTAAGCTAAACCATAGCTTGACTCAGGTGGTTCACCACAAAGCATAAGTCAAGTCATGTGTTCACCAGATACATAAGTGAACCCACCAGCTACCGATAAACAGTAGCAGCTACTACCTCACCTGAAGTAGCATCCTCCTTCCTCCAATTCCCAACTAGAGGAGTCTGCATGGGCTTGCACTTCTCCATGTGAAAACGCCTGAGTATCTCATTGGCATACTTGCCTTGAGACACAAATACTTCATCATCGTTATGCCACACCTCCATGCCTAGAAAGTAGTGCATAAGGCCCATGTCCTTCATTTCGAACTCTCTTGCAAGGTCCTCCTTGCAAGACCGTATCAGCTGATCATCACCTATCAAAATCAGATCATCAATATAAAGAACAATGATCAATGGTTTACCTTCTACCATGATGTGGTAAAGGTTCGCATCTACTTCACTCTTGGTGAAGCCCAACCCAGTGAAATAGCTGTCAATCCTGGTGTACCAAGCACCGGGTGCTTGCTTCAGCCCATACAAATCCCTCTTGAGTCGGCATACATGTGACTCACGATCGAAGGTCTCAAAACCCTCTGGCTACTCAATGTACACCTCCTCCTCAATCTTCCCACTGAGGAATGTTGTCTTCACATCCATCTAGTGGATCTTCCACCCCATCTGAGCTGATAGTGCCAATATCGATCTAATCAATTAGTACCTTGCTACGGGAGCAAAAGTCTCATCGTAGTCAATTCCCTCGACCTGTGAGAAACCTCGGGCAACAAACCTTGCCTTATGTTTCTCAACACTACCATCAGCTACCTACTTTACCTTGTAAAGCCATCTGGAACTCACCAAAATTACCCTGAGGTCTTGGGAAAACATCCCACACACTGTTCCAAATGATAGAGTCGTACTCCTCTACCATTGCATCAACTGACACTGGTTGCTACACTACCTCCTCGAATGAAGAAGGTCTGGTATCTACACACTCCCCAAATAGAGCCATGTACCTAGTGTACCGCTCAGGCGACCTCCTCTGTCTGCACTGAGAAGATGGTTGTCCCACATTCTCCCGTGCATCCAGCATCAACCTGTTAGCTTCCCTTGAGCGTTTTCGGCCATCTCTGGAAGTATCAACATGAGTGGATGTCTCCACTCCCAGATCCTTTGCATGCGACTGCTCCGCATCAATCTGAGGCTCTTCCTCCTTAGGAACTAAAAGTTCCTCCTCTACATGCAACTTGAGATCCCTCTCAAGTGACACTTGCATGGCTTTCTGCTCATCGAACTTCAGATCCCTGTGTACCATAGTCCTCTGAATGGAAGGCAAGTACACCCGACAATTGTGGGGTGTACCCATGTACCCCACAAGTATTCCCAACTCAGTTGTTGGGTCTAGCTTCTTCCTGCATCTTTGGTCACATGACAGTAAACTAATGATCTAAATATTCAGAAGTGACTTACATCAGGTCGCTTCCTCGAATAGGCCTCCATAGGTGTCTTCATTCCCAGTATACAGTGTGGGCTTCTGTTCTGCAAGTATACTACTGTATTGCATGCCTCAGCCCACAAATGCAGTGGTAGGATTTGGTCATGCAACATCGCTTGAGCTGCTCCACAATCGATATGTTCTTCCTTTCGACCACCCATTCTGTTGTGGGTTATGGGGTGTCGTCAACTCCCGTTTAATACCTTATGTAGCGCAAAAGTCTTTAAATTGTTGGGAGACATACTCTCCACCATTGTTGCTACGCAAGGATTTTATTTTCTTTCCAGATTCTTTCTTTGTCAAGGCTTTAAACTCACAAAACCTCAAGAAGGTTTTATCCCTCTTTTGCATAAAGTAGATCCAGCATCTACAAGAAAAACCATCAATAAAAATAACATAGTACTTTTGTTTAGCGGTGGAGGCTGTAGAGAAAGGTCCACAAACATTTGAGTGAACTCGCTCCAGGATTGCTCCAACTCTACTGTCTCGATCTGGAAAGGAAGATTTCGCATACTTACCCAAGGTACAACCTTTGCATGTAGTCGTCTGCTCAAGTTTTCCCTTGGGTAATCCGGTAGAAATCTGTTGCATGATCTTCAGGGCTCCATGGTGTAAGTGGCCCAGTTTTCTATGCCATAGCTTGCCAACATCTTGGCTCTGCACCATCTCAGCTTTGGAACTCAATGCAGCACAGTCGTCTACCTCTAGCTTGTAGAGATTCTTTACTCGAATCCCAATTCGCTTTGTCTGTCCAGTACCGATATGCCTCAGGAATACCTTTCCTTTACTAAAGACTACATCATAGCCTTTATCTTCTAGCATAGCGACAGACACAAGATTCTTCTTTAGACCTAGTACATACTTTACATCAGTTAGGGTGAGGGGAGCTCCATGCTCCCTCTGAAACACAACCATACCTTCACCTGAAACACGGTACTTTCCATCATCGCCCATCTCGATCCGCATCTGGAGATCCTTCTCCTCCAAGGTACTGAAAAGATTCTTGTCACCTGACATGTGGAATGAAGCTCCATTGTCCAGGTACCACACACATCCCACCATGGATGAAACCATGCATGCGATAAGCGAGAAATCCAGCTCAAACTGTGAGGCCAGTGCCTCACCATCAGATCCCTTCGAGGAACCCTTCTTGGATTTCTTTTGTGGACAATTCGTAGCATAATGGCCCACTTCATGACAATGAAAGCATCACACTTTCGATTTGTCAATCTTCTTCCCACCATGGGAAGAACCGAATTTGGGATGGGATGCCTTCCCTTTCCCTTTCCTCACCTTACTCGCTAAGGCTAGATTTTCCTTATCATCTTACCTCAATGAGGATCCATCTTTGGTGCTTCTTCTTATTTCCTCCTGCATCAAATACAACCAAAGTCGTTCCCAATCTGGCAATTTTTCTCTTCCATTAACCGAGTCTTGGTAGCTATGTCAGCTCTTAGGAAGACCGAGGAGTTCAAGACTCACCATGTCATCAGCAGCGGTCATGACCCCTACACTTCCAGGCTCATCCCTACAAGTGGTAAGCTTGTTTAGATATGTAGAGATCGTGTCGCCCTTTTCACACTTGATCTTATGAAGCTTGTCTTTCAGCACCAGCTTCCTCTGATCATTGTTGTTCTGATATAGATCTTTCAATGTTTTCCACATCGAAAACAGTGTCTCCTTCCCATGGAGGCTTGAGACAATGTGGTCTCAAACTCCCTCCAGGAGGGTTCTCCTTGCTCTAGCCACACATTTCTTCCATTCCACTAGTTGAGTAGCATCAGTCAACTTGGGGACTTCTTGATCAATGAAGTCCTTTATACCGTTATCCTATAATATTGCTTCCATGTGATCCTTCTAGGCTATATAATTCGAGTTTCCATCAAGGGCGTACTCAAGTCTTAAACCGCTAAACACCATTGGTGAAATTGAGATGTGATAAGAACTCGATTTCTATATTCAGGAACCTCAAACTTCAAACTTCTCCCTTCTTGTATATTGTTGTTCGCCTTGATCACCTTTGCTCTGATACCATGTAGAAATTCCCACTGTAGATCAACAGATTATGCTATAGACTAACGCAAAATACAAGATCTACTTCTACATCAAACTTTGTAGAAGCTTAATCGAATTGAGCAAGATCAATGAGAACACATATAACTGACAATGAGAAATCAATCACACATAACACAAAAAATAACTTGGGGAAAGCCTCAGCCTAAAACCCCAATCTCTGTATTATCATACAAGTGGAAATCTTGTTCAAGTTACAAAAAGAATCAACTCTCAAGTTATCCTGCTCTCTCTGCAATCAAACAATACAGCTCACAGACTAAATAGACATTGTATATGTCCTCCTCAAGCCCTCCAAGCCTCCTATTTCCTTGTCCAGTTTTTTTTGGGGTCCAGTGAAGCCACATGTGTGAATTGGCCTCATCACATTCACAAAACCTAAAGAAGTAAACGCGCAATCCTCAAGGAAAGAATTCCTTCTGCATGCAAGGGATATTCATAATGGAATATTCTAGTAACTCATAGTACATTGTCCCTCCATCTGATCTCAACTGGGTCTCTGTCTGAACTGACATGCATGAGTTATTTATGAGAGAATATTCAGTTATCTGAAGTGCAGTAGTTACATGCATGCATGCATTAACTAACTGAACTCACATTAGTTCAAAAATCTATTTGAATTAATCTAAATGGACTTGACTCAATTAACTAAGCAACTAATTACAACTCAATATTACAACTCATCCTTATCTCTTTAACTGATGGATAAATTCCTCAATTAATGGAGAAATTGTTGCATGTTCCCACATAGACTTCATGTTTGATTTTCCTTAACTAATTAACTCATGGTGAATTAATTAACTATTTTACAAACAGCTACTAAGATCAAATTCGTATTTTACTTCACCATTTTAGTTTAGCGATTGACTAAAATAGGAAGGTATCCCGAAATGCTATTTATAGCAGTACTAAATTTAGCAATTCTATATTTAGCATTTCTTGTTGCTATTTTCAACGCGAAAGAAGTTTTGATGTAGGTGGCTGGGTATTTCTACGACTACAACCATACAAACAAATGCTCCTCAAGCAAGCTAATAAGGATAATAAATTATCACCAAAGTATTATGGTTTGTACAAGGTGTTGCAAAAGATTGGTACTATGGCATACAAATTGGAACTTCCTGCATCTTCCCGAGTGCACCCAATTTTCCATGTTTCATGCTTAAAGAAGGTTATAGGTGACAAGCTCCCAGTTCAAACAATATTGCCAGAACTTGACAAGGAAGGAAAAATCATATTGGAACCTGAAGCAGTCACTGAAACAAGAACTCGACAACTACGAAATCGATCAATTTCAGAGTATCTCATCAAGTGGAAGAAATTACCCGCTAAAGATTCCACATGGGAGGATGAGAATTTTATACAGAAGCATCCATAACTACTCAAGCGTTGAGGACAACACTTTTCTGAAGGAGAGGGGCATGTTAGGTCCCTATAATACTAGTGTATTCCCTTATTATTATTGTCATTTTAGCCCCTTATTGTTATTGTTGTGCCCATGTTGTCCCCATATTGTTATTATTGTGCCCTATAGAAGCCCACTATTTTATTGTTGTGTCGTTACATTATTATTGTTATGTCGGCTATCATTATATTATGACCCCTTAGAATCCTATATATAGAAAGGAGGTCTTGTCATTTGTATCTTTCAAGAATTTTTCATTTGTGTGATGTAAAGGAGGTTTCCCCCATGAAAAGGCTACTTTTGAATTCATTGATCTATCTCATTCTTCTATTTTGTGAGTTGGTTGTATAACACATGTTGAGGAACCCTCTCTGTTTATAACTACCTCCTCTTGGAACTCTTTCTGAGACACTGTCAAGGAACAATATTACCCTGTGGGGAGCTATGAGGACAAGAACATAAAGTCGACCACACTATGACAACAAAGGGACCAAGATGTGCATGAGTTCACAAAATATTTTCCATACTTTATGCACAAAGTTGGGTATCAAATACTCTAAGTGACATATGGTGTTAGGGAACTGCAGTTGTCTGTACAAGTATATTCAGGAAGAAATGGAGTTCTTGGACATATCCTTGCTTGGTGTAGCATATCGATATGCTGCCAAGGTTGAACAAAAATTTAAACAAAAGAAGCATGAATTTGGTCTATGCACAAAGTTGGGTATCACATACTCTAAGTGACATCTGGTGCTAAGGAACTGTAGTTGTCTATACAAGTACATTCAGGAATAAATGGAGTTCCTGGACATATCCTTGCTTGGTGCAGCATATCGATATGATGCCAAGGTTGAAAAAAAATTTAAACAAAAGAAGCATGAATTTGGAATTGTGAATCAAAAGCAATGAAAGAGCGTCGCCAAACTACCGAACAAAGAACAAATCCAAGGCGGGGTGACCCAAGACAACCCTTCGAATCCAAAAGAAAAGAACAACACCATGAAGACAAAGAAGGATACATGAAAATGGTGTGAGTTACATAAGAGCCACACTCACAAAACAAGTGAGTGTTGAGCCAAGAAGTCACTAGTGGCTGAACTGAAGCCTTCAAAGTCATATGCATGTTCCAACTCTAAGTCGGAACCCAACAAGGGGAATGATAAAGGGAAGAAAATAATTGATGTGAAGCTCAGCGCCACCATTGTCACCACTAAGATCCAGAATATTGAGCATGAAGACACCAAGGAGGGGGAGCATATCTTCCACTCATAGATGTGGGTGAATCGTTCTCCGATGTAGTTCATTGTCGATAGAAGGAGCCAAAATAACCTCATTTCAGCAAAGGTCATGAAGCAGTTAGGCCTAACAAACACACCACATGCACAGTCGTACACCATCGAGTAGCTTCACCAAGGATGAGATCTTCACGTTAGCTAGTAGTGTTGCCTTCCCTATAGCATCAATCACTTCGCAGACGAGGTAATGAGTGATGTTGCTCCTCTTGAATTTTGTGAAGTATTATTAGGAAAACCCTACTTGTGGAAGCATCATGTTGTGTATATGTTTAGACCTTACACTATTATTATTACTTTGGGAAATAAGTTATAAAAAATACCAGAGGTAGCCCCACCTGCCACCGTCTCTTTGATCTATGCTAAGCAATGCAGTAACAACATTTCCCAGACTAGGAATTTTTCTATTCTTTCTGATTCGATCTCAAAGTAAGGGGAATATCATGGCCACATCCATGGCCCTTGAGAAGGGTTCCTCCATGCAACAGAAACAAGTGGATATGGTTGTGGAAGAATGCAGGGACATCTTCTCCTCACCCACAAGGGTACCCTTGCATTGTCAGGTCAAGCATTCGATCCATCTGACTCCCAAAGCACCCCTACTGAACGGGACAATATACCATTGCTCCATTCTAGAAATGAAGAGATCAAGCAGCAGATCCAGGAGTTTCTACAAAAAGGGCACATCTGACCAAGTTCTTCACCCCATGGGAGCCCAATTGTACTTATACAGAAGAAGGATGGGAACTGAAGGCTCTGCATTGATTATAAGGCACTAAACAAAATCATTTTCAGGAATATGTATCCAATCCTAAGGATTGATGACCTTTTGGACCAACTCAAGGGACCCAAGTATTTCATTAAAATCAATTTGAAGTCTGGCTATCACTAAGTTACAATAGAGCCCACAGATGTATGGAAGATTGCCTTCAAATCCAAGGAATGCATTTTTTAATGGTTGGTCATGGCCTTCAAGTTGACAAATTCCCATGCTACTTTTATGAGGTTGATGGATGATATATTTCATCCTTCACCAACTCGTTCATGGTTTTTTATCTGGACAACATCCTCATCTTCAGTAAGAGTTGGGAAGAGCACTTGCAACATATTCGGTAGGTCCTTCAAACCCTATGGTAACACAAATTGTGTGCCAACTTGGAGAAATGCACCTTTGGCATGAGCTAAGTCCAATATTTGGGTTACATCATAGATGAGCAAGGTGTGCATGTATCCGAGTAAGATCCAAGTCATTTGGGATTGGCCAATCCCGACCACTCTAAAAGAGATTTGCAGCTTTTTTGGCCTCACAAATTTTTATCGAAGGTTTGTGTTGGGATTCTCCCATATCACTTGGACCTTGAGTCAAATTACCAAGGGCAGAGTGAAAGAAATTGTTTCCTGGTCCGAGTCCCAACAAAAGGTGTTCATTGAGCTGAAGGATCACCTCTTCTCTGCACCTGTACTCACATTTCCATACTTGCATCATCCATTTGAAACAGAGACAAATGCCTCCTACTACACTATTGGTGCAGTCCTCGCCCAGCACAGGCATCTAGTAGCCTATATTATTGAGTCACTTTCCAATACAATTCAAAAGTACCCCACCTATGATAAAGAGATGTATTCTATTGTGTTGGATTTCCGGTAATGGAAACATTACATTCTAGGGAAGGAGACAATCATCCACACTGATCATTGACCTCTTCAATTTATATAGACACGAGGGAAGTTGCAGAATGATCACCATCAGAAGTGGTCTGCATATCTACAACAATTTCACTTCAACATTAAATACAAAAATGGCAGCACCAATCATGTTGCAAATTTCCTTAGTTGACCCCCAATTGTAGTACTAACTATTGTTCTCAACTCTTGTGGCCATGACACCTCTAGATGGTCGCAACTGTACAAAAATGATCCAGAGTTTGCCACCACATACCAGATGCTAGTAGGTGGCAAGAAAATTCTTGATTTCCACCTCCAAGACACGTTATTATGATACCTAAGCCACCTTTGTGTTCCTTCCAAGTGAGCATGCCAAGCTAATTTGGGAGGCATACTACAGTCGGGTCGCAGGATACTTTGGTGTGGAGAAAACTTTGGTCGTATACAAAAGTACTTCTATTCGCAAAAACTCTAACAGGATGTTATAAAATATATTATATCTTGCATTGTTTGTGCCTTCGCGAAGCCAACCATCAAGAAGTAAGACTTGTACACTCCTCTACCTACTCCCAGCCAGCCCTAGGAATCCATCCACTGACTATCTATCTAGCATCCCTTCTACGAAGCATGGTAATGACTATGCGTTTGTGGTCATGGATAGATTTTTAAAGTTGGCTATATTGACTGCCTGCAAGAAGAGTATCACAATAGAGGAAACTGCCAAACTCTTCTTTGAACCAGTGTGGGTACATTTTGGGATACTGAAGATCATTGTATCAGATCAGGATAGTAGGTTACTAAGCACATTTTAGTCAATCCTTTTGGCACTATTCGACACCAAGCTCACCAAGTCGACTGCATTCCATCCCTAGACTAATGGCTAGACAAAGGTCGTCAACAAGATGATAGTGCACATACTCCTCATGTACAAATCCAAGCATTCACAAACCTAGGATGAGAGCCTTCCATATGTGCAACACAACTATAATAGAGCTCTCCATAGCTCGACTAGTTGCAGTCCCTTTCAAGTGGTTTTGGGATATTAACCATTGTGTCTGATTGATGTCGTCATGCCTCATGCAACTACATATATAGAATCCACACATGTATAGTATGAGGTTGATAAAGCAACTAGGTTTATTGAACACATCTAGCACATCCACTAGCAGTTTCATGAAAGCTTGGAAAATTACAATACCAAGTACAAGGAACGCCATGGTCAACATAAGGTGCCACACAAGTTTCAGGTGGGCGACTAAATTTGGTTGCATTTGCTGAAAGAACCCCTTACTGGAACCCATCAAAAGCTCATACCACTTCTATATGGGCCTTACACCATCACCAAGGTTGTGGGAAACAATGATTTTGAGCTCATCATTCCCCCATCCCTTGGCCTACACCTAGTGTTCAATGTAAACCACCTTTGGGCATACTTTCCACCATTACTGGACACATCAGACATTGCAGAACAACTCACACCAACAGAGCCAAACCCAGACTGCATGGAATAGGCCACAACTAATCAGATCATGGATACATATATCAATAACAGTCGCGAGAAAAAGATCCAACTGTAAGTTGGCCAATTCCTGCACCAAGGCAAGTGGCTCACCAGGGACCAAGTTCAGAAGAAGTTTTCCCATCTCATGGAGTCACTCAATGCAATGGGGTCCATTGCTTCCTAGGAGGGGAGGACTGATCTAGGTGGATATTGGTGGCCACCCACCTATTCCACTTAGATCCCGACAATTTTTTCTTTTGGTTTCCTTAATTGTAGCACAATTTACTATTTTTGGAATATTTTTGGGTCCTAAACTTCTGGAACCATTTTGAGGCCCTAAAGAACATTTTTTTGGAAAACAGGAAAACTTCTCACTATTGTGGCAGTAATTTGTAGTTGAAAGTTGTAGTCCTCAGATAGATATTTCTAATTAGGTATCGTACGCATCAAATGGAGATTGTATGCCAAAGTTACGACCCCGGGAAGTTGATGTACAATTTACTCCAACGAGTACCACAAGCGTTTGGCGCTTCATCTCATAGGGTTATGTTTTTGGATGTTTAGGCTTTTCCATTGTTTCTCAATAATAAATAGGTATTCAAGGCTCATTGTAACACAATTCAAAAAGCTTGCAGCTGCCACACCTCTTCTTAGAGATAAGCTACCATTGCCTAAGCTAGTTTATTTCCATTCTACATGTAAACAATTTTCAGTACTTTGTTATCAATGAATTGAAGTTATGTTTTCATTGTATTTTTGTGTTTCTATTCATATATTTATTTCATTTTTTTCATTCATAAATTTGGATCAATGGTATCAGAGCAGTCTAGTCTTTCTCTTTCTTTATTTTTTGTGCATGTCCTCAATGACATCAAGGTATAAGGAGTTAGGGCTAAAACTAGTTGAACCTTTGCAAGGCCGGCCTTGCCGACATCGATGGTCTCCCATGGCAGAAGAAAAAAAAGAAAATGGAACGAGATATCCTTTCAAAATATTGCTCGAAGAAGCCCTCAAGTGAAAAAGAAACGCAATGATGGAAAACTTTCCCCAAATCCTTCAGTGGATGCCCACCAGCGATGCATCTTCATCCAATAGTCACTTTGGAGACACCACCCCCTTCAAGGTACAATTAAACTTCGATATCCCTATATTCGAAGGTCAAACATATGTAGATGTTGTAGATAAATGGTTGAATCTGTTGGAAGGTTACTTTTCGGTCCATAGTTTCATCGATATGGAGAAAATTACTTTTGCATTTCTTAAGGTTGCTCCCCATGTCAAGTACTGGTGAGAAAATTACTGTGAGATAAGGGCTGAGGAACTCTCTCTGAGACATTTTCAAGGAACTGTATTACCCCATCGGAAGCTATGAGGACAAGTACATACAATGGACCACACTACGACAATAAGGGGACCAAGATTTGCATAGGCTCACAAATATTTTTCATAATATACACACAAAGTTGGGTATCAAATATTCTGAGTGACTTTTGGTGCTCAAGTAATGTGATTGTCTGCACAAGTACATTCAGGAATAAATGGAGCTCCTAGACATCTTCTCGCTTGGTACGATATGCTACCAAGATTGAACAAAAATTAAAGAGAAAAAGTGTGACTTTGCATCTACTAATCAAAAACAAGACAAGAGGCCCCCAAACCATAGAAAAAGTGAAAAATCCAAGGTGGGGTGATCCAGGACAACTTGTTGAAGCCACAAGTAAAGAAAAATACCACAAAGACAAATAAGGACACAGGAAAGTGGTGTGAGTTCCATAATAACCCCACTCACAACACAAGTGAGTGTCAAGCCAAGCAATCATTGGTGGCCGAACTGAAGGCTTTAGAGTCAGATGCATGTTCCTACTCTAAGTCAGAACCTGACAAGGGGAATGACAAAGGGAAGTAAATTATTGATGTGAAACCCAAAATCACCGTTACCACCATAAGATCCAGAAGATTGAGCTCGAAGGTCTAGAGGAGGGGGTGTCTCTTCCACTCAAATATGTGGGTGAAGGGTTCTCGACTGTAGTTCATTGTCGATAGTGGGAGCCAAAAGAACCTCATTTCAGCAAAGGTCATGAAGAGTTTAGGCCTACTAACCACACCACACCTGCAACCGTACACCATCGGGTGGCTTCACCAAGGACGAGATCTTCGTGTTAGCCAGTAGTGTCACATTCCTACAACATTAAGCCCTTCATGGATGAGGTACTATATGATGTTGCTTCTCTTGAAGTTTGTGATGTATTATTAGGCCAACCATACTTGTGGAAGTGCCATGTTGTGTATAAGTCTAGGTCTCACATTGTTATTATATTGGAAAATAAGTTATACATGATATTTGAGGTACCTTTGCTTACTGCCATCTCTTTAATTTTTGCTAAGCAATGCAGTAAGATCATCTCCCAGACTAGGAAATTTGTTTTCTTTCTCATTTGATCTCAAATTAAGGGGAAGATCATGGCCACATCCATGGCCCTCGAGAAGGGTTCCTCCACGTAGTATAAGCATGTGTTTAAGGTCATGGAAGAATACAGGGACATCTTCACCTCACGCAAATGTGTACCCTTGCACTGTCAGGTCAATAATTTGATCGATCTAACTCCCAAAGCACCCCTACCCAATGAGCGAATATATCGTTGCAAAGGAGTTGTTGTAAAAAGAGCACATCCAACCAAGTTCCTCACCCTGTGGGAGCCTGATTGTACTTTTACAAAAGAAGGATGGGACTTGGAGGCCCTGCATTGATTATTGGGCACTAAACAAAATCTCTGTCAGGAATAGATATCCAATCCCAAGGATTGATGACCTTTTGGACCAGTGCAAGGGGGCCAACTATTTCAACAAGATTGATCTGAAGTCTAGCTATCACCAAGTTCAAATAGATCCCACATATGTATGGAAGACTGCCTTCAAATCTAAGGAAGGCATTTTTGAAAGGTTAATCATGCCCTTTAGTTTGACAAATTCCCCTGCTACTTTTATGAGGATGATGGATGACATATTACGACCCTTCACCCGCTCATTCGTGGTTATTTATCTGGACAACATCCTCATCTTCAACAAGAGTTGGGAAGAGAACTTGCAACACATTCGGCAGGTCCTTCAAACCCTACGACAGCACAAACTATATGCCAACTTGGAGAAATGCACCTTTGGCATGACTCAGATCCAATATTTGGGTTACATCGTAAATGAGCAAGTCATGCATGTGGATCTGCCTAACATCCAAGTCATTCGGGATTGGTCAGCCCCGACCACTCTAAGGGAGATTTGCATCTTTTTGGGACTCACAAATTTTTATTAAAGGTTCGTGTTGGGATTCTCCCATATAACTTGGTGCTTGAGTTAGATTTCAAGGGTGGAGAAAAAGCAAGGTTTTCTTGGTTCGAGTCCCAATATAAGGCATTCAATGAGTTGAACCACTGCCTCTGCTCTGCAGCTATACTCTAAATTTCTAGACTTGTGGCAACCATTTGAAATTGAGACAGATGCCTCTGGCTACACTATTGGTGCATTCCTCCCCCAACACGGGCATCCAATGGCCTATCATAGTGATACACTTTCTGATACAATTCAAAAGTACCCCACCTATGATAAATATATGTATTCTATTGTGCATACTTACTTGCAATGAAAAAATTACATTTGGGGAAGGAGACGGTCATCCACACCCATCACCAACCTCTTCAATTTATACAGACACAAGGGAAGTTACAGAATGATCGCCATTAGAATTAGTATACATATCTGCAACAATTATACTTGAACATTAAATATAAAAATGACAACACCAATCATGTTATAGATCGCCTCACTCAGACCCCAGTTGCAACACTAAATATTGTTGTCAACTCTTGTGGCCACGAGACCTATGGATGGTCGCAATTGTACAAAAATGATCCAGATTTCACCACCACATACCAAATGTTGGTGGATGGCAAGCAAGTTCCCGATTTCCACCTCCAAGACTCATTATTATGCTACTAGGCTACGTTTTGTTCCTTCTAGTGAGCGTGCCAATATGATTTGGAAGGCACACTACAGTCGGGTCATAGGGCACTTTGGTGTGGGAAAAATTATTTTTGTACTACATAAGTACTTTTATTGGCCAAAACTCCAACAGGATGTTTGAAAATATATCAAATCCTGCACTACCTGTGCTATCGCTAAGCCAACTATCAAGAAGCAAAGCATGTACACTCATATGCCTACTCCCATCTAGCCATGGGAATCCATCTTCATATACTATTTGTCTAGCCTCCATTCTACCAAGCATGATAATGACTGTGTATTTGTTGTCATGGACAAATTTCTGAAGATGGTTATATTGATAACCTACAAGGAGAGTATCACAACAGAGCACGTTTCCAAACTCTTCTTTGAACGAGTGTGGGTACATTTTTGGATCCTGTAGACCATTATATCAGATCAGCATAGCAGGTTCCTAAGCACATTTTGGTCGAGCCTCTAGACACTATTGGACACCAATCACACCAAGTCGACTTCATTCCATCCCCAAACTGATGGTTAGATAAAGGTCATCAACAAGATGATAGTGCACATTATCTGCATGTACAACTCCAAGCATCCACGAACCTGGGACTAGAGCCTTCCCTATGTGCAACACAACTATAAAAAATCTCTACATAGCTCAACTGGTCACAGTCCCTTTCAAGTGGATCTAAGACATCAGCCATTGTGTCTGATTGATGTCGTCATGCCTCATGTGACTACACACACAAAATCCACACATGTACAATCTGAGGCTGATAAAGCAACCAAGTTTATTAAATGCATCCAGAACATTCGCCAATAAGTTCACGACATATTGGAAAAGTCCAATTCCAATAAAAAGGAGTGACATGATCAACATCGATTTCCACACAAGTTTTAGGTGGGCGACAAAGTTGGTTGCTTTTCTAGAAAGAACGCCTTATTGGAACCCATCGAAATATTAGACCACTCCAATCTGGGCCTACACCATCACCAAGGTTGTGGGAGACAATTCTTTTGAGATCAACATTCCCCAATTCCTTGGCCTACACCTAGTGTTCAATGTAGACCCTCTTCATCCATACTTTCCATGATTATTGGACACATCAGACATTGCAGAACAACTCACACCAATAGATCTAAACCCAAACTGCATGGAGCAAGCCAAAACTAATCAGATCATGGACACACAGATCTAGAATACTTTCCAGTAGAAGATCCAACTATATCAGGTTGTCACAGTTGGCTAACTCCTGTACCAAGGAAAGTGGCTCATCGGGGACCAAGTTCAACAGAAGTTTCCCCATCTCCTAGAGGGACTCAACGTAATGGGGACCATTGCTTCCTAAGGGAGGAGGATTGATCCAGGTGGATATTGGTGGCCGCCCACCTATTCCACTTGGATTCCCACCATTTTTTCTTTCAATTTCCTTAATTGTAGCACAATTTTCTATTTTTGGTTGTTTCCTAAACTTCCAGAGTCTTTTTGAAGCCCTAAACGATTTTTTTATGAAAAACGGGAAAACCTTTCACCTACTAGTTGGGGTTTGCAATCAAAATTTGTATTCCTCATATAGATATTTCTAACGAGGTACATACATGTCAAATGGAGATCATATGCCAAAGCTATGACCCTAGGAAGTTGATGTACCAATTTACCCCAATAGGGCCCACAGACTTTTGGTGCTTCATCTCCTAGGGTTAGGTTTTTGGATTTTTAGCGTTTTCCATTATTTCTCAATAATAAATAGGCCTTCTAACCTCTTTGTAACACAGTTCAGAAGGCATGTAGTTTCCACATCTCTTCTCATAGATAAGCTACCATCGCCTGAGATAGTTTATTTCCATTCTACATGTAAATAGTTTTCAGTACTTTGTTATAAATGAATTGAAGTTTTGTTTTCATTGTATCTATGTGTTTCTATTCGTATTTTTATTTCATTTCGTTCCCTCATAAATCTGGATTAGTCCTCCTTCTTGTGATCCTCCCATAAGGAAGAGACCTTTGTGTCTTTTTGATAGATTACAGGATGTAGAGAGACACTTAGCCCAGAGAGGCACCTTCGGAGAAAGCAAGCAGCCTCACAAATATTAGGGATATGTTGCCTTCATGAGTGATTATACAATCTGAACCTTGCAACTATGAAGAGGTTTTGAAGGAACACATTTGGAGATGTGCCATGACTGAGGAATATGAGTCCATAATGAAAAATGATATATGGGAGGTGGTTTTGAGACCTGAGGGGAAGTCTGTTGTGACTTCCAAGTGGTTATACAAAATCAAACATACAAGTGATGGTAGCATTAAGAAGTTCAAAGCGAGATTCATGGCGAGAGGATTTCCCATAAAGATGGGGGAGATTATGATGAGATATTTCCCGATACACTATCATCTGGTCCATCATTATTGTTGCTACTAACCAGGGTTGGACTCTAAATCAAATGGATTTTAAGACATCCTTTCTTCATGGCATACTGAAGGAATAGGCGTATGTGCAAAAACCACATGGCTTTAAGGAACATGACAGGTAAATCCATGTTTACATATTGAAGAAATCCATCTATGGATTGAAGAATCCCCATAGGGCTTGGTATGCCCGAATCGATGGATACCTGATGAAGTTGGGATTCACCAAAAGAAATATCAATCTAAACCTTTGCTTCAATGTTTTCCAAGGTATGCCTTTAAATTTGGTTTTATATGTTGATGACTTATTCTTAACGGGATAAAAGCCTTTGATTATCTAATGTAAAAGGGAGCTTGCCTCTAAGTTTGAGATGAAATATCTTTGGTTGATGCACTAATTCCTGGGTTTAGAGGTGTGGAAGAGACTTGGTGAGAGTTTCTTTAGCCAAGGAAAACATTTCGCCAAAATCTTAGAGATATTTGTGATGGTGGATTGCAAATTTGTGGGCACACTGATGAAGGCAAACTTTAAGAAGTTATGTGGTGAAGCTACAGGATGAGATATATCGGATCCTTCTATGTACTAGCAGTTGATTAGGGCTCTGATATTTCTATTCAACACAATACCAGACATGTGTATTTCTATTAACACCTTGATTTAATTCATGGTGGAACCTTTGCATGCTCACTGGGTGGCCGCAAAACATGTGTCGAGATATCTACATGGAAAAATCAACTATGGACCAAGATATGACTCCTATGATGAGTTGAGACTACATGGATATACATATGCAGATTAGGCTGGGAGTGTTAGTGAAAAGAAGAGCACATTAGGGTTTTTTTAGCTTGGGATATGTCATGATTTCCTAGATGAGCAGGAAGCATAAATATGTCGCTCTCTGTAGTACAATGAAGGAAGAGTACATTGCAAATAGTATGGCTAGTTGTGATGCAATATGGTTGTGAAAGATCTTTACACAGATGTTTGAGCAGGTGCTTAATGGATTGTGATATACTGTGACAATCAAAGCAGTTTCCAACCATCAAGAAATCCAACATTCCATGACAGGTCGGAGCACATTGAGATCAAGTACCACTTTATCAGAGATATGGCATTGTGAGGAGTAGTGAGGCTCCAACACATCTTGATTGATGAGAAGGTTACATACATTCTAACCAGGCCCTTTCCAAATATGAAGTTTATATTCTTTAAATATTATCTTGGAGTTAGGAGAATGTATCCCTCCCCGAGAGGAAACACTACTAATCGAGAACACTAAACATATGCCTTCCCTCGTCTTTATGACTAGCCATGGACTTGGTGAAGGGGGTTGTGCAGCTAGACTCCTGGGTAAGGGTATTCCTTAAATACATGGACCTGGCTGAGTACATACCCCAATATGCATCCTACCCACAAATCACCCTTATAAAGGGGTCGTGGACTTAGTTAAGATTATTTGGATTGCCTCCCATCTTCACCACATGGGAGAAAATACTTTGGTGTGTTTGATCTTTTCCAAGGGTGAATGCACCTGCCATGGACTTGGTTGTGGTAAATTGATTTCCCATGAGTATTGGATGTAGGTGTTCTACCACTTGATTACTGAGGATCAATTTGGGTGAGGGTCAGTTAGTGGACATCAGGTGTGTGATCTTTACCAAGGTCATTTATGACTGCCATGGACTTGGTTGTGGTAAATAGATCTCCCCTATTGTCGTGTTGATCATTCTTCTTCTTTTATGGATTAATTCATCAATTGTTCAGTTGAGTAGAGATAAGACGAGATGAGCTTCTCTTATTTTAAGAAATGTACATCCAAGATGACACTTATGGTGCAATCGGAAATTCCCCCCTAGCTAAGAGCAAGTGTTAAATTTGGAAGCTACAAGATGATTTTGCCCAAGGAGAAGCCCAACTACCCCAAGAAGGAACCACTTCTCTTCAAAATAAATTTCAAAATTGGTCAAAGGATATTACATTTTTTTGTTTGACAAGTCGGCCCCACATGAGAAATTGATCCTCCTAAACCACATATAAGTAGACCATCATTGACTCCTCATTTCGCATCATCATCACATCACTTCTCACATCAAGATGTTCGATCTGATCTAAAAGGTGTAGGGATACATTCACACGTGTGAAGGAGGAGAAAAGATTATGTTATGACTAGCGTTGACTTTCTGTTTTGGGATGCTTTGACCAGTGTTGACTTGGGCTCTTTGACTCTATTTTGATTTATTTTCTCTACCATTTTGGGAGGTTGAATTGAGGGAGAATCTAGTCGATATTTTCTTGGAACTTTCGCTGAGGTTGACCACATTGTTGACTAGGGTTTGACTACAAGTCAAACCTGAGATTTTCTCTCTCCTTTGCCCGAGAATTTTTTTGTTTTTTTGACTTAGTTTTACTAAGGAAGGAAGGCTGAATTTAATGTTGGGTTGACCAAACTTTTCTGGACAAGTTGACCACTGAATTTGGCTGATTAGGGAAAATCGTTGGCTATTGTTGATTGTTCCTCCATAAGCCAAAAAATTTCAAACTAGTATCTTTTACTCTATTTGACTTTCTCTCTCATCATTGACTTATTTTGGATTAGTTTATTGGGGAGTTGAGACTACATGGATATACATATGCAAATTAGGCTCGGAGTGTTACTGACAAGAAGAGCACATTAGGGTGTTTTTTAGCTTGGGATATGTCATGATTTCCTAGATGAGCAGGAAGCATAAATATGTCACTCTTAGTAGTACAATGAAGGAAGATTACATTATAACTAGTATGGCTAGTTGTGATGCAATATGGTTGTGAAAGATATTTGCACAGTTGTTTGAGCAGGTGTTTAACACGATTGTGATATACTTTGACAATCAAAGTGGTTTCCAACTACAAAAAATCCAACATTCCATGACAGGTCGGAGCACATCGAGATCAAGTACCACTTTATCAGAGATATGGCACTATGAGGAGCAGTGAGGCTCCAACACATCTTGATTGATGAGAAGGTTACATATATTCTAACCAAGCCCTTTCCAAATGTGAATTTTAAATTCTTTAAAGAGTAGCTTGGAGTGTATGAGAATGTATCCCTCCCCGAGAGGAAACACTACTAATTGAGAACACTAAACATATGCCTTCCCTCGTCTTTATGACTAGCCATGGACTTGGTGAAGGGGGTTATGCAGCTAGACTCCTGGGTAAAGGTAGTCCTTAAATCCATGGAATTGGCTAAGTACATACCCCAATATGCATCCTACCCACAAATCACCCTTATAAATGGGTTGTGGACTTAGTTAAGCTTATTGGGATTGCCTCCCATCTTCACCACATGGGAGAGGAGACTTTGGTGTGTGTGATTTTTGCCAAGGGAAGATGCACCTACCATGGACTTGGTTGTGGTAAATTGATCTCCCATGAGTATTTGATGTACGTGTTCTACCACTTGATTACTGAGGATCAAGTTGGGTGAGGGTCAGTTAGTGGACATAGGGTGTGTGATCTTTACCAAGGTCATTTATGACTGCCATGGACTTGGTTGTGGTAAATAGATCTCCCGTATTGTCGTGTTGATCATTCTTATTCTTTTATGGATTAATTCATCAATTTTTCAGTTGAGTAGATATGAGACGAGATGAGCTTCTCTTATTTTAAGAAATATACATCCAAGATGACACTTATGGTGCAATTGGAAATTCCTCCCTAGCTGAGAGCGAGTTTAAATTTGGTGGATACAGGATTATTTTGCCTAAGGAGAAACCCAACTACCCCAAGAACGAACCACTTCTCTTCAAAATAAATTTCAAATTGGTCAAAAGATATTACATTTTTTTGTTTGACAAGTTGGCCCCACATGAGAAATTGATCCTCCTAAACCACATATAAGCAGGCCATCGTTGACTCCTCATTTCGCATAATCATCACATCACTTCTCACATCAAGACGTTCGATCTGATCTAAAAGGTGCAGGGAGACATTCACACATGTGAAGGAGGAGAAAAGATTATGTTATGACTAGCGTTGACTTTCTGTTTTGGGATGCTTTGACCAACGTTGACTTAGGCTCTTTGACACTATTTTGATTGAATTTCTTGACCATTTTGGGAGGTCGAATTGAGGGAGACTCTAATCGATATTTTCTTGGTGCTTTGGCTGAGGTTGACCACATTGTTGGCTAGGGTTTGACTACAAGTTAAACCTGATATTTTCTCTCTCCTTTGACCAAGAATTTTGTTGTTGTTTTGACTTAGTTTTACTAAGGAAGGAAGGTTGAATTTAATGTTGGGTTGACCAAAATTTTTTGGGCAAGTTGATCAATGAATTTGACTGATTAGGGAAAATCATTGGCTATTGTTGATTGTTCCTCCATAAGCCAAAAAATTGAAAACTAGTAAATTTTAATCTATTTGACTTTCTCTCTCATCATTGACTTATTTTGGATTGGTTTATTTGGGAAGTCGAAGCTTTAACTTTGACTAGTTGTTGGATGTACTATTTTGACTATGTATCTTATGTTGAACATTAATTGACTAATAGAAGAAGAAGAAGAATATTTGATTAAGGGTCTTCCCCCTTGTGGGGTTTTTCCCTAGTATTTGACCAAATCTTTCTGACTCATTATGCTTGGCTATCTTCTATTGTGAATTTATCATTTATTGTTCTATCCATAATTTCTTATTTGTTGTTAGGGTGATTGAAATTGGAATGAATTGTTTAAAGTGATTGTAACAACACAGAACCCTGTGAAAATTAATAATTAATTGTTAAATGATTAGATATTGTTAATAATTTTTAAAATTGGCCATAATACAGATTCACCCCCTTCCCAATGTTCTCCTGGTTTCTAACATTATGTTATGTAGGTGCCTCATCCTTTTGTCCCACAACTCATATAGGTGGTTTTTTTTATGAGTTAGGGATTGAATAGGTTTACTCTATAATCTATACAATTTTCCTTCTCTAACCCCTATCACTTATGTTGTGATAGATTCCTTTGGCATGATAAGGGCCTGTTGCTCCTTGAAATCTACTACATAGTATTTATCCTTCATAATTGAATATGAAAAAAAAAAAAGAAAAAAAAAAAATAAGACTTGGGACAAACAAAACATCCTCAAAGATTAAACATTTGCTAAACTCAAGTTGGAATGGAATACTACCAACTCCTGCAACTGAATACTTGCCACCGTTACCAAGCTTAACCTGTATTCATAAGTCATACTCAGTTAGACCAAAATTAATTTTGGTTTGATGACATATGACGAGATGCTCCATTGTTTGTCCACCATGCATTCCTTATAACCATGGTAGTAAAAACACAAGATGTCAATGAGAAATATTTCTCAAAGTTGGCAACAAACTTGTTCAACTGAGTTTCTACAAAAGCTACTACCTAATTTTGGTGTCGCTTCCCTTGACCTTTCTTCTTGTGTGGACATTGTGGTGCATATTAACTAAATTTATGAAAAATGAAAAATGAAGCACTTTATTTTTCTCAAGTCCTCCTTTATTGGATATGAGGTTAACTCCTTGCTCTTTCTATTACCTTTGCTGGTTCATTTTCATTTTCTCTTCTTTGTCTAAAGGCTACATTCTTGTGACCACCATTCTTACTAATATTTGACTTAGTCTGAGTTCCCCCCTACATACATTCATCCCACAATCTTTCAAAAGTAGGAATATATTCACGAGCATAGATACCCTTGGCAAATGGTTCCCATGGCACTAGGAATCCATTACATTCCATGTTCACAAACTTTACATCTACAACCTTCTTCCAAACTGTTGCAAGTTGATTGTGTATCAGTGTGATCTTCATCACGTGATTTCTAACAGTGCCTAATATGGTCATCTCTATGGATATGAGTTTGCTCCACAATATCATCTTTTTGCTTATGTTCTTACTTAGGTAGAGGCTAACCAAAGCATCGAACATCTTCTTACTCATTTTCTTCTTGGATCCTTCACAACATCTAAGATCATCACATTGGCCTTCACTTCCTTCTTCTTATCATCTACCAACTACTACATATTTATAGGTGGAGTAACCACCTTTTCGAGTGATATGTAGAAATTATTACTGTAGATCAACCTGATAATGCAATATAACTAAAGAAAAATACTTTAATCTACTTCTACAATCAAACTTGCTGAAGCTTAGTAGATTTGAGCAAGATCAAGCAGAACACATATAACCAAAAGAAGAATCAAATCACATGAAACACAGAAGAATACTCTGGGGAAAGCCTCAGCTAAAAACCCTACTATCTGTATTATCATACAAGTGGAAATATATCAGGATTACACAAAGCTTTAGCTCTCACAACTAGCCAGCTCTCAGTACAATCCCTCACTGGTGCTCACAGACAAAATAGATTGCTCATATGCCTTCTCCTCTACCCTCCAAGCTCCTATTTCCTTGTGTTGTTTTTCCTGGGTGATCCAGTTGTTACCAAGTGTAACACTGATCACTCACACTGATCTTACACCCTGTAAAACTGCGCAAATCTCAAGGAATGAATTCCTTCTACATGCATGAGTTTTGTTTATAGGAAAACTCATGCAACTGATAGTACATTGTCCCTGTCTTTAATCTCAACTAGGTCTTTCTCTGAATAGACATGCATGAGTTACTAATGAGAGAATCTTCAGTTATCTGGAGTACACTAGTTGGATGCATGCATGCATTAACTGACTGAACTCACAATTAGTTCCTCAAATAGTTTGGAACTAATTTAACTAGACTTAACTCAGTTAACTGAGCTAACTAATTACAACTCAAATATAACTCATCCTTATCTCCTTAATTAAGGGATAATATCCTTAATTTAAGGGATAATTGTTGCATGACTTCACAAAGACTTATAGCTTGAATTTCTCCAACTAATTAACTCAAGATGAATTAATTAATTATTTTTCAAGCAGCTGGTGAGACTAAATTCGAATTTTAATTCTCAATTTTAATTCAAGAAAAAATTAAAATTGGAATATTCTTGTTGCCACATTTCAACATGTTGGAAATAATACTGAGAGGGGGGGTGAATCAGTATTATTAGGTCAATTATTTTTCATTTTACAATCAGATTTGTATACGCTACTTCAGTTAGCAAAAACCGTGTATGTACGCAACTGCAGTTAAGGAAACTAGCATATAACCAGCAGACTTGTAATTATTCTTCAGATGTTGATCATTAATATGTGCATCAAACCATATAAACAGTAACTAGGAACAGTAAACAGAATAGGCAGTCACACATAAGAACACAAGATATAAGGTGGAAACCCAATGTGGGTGAAAACCACCTGCTGTAATTCGTCTCTATCTTCTTTTAATTAGAAACATCTTTTTACAATGTTTCTGTACTGATGCAATCTTATACCAGTACGCAGGCTGCTACCTGCAGAAGGCTACAACCTTCTCTCGTTCTCCAGCTTCTCCTGGAAGGGAGCTACAACCCCCTTAGCTCTTGTACTAGCTGAGGTACTAGTACGTAGGTGCTGACCTACAGAAGGCTACAACCTTCTCTTTTCTTCTAGGGACCACATTTCATAAATTTTCAGACTGGATCCATGAATAACATAAATCAAACATCAAGTATATCTGCATCAACCAATCTTCTTTGTACAAACCAGTACTGAATCAACCAATCACTTCTCAAAAAGTTGTAACCAAAATACAGTAATAGTAACCAGAACCAATCCTGAACCCATGACACTGCAACAATGAATAGAAGTAGCTAAAACATATTTCATGAGACGTACGCTACTTCAATATGCAGAACCTGCGCATACGCTGATGTATTAAGGCCAACCTGCATATACGTTGTTTTGAATTAACGAACCTGTGTGTATACGCGCCTTTGCTGTGCCGAACCTGCGTACATATCTATAAAAGATAATTTACCCTTTTCACTTATTCAGACATCAGTTAAACACAGATTATCAAAGTTATAGATCAAGTCATGTGACAAATATAATAGATCAAAATAACACAAAGATACTACTATTCAAGCCTTAAGATCTTGACCCATCAATAGAACTTATCCTTCTTCTAGCGCTCAGGTTCCTCCTTGATTCAGAGCCAGCTATGCACCATTACCCAATGACCAGTATTATAGATCTTGCTCTTCATCAGATATTCAATACTTGAGTCAATGCCTTTGCCCAATGATCTCCTTCCCCTTTTATAGTCTTAGGCCTTACTCAATACCATGGTCCAAAACCATTTAGAACCAATACTAGGGAACCAATACCTGGGTTCAATACTTCGGACGCAATACCAAGGTCCAAATACCACGGACCCAAAACTTAGTTTTTCGACATGTATGCGCCTTTCCTTGCGTGAAAGTGCGTGTGTACAATATACGCACCTTTGTATATAGTGAAATTGCATGTATACAACGAACCTGCGTATATATGCGACTTGGTATATAGTGAACCTGCGTGTGTACACGACTTGGTATATAGTGAACCTGCATATGTATGCGACTTGGTATATAGTGAACCTATGTATATACTTTTCTTTCTTCATTCTTTGTAGTCTGATCATCAATTCTTTGCTACTGACCTGCTGCACTATGATCTGTCATCTGTGTGAGTTGCCATCAAGGACAACACTTGAATCATAACACCAACAATCTCCCCCTTTGGACTTGATGGCAACCCCAAGTCACTCAAAGTCATTTTCCCCCTTTGTCATCAAGGGCAAAGGGTTATGCTCCCCCTGAGTACATGTTGAATTCTCTGCTCTGTTGTTGTCCATGCTCCCCCTGACTGTAGGCAAGGTCTACAAAACATGATCTAAAAGAAAGAACATGACTTTATACATCATGAATGACCTTCCTATCACCAAAGACTCATACATACATCCATCTCCCAACCAAGTGGGGATATACCAATATTGACTCATCCACCCAACCAAGTGGGGATACTCAAAAGTTTTACACATGATAAAACCAGAACATTACATCATCCATCCCAGGAATAGTGGGGAAACCAAAGTAGGCCGTTACATGACCTTGATAAAAAAAAAGGAATACATGACATAGAGACGAAATATCTACAACAAGACTATGATAGTCATCAACAACTATCATTAGCAGCATCTGTCAATCATCATTCAGACCAGCAACCATGATCTCCCTCTGCACCTGTTTCACCTGAAACCAAAAACAACTGTGAACTTAATCCAAGATCTTCTAAGATAATGCCAACAACGCATTATTAGAAGTGTATATGCTCCCCCTGAACTTGTGCCAGATGGTCTCTGTCAGACCCATATCAGACTCTTTTCATCCTGAGTCTGGCCCACTGATTTCCTTCAAACCAACATATACGCGATTGTAGCCACAGAAATAGGAGTATATACACGATGCTCCTCATGAAACTTGCGTACAACCACTTTTCTCTGAAACAGATAAGTTTCAACAGCAAGATGATGCATCAACTACTCCCAGCTTCTATCTGAGGTATTCAAATGTGTCCCTGGGTAGTGGTTTGGTGAGTATATCAGCAACTTGTTCCTTGGCGGAACATACTCCAATTTTACCTTTTGTTCAAGCACTTGTTCCCGAAGAAAATGATACTTGATAGGTATGTGCCTAGTCTTTGAATGCATGACAGGATTCTTTGAAATACTAATTACACTCGTATTATCGCATAAAATGGAGATAGGTGGAGTACAAGTGATTTGAAAATCTTGAAAAGTTTGCATCATCCAAAGGAGTTGTGTGCAACAAGATGCAGCAGCCACATATTCTGCTTCAGCTGTAGATAAAGAAATTGAACTTTGTTTCTTGCTGAACCAAGATACTAGTCTGGAACCCATAAAGAATGCACCACCACTAGTGCTTTTTCTGTCATCCACACTTCCTGCCCAATCTGCATCTGTATATGCATGAAGTGTGAGATCTGTATCTCTAGGATACCATAAGCCATAGTTTTGTGTTCCTTGAAGATATTTGAAAATTCTCTTAACTGCCTGAAGGTGTGCTTCCTTTGGATTTTCCTGGAATCTTCCAACTATTCCCACTGCATGCATGATGTCTGGTCGGGTACCTGTCAGATAGAGTAGACTACCAATCATGGATCTATAGGTTGGTTGATGTACTGTTGTTGATTCATCATTTGCGCTGAGGCTGCATCCTATTACCATAGGGGTACATACTAGTTTTGAATCTTCCATGCCATATTTCTTCAAGATCTGCTTGAGGTACTTGGTTTGTGATAAAAAGATACCGTCTTTATTTTGTTGGACTTGTAAACCAAGAAAGTATGTCAGCTCACCAAGCAAGGACATTTCGAATTCTTTCTGCATCACCAAGGCAAAGTTTTGACTCATGGCTTCTTCATTGCTACCAAAGATGATATCATCAACATACACAACAAGTATTAGCAATTTATCATTATCAATTTTTATATATAGATTGCTATCTGCTGATCCTTTTGAAAAACCTTGTTGATGGAGGTATTTGTCCAGACGATAATACCAAGCCCTTGGAGCCTATTTAAGACCATAGAGTGCCTTCTTAAGTCTGCATACAAGTTTTGGATCATTTCCAAGGATGAATCCATCTGGTTGCTCAATATACACTTCTTCTTCTAAGTCTCCATTTAAAAAGGCAGATTTCACATCCATTTGAAATACTTTGAACTTCTGAAAGCTAGAAAGAGCAAGGAACATTCTTATGGCCTCAAGTCTAGCAACCGGTGCAAAAGTTTCTTCAAAGTCTATGCCTTCTTGTTGAGCATACCCTTTACAAACAAGTCTAGCCTTATTTCTAATAACATCTCCATTTTCATTCAGCTTGTTTTTGAATATCCATTTTGTCCCTATGACATTCTTATCATTTGGTCTAGGAACCAACTCCCAAGTATTATTCTTTTCAATCTGCTCAAGTTCTTCATTCATGGCCTTGACCCAGCATTCATCTTTACATGCTTCACTTACATTTCGTGGTTCAGTGGAGGAAAGCAATGCTAGATAGCTTGAAGCTTCTGAGATAGTTCTTCTTGTTTGTACACCTGCCTCTTTCTGCCCCAAAATTTGAGTTTCTGGATGATTCTTCTAAACGTACCTGGATGGAGTCTTTTCTTCTATCCTTATCTGTTCCTCTGGTGCCTCATGGGTTTCTTCTTCATCATAAGTATGATTTTATGTTGAAGGATAGTCCTCATCATCTTCGAAACCTTCGGATTTTACCTACCTAGGAATGTTTCCTTCTTCATCAACCACTACATAAATACTTTCAACAATTTTTCCAAGTCTTTTATTGTAACACTTATATCCTTTGTTGTGGGGAGAGTAACCAAGGAGAATGCCTTCATCTGCTCTAAGTTCAAACTTGCCAAGGTTTTCATCAATCCTTTTGATGTAACATTTGCTTCCAAAAATTTTGAAGTATTTTACCGTGGGAGTCTTACCATCCCAAAGTTCATGAGGAGTTTGAGTGTTGTTCACTCGGACGTTTGTCTTGTTGAGAATAGTAACTGCAGTAAATGCAGCTTCACCCCAGAAGGTTGCAAGAGTTCCAGACTCATCAAGCATAGCACGAGCCATTTGTTGAACCGTTCTGTTCATCCTTTCCACTACTCCATTTTGCTGAGGAGTCCTTGCAGTAGAGAATTCCCTTCTTATTCCATGTTCTTCACAAAAATCAAAAAATTCATCCGAGGTAAATTCCCCTCCTCGATCGAACCTGAGGCATTTGATTCTGCGATCTAATTCGTTTTCAACCAAGGCTTTGAATGCTTTAAACTTTTCGAAAGCTTCGTATTTATGCTTCAAAAGTCCTATCCAACACATCCTGGAAAAGTCGTCAATGAACAATATGAAGTATTCTTCTCCTCGAGGTGACCTTTTCCTAGATGGACCACATACATCAGTATGGACAAGTTCAAGTGGCTTACTAGCTGATCCTTCCTTCTCAGGGAAATTAGTTCTGGTTTGCTTGCCAAACTGACATGATTTGCATATTGTATTGTCTGGAATTCTGATGTCAGGGAGATCACAAACCGCCTGATATTTGCATGCTTTCCTTATCTGTGAGAAGCTTAGATGCCCCAATCTTCTGTGCCATAGCCAGTGTTCATCATTCTTGCTTAGATAGCATTGTTGTTGTCCTCCCTTGAGTATGTATAAATTATTTGGAGTTCTTATTCCCTTGATCATTGTTTCTCCTATATCAAGCTCACAAACAATACATCCATTTGTTTGAAATATTACCTCATTTCCTTGATCACACATTTGACTAACACTTAATATATTATGCTTTAAGCCATCAACATACATAACATTTCCAGCTTTGACCTTTTCTTTCAAAAGAACAGAACCTTTACCTTTTATGAGTGCAGGGGTGTCATTTCCAAATGAGACCTTCCTTTCCTTTTCTAAGGCACTATATGACTGAAGTTTTTCTTTATCACCTGTCATATGTTTCGAGCATCCACTGTCGATGTACCATTGATTTTCCTGTCCTTCCACATATAAGGCTATACCACATCTTTCTGGTTGCAGTTCTTTCTTTCTCCATGTTTTGGGACTCAATGAAGCTTGCTCCTTCTGAGTTGTTTGCCGAAACCTACTCCTGCATTCAGAATCTTCATGACCGAAGTTGTTACAAATAGAACATTCTATTTCATTTTCAAGAGTTGAAAAGTTATTGTAGGTCCTTTTCATGATTCCAGTCATACTCCTTTGTTTTTGAGCTTCTCTAGTCATGATGGTCTTGTAGGCAACACATTGAGTAGCTTTGTGTCTAAAGTTATGACAAGAGAAACATTGGCCATTGAAGAAATTCCTGTGATTATCAAACCTACTGACCAAATGATTGTAGTTTCTATTAACATCCATTCTTGAGGCAAATTGAGAATGATTTACTTGTGCTCGGTTGTAGCTTTTGTTCATCCTTGAAGTAGATTTCCCCCGATTTACTTGGTGATCTCTGTTCATTCTTGAAGTAAATTGTCCCTGATTTACCTGGTGATCTTCATTATGCCTTTGCTGTCGATTATCGACCTGTTCACTTCTCCTTGCTGCATCAAGATAACTTTTGGAGGTGGATGACTTCTGTGCTTGAGATGCTTCTTCAGTATATCCAAGACCTGTCTTGATTAGAGGAGAATGCTACACTTTGATAATCTCATCTAAAGTTTCAGATCCTTTAGCAAATCTAATATTAAGAGCTTTTGTTTTCTCAATATCTTTTCTAAGTCCCACAATTTCACATTCTAACTTTTCATTGTGTTTTTCCCTTTCAGCAAGTTGGAATGTCAGAGTATCTATAATCATATTCTTTTCTTCTAAACAAACTTTGAGTTTAGAAATTTCTTCATCTATAGCATCCAAGAAATCATCATCTTCAAAAGCCATCAAGAGTCTATAATCATTACATTGTTCATCTTCATCACTATTTGAAAATCCATCACTGTCTGCATGTGTATAATAGCTCTTCTTACTTACATTCTGTTTTATGTTCCATCTAACTGGTTCCTTACCTTTGTCAAGCTTATCTTTATGAGGACATTTGGCTGCATAGTGAGCGACTCTTCCACAAGCAAAGCATTTAAAAGGTAGCTTACCTCTGAATCTTCCAGAACCCCGTTGAAGGTTCTTGAAAAAGTTTGATTCTTCCTCTCCTTTTGACATATGTCCTAACTCATTGTATTCTCCTTTTCCTAAGGCTTTGAATGCAGATTCTCTCATGTCTGATGGTCCCCCTTTTCTCATTTTGAAAGCAGTTAGGATTCCGTGCAGCTGTGACATGGTAATGCTCTGTAGATTCTGTTTTTCTTCTATGGCAGAAACTTTTGATTCAAACTTTGTTAGGCCCCTATACTACTAGTGTAACCCCTTATTGTTATTAGTACAACACACTTATTATATTGATGTACCCATGTAGTGCCCATATTGTTACTATTGTGCCCCATAGAAGCCCACTATTGTTATTATTGTGCCCTTACATTATTATTGTTATGTCGGCTCTGATTATGTTATGACCCCTTAGACTCCTATATATAGAAATGAGGTCTTTTCATTTGTATCATCCAAGAATTGTTCATTTATGTAATGTAAAGGAGGTTTCCCCCTCGAAGAGGCTGAATTTTAAGGCGTTGATCTATCTTTTCTATCTTTTTCTTGAGCTGGTTTCATAACATTTGGTATCAGAGCTTTGGATTCTAGGGTTTCGTTGCTCCAAACAGATCATCGTGGCATTTTCGCTATAACTTTTTTCTGTGACGTTTCAGAAGCTAAAAAAAACCCATTTGAGAATAAATCGCGCTGAATCTCGGGTCCGAATTTCAGAGATTTTCGCGCTATATTTGTGGATATATGATCTGAGGAAGTTGGTATTTTTGAAGACTCCTGAATTACATTCCAAACAGGTGACCTGGGGAAAATCGTCATAACTTTCTCTCTGAGTATCGGATTGAAATTTCGTAAGGTACAAAAAGAGGACGGACTGTAGTTTCTTGTATATCTTTTTCAAAGGTCTAAATAGTGACTCGTGGCACGTCGTACAAGTTCGCTCTACTGAACTAGTCTATAATCAGGTCATCTTGGGAGATTGTGCATAACTCTTCCTTGGAGAATCCAATTTGGATCAGACTAGTGGCATTAGAAAGAGGACATAGAGGGCTACTACAGGTCGCAATTTCAGAACTTAAAGATCCAAAAGTACATAGTTACAGTCGTTTCAAGATCGAGCTACTAAAATCAAGAAAAAGCAAGATGAGGAAGTTTGATGGCAAGGATCCTGTAAATTGGATACTTCAGATGGAGCAATATTTTGATCTACATGGTGTACCACTGTTACAAAAGGTATGTATTGCATCTTCATATTTAGAACCAGATCAATTTTTATGGTATGAAGGGCTTTGTTCTCGTAAACAACTTGTTACGTGGTCAATTTTCACAGAGGAAATGATAGCACATTTTGAGGATACAAAGAGCAACACCACAACAATTGGAAAGAGTCAAAGAGCTTTGTGACATAATGGAAAGAAAAATTATGGAAACCAGGAAGAATACCCCTCACAACTATAAAGATGGAAGTGTTGTTTCTCCTAGCCTTCCACAACCTACAAGGGTTACACCACAACAATTGGAAGAAAAAAGAGAAAAAGGGCTTTGTTACAATTGTGATAGCAAATGCACTAATGGTCATAAGTGTGCTGATAAGAAATTATTTTACATAGAATATGAAGAGGAGGAAGAAAAGGATCAAGAAACATCAAAAGAAGAGGATATACGCCAGGACCCCACCCCAAAGAAGGAAGAAATGAATCAGACCATATCTTGTAAAGCATTAGCAAGAATTACCACTCCTCAAACTCTCAAGATAGAAGGACATATCAAGAAGAAAAAGGTGCAAGAATTGAAAGATCACATCGAGAAAGAAGAAATGAATCCAACCATATCTTGTAATTCATTGGTCGAAATTACCACTCTTCAAACTATCAAGATAGAAGGACATATCAAGAAGAAAAATGTTCAAGAAGTGAAAGATCACATCGAGCATCAAGAAATGAATCCAACCATATCTTGTAAAGGATTGGAAGAAATTACCACTCCTCAAACTCTAGAGATAGAAGGACATATCAAGAAGAAAAAGGTTCAAGCAGTGAAAGATCACATCGAGCATCAACAACAAGTTCTACAACTTTTAAAGGATAACGCCACTTCGATGCAAAATCAAACGAAACAACAAGTAGGTCAACATCGTAGTGAAAAATGTTTTGATGTAGGTGATTGGGTCTTTTTACTGCTACATCTCAAGCAAGCTATTTATGACAAGGAAATGTTGGCAATACTCCATGCACTTAAAAAATGGCGACCTTACCGAATGGGAAGACTCTTCAAGGATGAGGATGTGGAAGCATTGTTTTGTGCTATTTCTATTATCCAACCAAATTGGATAAACGAAGCAAGGGATGAAAGGAAGAAGGACGAAGAAGTATGGCCACTTATTCAAAAGTTGCAAAAAATCCTAATTCAAACAATATTGCTAGAAATTGAAGAGGAAGGAAAAATCATATTGGAACCTGGAGCAGTCACAGAAACAAGAATCCGACAGCTACGAAATCGATCAATTTCAGAGTATCTCATCAAGTGGAATAACTTACCCGCTGAAGATTCCACATGGGAGGACAAGAATTTTATACAGGAGCATCAAGAACTACTCAAGCGTTGAGGACAACGCTTTTTGAAGGAGAGGGGCATGTTAGGCCCCTATACTACTAGTGTAACCCCTTATTGTTATTAGTACAACCCACTTATTATATTGATGTACCCATGTAGTGCCCATATTGTTACTATTGTGCCCCATAGAAGCCCATTATTGTTATTATTGTGCCCTTGATACCATACAAATTGATTTGGTTCTTGCAAGACATGATCAAATGATCATCACCTGCCAATATGAGATCATCAACATAAAGTACAATGATCAACTGCTTACCTTTCACCATGATGCGGTACAGGTTCGCTTCTGCTTCACTCTTTGTGAAGCCCAACCCGGTGAAGTAATTTTCTATCGTGGTGTACCAAGCACGAGGTGCTTGCTTCAGCCCGTACAAAGCTCTCTTGAGTCGGCACACATGCGACTCGCGATCAAAGGTCTCAAAACCTTCCAGTTGCTCTATGTACACCTCTTCCTCAATCTTGCCATTAAGGAATGTAGTCTTCACATCCATCTGATGGATCTTCTAACCCATCTATGCTGATAGTGCCAACACCAATCTGATTGATGAGTACCTTGCTACAGGAGCAAAATTCTCATCATAGTCAATCCCCTCGACCTGTGAGAAACCACGGGCAACAAATCTTGCCTTATGCTTCTCCACACTACCATCAGTAGCTTGCTTTACCTTGTAAAGCCAATGGGAACTCACAACTAACTTGTTCTCTGGTCTTGGAACCACATCCCAAACACTATTACGAACTATGGAGTCATACTCCTCCACCATAGCATCAACCCAAATCAGTTGTTGCACTGCTTCCTCAAAAAAAGATGGCTCGATCTCAACACATTCCCTAACAAGGGCCATGTATCCTGTGCACCACTCAGGTGACCTCCTCTGTCTATGCTGAGAAGATGGTTCTCCCACATTCTCTCTCGCATTCGACAACAATCTGTCAGCTTCTCTTGTGCGCTTCCGTCCATCTTTGGAAGACTCTGTTTGAGTGGATGTCTCCACTCCTGGAACCTCTGCATGCGGCTGCTCCGCATTAGTCTGAGGGTCCTCCTCCTTAGGAACCAACAGTTCCTCCACAACTCTAGTTGGAGCTCCCTCTCAAGGGAAACTCGCATGGTCTTCTACTCATCAAACTTGAGATCTTTGCAAACCACTGTCCTCCGACTAGTAGACAAGTGCACCCGACAGTTGTGGGGTGTATCAGTGTACCCCACAAGTATCCCCAACTCTGTTGTCGACTCAATATTCTTTCGTGCATCCTTTGTCACATGGAAATATACCGATCAACCAAAGATCCTGAAGTGACCCACATCTGGTCTCTTACCGGAGAAAGCTTCCTCTGGTGTCTTCATCCCAAGTATGTGATGCGGGCTTCTATTCTGCAAATAGACCGCTGTGTTGCATGCCTCAGCCCACAAATGAAGTGGTAGGCCTTGGTCATGCAACATCACCCGTGTTGCCCCTACAATCGTTATGTTCTTCCTTTCGGCCACCCCATTCTGCTGTGGGTTATGAGGTGCCGTCAACTCTCGTTTAATTCCTTCCACTGCACAGAAGTCCTTAAACTCTTGAGAGACATATTCTCCACCATTGTCGCTTCTCAAGGCCTTGATCTTCTTCCCTGATTCTTTCTCGACCAAAGCTTTGAACTCACACTTCTTCCACTCAGCCAATTCTTGTGCATTAGCTGTAGCTAGCTTTGGGATTTCTTGATCAATGAAATCCTTCAAGACATTGTCTTCTAATACAACTTCCATTCTATCTTTCCATGCTATGTAATTTGAGTTGTAAGTATCAGATGAATTCGATTTGTACCTGCAACCCCAAACTTCAAACTTTGAATTCTCTTCTCAATATCCTGTTCACAACTTTGATAACCTTTGCTCTGATACCATGTAGAAATTCTGACTGTAGATCAACCTGATAATGCAATATAACTAAAGCAAAATACTTTAATCTACTTCTACAATCAAACTTGCAGAAACTTAATAGATTTGAGCAAGATCAAGCGAAACACACATAACCAGAAGAAGAATCAATGCACATGAAACACAGAAGAATACTCTGGAGAAAGCCTCAGCTAAAAACCCCACTACCTGTAGTCATACAAGTGGAAATATATCAGGATTACACAAAGCTTTAGCTCTCACAGCTAGCCAACTCTCAGTACAATCCCTCACTGATGCTCACAGACAAAATAGACTGCTCATATGCCTTCTCCTCTGCCCTCCAAGCTCCTATTTCCTTGCGTTGTTTTTCCTGGGTGATCCAGCTATTACCAAGTGTAACATTGATCACTCACACTGATCTTACACCTTGTAAAACTATGCAAATCTCAAGGAATGAATTCCTTTTGCATGCATGAGTTTTGTTTATAGGAAAACTCATGCAACTGATAGTACATTGTCCCTGTCTTTAATCTCAACTGGGTCTTTCTCTGAATAGACATGCATGAGTTACTGATGAGAGAATCTTCAGTTATCTAGAGTACACTAGTTGGATGCATGCATGCATTAATTGACTGAACTCACAATTAGTTCCTCAAACAATTTGGAACTAATTTAATTGGACTTAACTCAGTTAACTGAGCTAACTAATTACAACTCAAATATAACTCATCCTTATCTCCTTAATTAAGGGATAATCTCCTTAATTTAAGGGATAACTGTTGCATGACTTCACAAAGACTTCTAGCTTGAATTTCTCCAACTAATTAACTCAAGATGAATTAATTAATTATTTTTCAAGCAGTTGGTGAGACTAAATTCGAATTTTAATTCAAGGACAAATTAAAATTGGAATATTCTTGTTGCCACATTTCAACATGATATCACAAAGATTGGTTTATGCAAATGACATTTTTACCTTAGCTTTCCAAGACAAGTAATTGGAGGAACTATCTAATTTTTATTCAAATATGAGGTTCGTTGATGGCATCTTTGAGATCTATTGCACAAACTCTCAAATATTGAAATTAAAAGTTTAAAATTATTTTACTATTAATGCCTCTTCCTCGTGATAGATTTAATATTGCAAATCCCTAAGAATTTTAGTCAAATACCATGTTCTACTACCATATAAATTTTTAAGCACTAATTGATTGTTTTCCTATGTTTCTCTTAATTAAAAAATTAGACCTAAATATATTTAAACATGGAAATAAGTATTTCTAAACATGCAACAATCATGTATATATTTGAAAAATGAATAATGAAATCATAAATACAATACACCAATAATTACACCCTCAAATCAACTTTTCATTTAAATATTCTAAGCTTTAGGGGAACCTCCACAAGTTGTCAAACTAATAGTTATGTGATACGCAAAAAAAAGCAAATCTATATTTACTAAAATAAATTTTCATGTTGGTCAACTAAGAATTTTCCTGTCTTACCTACTATATAATATTTTACATATTGTACTTTTCCTTACTTGTTGACCTCTAATCCTCTCCTAAGCTTTGAATCTACTCAACTAGTCTCTCTTGATCTCTTGAGTCTTCTTGGTGTACAAAATGTGTGTCTTTAACATCTGACATCTTGTTCAATTTTTGCTTATATAGAAACAACTAATCTCCTCAATCCTAGCAACTAATTTCCCAAATCTCAGGAACTTTGGTGAAATATGACTCATTCCTGAAAATCATCCATGAGGGAGAAAGCTCGGACTGCAGACTTGAGGACACGCAGCTAGGGTTACAGCGGGGCTCTAAGTTTGCTCCCTATGGAGCGCAGCAGAGGAGGGAGCTCCACTCCCTCCTACAAGGAAGCGGTTGCCAGCAGAGGCAAGTCACCACTGGGTAATGTCAGAGGTTCTAGTGAAGAGGGGGAAAAAATAATGAAAAGGAGTCAGATGGGGCCAGGTCCAAGGAAAACAGCAGCACAAAGGACAAGGAGGAAGAAGACAAAAGCCAGGGAACAAGGGACAAATATCAAAAGGGACCGTGCAGGCCCAAAATGGAGATTACTCCTAGAGTAGTGTTAAATGATCCTACTCTACAGGCGCACAGGGAACATATGGGGACTTACGCCATAATCTACAAATTCATGGGAATATGGCCCTCTGAAAAGGCATTACAGACATGGATCAAATACCACTGGAAACCAAAAGGTAGTATTGATCTCCATCTAGGGTCAAAGGGTTTTTTTACCATGGTATTTACTAACATTGAAGATAAAGACAGAATATTCGAAGGAGGACCCTACTTTTTTGCAGCAGCGGGCCTCTATATGCGGCCGTGGATGATGAACTTCGTTCCAGAAAGGGAGACATTCACCTCGATACCTGTTTGGGTAAGGCTCTATTCCCTACCTCTCGATTACTGGCAAAATGTTTCACTTGCTGCTATTGGCAATAAACTAGGTCGTTTTGTTAAAGCTTCGGAAGCCACAAGAAGGGGTAAATATACTTCCTATGCTAGGATTTGCGTAGAAATGGATCTATTAGGCGCTCTTCTGGATGAAATTATCCTGGAGGTTTTTTATGAGGAATGGGTCCAAACGGTGGATTATGAGCATATCCCGTTCAGATGTCGTAGATGCCATGAACACGGTCACTTGATCAGAGATTGTCCTCTTAGTAAAGTAGACAACAAAGGAAAACCTAATACAGTGAAGGATACTGAAAACTTTCAGAAAGTGGCAGGTAAGGGAAAAGGTGGTAGAAAGGGATCAAAGCAACAGCGCAATGAGGGGCAAAAGATCAACCTGAACAGGTTTCAAGTACTGGAAGAAAATGAAGAAATGACAAGTGTAGATCAAACAATGGAGGAAGGCCCAAAGGAAAAGGAGAAGGAGGAAAACTACAACATAACACAAGAGATTTGTAATAGGAAAGAGACTATGATGAGTGAGACTGAACCAGAAATGGATATGGAAATGACCCAAAGTGAAACAGATCTGGAGGACCATGAACTGCAGGAAATTCTAGAAAAGGAACACCTAGATCTGGAAGGGTTCTTGAAGCAGGGAACCACAGGAGGGATAGATTCATTACCTCAAGAGGATTGCAATAGAATACGTAGTTGTTTTTATGGAAGACTCGGGAAAGAGGGTTAGAAATAGGAATAACCACTGACAAGCTAGAAAACAAAGGAGTGAAAACAATGAAACCAACCCCAGGACTAGCTACTAGAAATGCTGGTAAGAAGAGAGGCCGGAAAAAGCAGAAGGAACTTTTGATGGAGTGTGGAAAGCTAATGATAGATTTGGGTAAGATGAAAGACCTAACCAGCTACTCCTTTACAAGTCTTTAAATATGAAATTTACATCTTGGAATATCAGAGGTCTAGGAAGTAAAAGAAAACAAAGATTGCTTAGTTATAGAATGAAACAAGATATGTCGGATATGATCTTCATCCAGGAAACGAAATGTTCCATTCAGAAAATAAGACTCATACACAGCAAATGGCTCAATAGATATGAGTTTCTAGAGGTTAAAGCTGAGAACACAGCGGGGGGTATTCTCACTCTTTGGAATCCCCAAAGGGTTAGCATTTTGGATGCAGAGGCATCAAGAAATTACCTATCAGTGGTCATTCAACCAGTTGGGGTTTCGGAAACATTCCTAGTCACAAATGTTTACGGTCCTCAAAGAATAGAGGATAAACTCAAATTGTTAAAAGCCCTTATTGACCTCAGGAACAGACAGGCTGGAATTCCTTGGATCATGGGGGGAGATTTTAACATGATCAAATCTCTCTCGAAAAAAAAGGAGGCACCAGAGCGCTTAACAAAGACCCATTAGCATTCTAATCATTTATAGACAATATGAATTTGGTTGAGGCATATTCAAGCAATGGCCTTTTTACATGGAACAACAAAAGAGGAGGTGAGGCACTGGTAGCGTCTAAGTTAGACAGGTTCATGATATCAGAGGAGTTGATGCTTCTAAATAGAGAAATAACAGCTCGAGTGCTTCCTTTTGGAGGTTCAGATCACTGGCCGATTCAATTGGAAATCAAGGGTATAGATTCTCCCAGGAATAGACCCTTCAAATTCGAAAATATCTGGCTCTCCCACCCGGATTTCATTAGTAACATTGAAAAATGGTGGTCTGAAGACTTGCAAATCCAAGGATCTAAGATGTACCTCCTTCATAAAAGACTAAAGCACATTAAGTTCAGACTTAAGGAATGGAATCAGAAGGATTTCGGTAACATTTTTGAGGAAAAAAAATTAGTGGAAATCAAAATTCTAGAACTCAACCAGGCTCTGATAAAAGATGGATTTGACAAAGCCAAAAGTGAGCAGGCTAACAAATACCATCTAGATTGGGAAAATTTATGCAAACAAGAGGAAATATTTTGGAGACAAAAATCCAGAATTCAATGGCTCAAGGAAGGAGAGCGGAACACCAGATTTTTTCACAGATCCACTATGGCTAACAGAGCTCACAATAGAATCTCCATGATTAAAGATGAGGAAGGGGAAATTCAGAACACTCATAAAGATATTGAAGTTGTACTTGTCCAGCATTTTCGAAACATCACTCAGGAAAACATTCCAGACACGGACCAGTCCATCAGGGGAATTACAAGGCATATCCCTAAACTAGTGTCCAGAGAGGAAAATTTTAACCTCAATAGACCAGTTGTTGAAAAGGAGGTAAGTGAGGTTCTCAAAGACATGCAAAATGGCAAAGCACCAGGCCCGGATGGTTTCAATGTGGATTTTTTAAAGCTTGTTGGCATATTGTCAAAAAGGACATTTTGAATGTGGTAGAGGATTCCATGAGCAGCAAAACTATCCTGAAAGCTCTCAACACCTCCTTCATCTCCCTTATTCCCAAACAGGACTCAGTTCAAATTGAAGACAAATACAGACCTACTGCCTTATGTATTGTGGTTTACAAGATAATTTCCAAAGTAGTGGCTAATAGACTCAAACCTATCCTTCCCTCGCTAGTGTCTGAGGAACAATCAGGTTATGTGGAGGGAAGACAGATTCTAGACAACATTATTCAAGCACATGAGGTGGTTCACACGCTAACCAGCAAAAAACAAGCGGGGATGATCATGCAATTGGATATTTCCAAAGCGTATGACAAGGTGAAATGGAATTACATCCAGAGGGTTCTCTCTGCCTTTGGGTTTGACCACAACTTGGTCCGATGGGTCATGGCGGTGGTGACCTCTTCCAGCTTTTCCATTCTAGTAAATGGCTCTCCCTCAGAAATATTCAATCCTTCTAGAGGCCTCAGGCAGGGAGACCCTCTCTCTCCCTTCCTCTTTATTCTCATGATGGAAGGACTTGGGCGATCCATTAAGCAGGCCAAGGCTATGGGCAAAATCAGGGGTCTTCAAGTTTCAGAGAATGGTTCTGTGCTGACTCATCAACAATTTGTTGATGATACCTTATTGCAAGGAATTCCAACAGTCAAAGAGGCTTTGGCCTACAAGCAAATACTTAAAGATTTTTCCCTGGCTACAGGTATGGAAGTCAATCTCTCTAAGTCAAAAATCTTCTTCTTAAACACTAACATTGCTATCCAAAGAAATATCTCAAGAATTCTTGGTTTCCAAAGAGATTCCCTCCCCTCTAAATATTTAGGAATCCCCCTTACAGCCAGACCCATGCACAAGAGTATTTGGGAACCGGTTCTTAATAAGTTGCAGGACAGAGTAAAAAATTGGACCTTCCGTGCCTTGAACCTGGCCGGCAGGTTAGTTCTGACAAAGGTAGTTCTGCAATCCATCTCGGTCTTCATGTTATCAGCTCTCCCAACTCCCAAAGGTGTCTTAGAGAAAATCAAAGACATACAAAGAGATTTCCTGTGGGGCAAGGAGGAAACAAGAAAGAAATGGGCCCTGGTTTCCTGGGAAAAAATATGTAAACCCAAAAGTCATGGGGGTCTTGGCTTGGACGATCAAGAGATTCTTTGTAAAGCTCTAGGAGCCAAGCTTTGGTGGAGATGGGTGCAAGAGCGAAAAGCCCAGTGGGCCAGGATATGGAAAGAGAAATATGCCAGCTCTTGGCACACTAATGATCTCATAAGGATGTCTGGAATTATAAAAGGCTCCTACATATGGAACAAAGCCTAGAAAAATAGAAGCCTACTTCAAAAGAATAGTTTCTGGGAAAATAGAGCAGGAGATCTTGCTCTCTTTTGGGAGGAAAAATGGCAGCAAGAACCAATGTTGTTAACAGAGAATTTTGTAAGCCTCAAGCAGGAAACAGATGCCCAAGGGTTAATCAGAGTAAAGGATTTTTGGGATCTTTCTCATACCTCCGAAAAGTGGAGAAGCTGGAGAAACATTGATTGCAGAGAGGACAACCCCCTAAAAATCAAAGCAGAGGCTCTTGGGGACTTGCTCAAGCAAAGGATGATCTTAATAACAGAGGGGCGGGATCAATTGAGATGGGGTAATAACAAGAGAGGAGCCTTTAATCTCAAGGAAGCAAAAGGTTTTCTCCTTGGGCTAGGTTCTAGTGTTCCAGACAAGACTTGGTTGCATCTCTGGAGGCAGCAAGGTTGGATGAAGATCAAGCTTTTTATGTGGTTGGTTCATCACAAGAAAATATTGACTTGGGACAACATTAGGAGAAGAGGAATTATGGGGCCTTCTAGGTGCCAGCTCTGTAAGGAGCAGGAGGAGACAATGGAACATATTCTCAATAGTTGCTCATACACAACCTGGCTGTGGGATTCATTCTCTTCAATTTTCCACCAGTCTGATAGGGATAGAGGAAGTATCACAAATACCCTAAATCACTGGAGAAGAAACTTCACGGAGAATGAATTCCTAAATTTGGCCTGGGCCTTCACACCCTGCTTCATTATCTGGAATGTTTGGAAAGAAAGAAATAAAAGAATTTTCAAGAATGGAAAGTCTTCACCACAACATCTACTTGATCTTATCTTGAAACAGCTCAGAGAGACAGTCAGCTCTACTATTCGCAATATCCCCAAGAATCCCCCCTCAGATGAAGAGCAGAGAATTCTCAGGCAACTGGGATTGCAAGGGATAACTCCTCAAGGTATAAATAGAAGGGATAAAACCATGGTTACAGAGAAGGACTAGTGGAAACCTCCACCGAAAGGATTTATGAAATATAACATTGATGGTGCCTCCAAAGGCAATCCAGGAACGGTTGGTTATGGAGGAGTTTTAAGGGATGAAGAGGGCAATATTATCTTTATCTTCCACTGTCATTTAGGAAGAGCTACCAATAACATGGCAGAAGTGATGGCTCTGGAGCAGTGTCTAGAGTTTCTAACTCAGAACCATTGCTCAAATATCATTGTAGAAGCAGACTCTGAGATAACCATCAACATTGTGAAAAGAATCACTGGTGGTTCTTGGCCAGAAAGAGCCTCGAATCATTGGAAACTTATCCAGGTTTATCAAAGAATCCAACTTCATCTACAGGACCTTCGAACCATAAGTTTCAACCATGTTCGTCGTAATGCCAATAAGCTTGCGGACTTACTGGCCAATCAAGGTGTGTGCAGTGCAGAAAGTGGGATGGCCAAAAAGTGGAAAGAAATTCCTCCAAGTCGTCTAAAGGCTATCTGTGAGGATCAAGCTGCTGAGGACAGGGAGGTTTTCCGATTTCGGGCTAGGTTGAATAGCACGAATTGATGTCGCTGGAATGTACAACCTTAGCCCAGCAGGATGAGCCAGGAAGGTTGGAGAGTCAATATAGGTCTCACTTTTTCTCGGAGCATTTCGACTGGTAACCCCTGGTTTCTGGTTGGCACTCTGCGGTTTCAACTCCCAAATAAACTTGGGACTGGGTTCAGGCTTCACGGTACGAATAGGCAGAACGGGCAGTTAATGGTGTACAGCAGTTGGCTTTCTCCCTCTTTCCGCTTTCGGGCTAGAAATCCTGGCAATAGGCGGGTTTCCGGTGATCGCACGTCTGCAAAGTGGAAAGTGGTTTTGCTTTTTCGAGAGCGATCCCATAGGGCTCACGACATGTGGCATGGTGGTAGTTTCAGAAACTGCCCTTCATCGCTCGTTAAAGTTCGGTTGGGTTTGGCACAGCGATATGGCTCCTGGTCGTAGGATCCGGCAGCTTGGCTGGACAGTTGGGATTGTCGGCACTGTTTAGTGGGGCCCGTCAGGCCATTTCACCGTTTCCCGATGGCGCGTCTTGTCCTTTCCATCCTTTGTGTTCTTTGGGGGGTCGGGGATGACCGTTGACGTTGGTCGGCTCCAGGGGGTGTTTTGACCGGTTTGTTACAGTCCTGCGCGGTTTTTCCCGTGAGTTTTGGGCTTTCGAGTGTTAGTTGGAGGGTCCTTGTCTTTGGCAGGATTACCTATTCTCCTATTTTCATCTAAATTGACAGGTTTCTGTACACTTTGTAACTTATCTTTTGAATTAATGAAATAGAAGGTTCGGCTCTTACTTCAGAAAAGAAAAAAAAAAAAAAAAAAAACTAATTTCCCAAATCTCAACAACTAATCTCCCAATCTTAGCAACTAATCTCCTTAATCCTCGCAACCACCTTATCTCAACAATGAGGTGTACAAATAAGATTGGATCAAATCTAACTCGTTAATATTTTAGAATCTCTATAATATTTCACTTAGAATTATAAGACTAGAAGTATTAGTTTTCTTAAACGCAGATCATATTTAATGTTCAATAAAATGTCTTAGAATGTAAATAAAAATAATTTCCTTAGATTTGAAATTTTATAATAATAAATACTATGGGTTGCTAACTCAGTATCCACAACAAAAATAAACAAACAATAAATATGAAAAATAAAACATTTGACATGGTTTTTACCTAGGAAACCCTAATGCGGGGAAACCAACAAAACTAGGCTCTTTATATAGCTTAATAAAATTGATTACAACAAATATTCCTTATGAATTTACAGTAGAAATTTATCCATAAATTTTCATCCCTTTGATCCAACAAATCAACTGCACAACCCAATGGAATTTGGCATGTACGGCAACCCCAAATTGATCTGTACGACTTGGATAATCCAGCACTGGTGCCAAATCAAACACCCAACACTTATGCCAAATCGAACTGGTCTCTCCAACAACCCGTTTCCCTCTTTTATAATTTTCTAACCTAATCTTCCAAGTGATAGAGGGTTGATATTGCACCTCCATGCTTGAGATCAACGATTTTGATATAATCTTGCATTCGCCTCTTAACTTAATAAAAAAAGTGGCCAATAAAACCAAAAGATAATTTATTAATTCTATGCTTATAATCCAAAGTTAGGAAATATTCAATTCATTATGTTTTGATACAATTTTGGTGATTCAATTCATGTCATAGCACTTGCCCAATGTAGAATCAACTTCCAAGCTATGTTTTCAAGACTCCCTCTTAGCAAGGAAGGTGTTATGAACCACCCCTAGGTCATCTCTAAAAAATACAAATTTGCCCTTCTTCAAAGCCTTCGTCAAAATGTATGTTATATTCTCATCCATTAGTACAAAATGTAGCTTTATTGTCCCCTTATACATCTTGAATGAAGTGGTACATGATTTGAATGTGTTTCAACTTGTCATGAAACATTGAATTCTCCAAGAGCCTTACACAACTCTAATTTTCATAATGAATCAAATTCATATCCATCTCCCAATTTAACAGCCCCACGAGAATTTTTTGAAGCCATATTGCCTCATAAGTTGCAAAGCTTGTAGCCATGTACTTGGCCTCAGTAGAATTCAGTGCAACTGACTTCTACTTCCTTCTGAACCAAGAAACTGCTCTTGATCCAAAGCTGAAACAACACCCAGAAATTCTCTTTTTGTCAGTTGTACTGACTACCCAATCATCATCGGTGTACCCCTTTAGCTTCACTCCATCCACATGAGTATATCTTAGTCCAAAACCAAATTTTTTTGCAACCACCCATTGAAATCTGTTTTGCTCCACCATGAAGTGACTAAGTGTATTGATTGTAAAAAAAAAATTATTCTGTTATTGACCAAATACATGAGATAGCTAATCAATTGTATATATAATGTAAGGTCCATTGCTTCTGATCTATAAGAATTAATCTTTGTACAGTTAGTCACCCGTGGCATAGACATGGGTCTGAAATCCATCATCTTGAATTTCTATAAGATCTCAAATGTATACTTCCCTTACTCGAGGAAGATATCTTCATCCTTCTACCACATCTCCAAGCTTAGAAAATAATGCATCAACCCTAAATCCTTCATGTCAAAATTTGTTGTTGGGTCCCTCTTACATTCTACTATGAGCCTCTTGTGACCTCTGAGAAATAAGTCATCCACATATAGCACCAAAATGAGAGACTTACCCTTGACCTGAATGTAATACAGGTTTGGGTTTTCCTCACACTTGGTAAAGATCATACCGTGTAAGTAGTTATTAATTCTGGCATACCATGCCTTGGGAGCCTACTTGAGTCTGTACAACACTTTCTTCAATATTCACACATTGGAATTCCTCCGCTGCACCTCAAAACCATCTAATTTCTTAATGCAAATCTCTTCCTCAACCACACCATTAAGGAAGGTCAACTTCACATCCATCTAGTGAATCCTCCTACTCATTTGTCTTGCAATAAAAATTACTGCGCTAATAGATGAATATCTTGCTACTAGGGTGAAGGTCTCATCATAGCCAATCCCTCCTTTTTATTAAAACCCCTTAGCCACAAATCAGGCCTTGAAGATTTCCACATTACCATTTGCAATGTGCTTAATCTTATAGACCCATCTAGAGACAACCTAAAATTTTTCATTTGTTTGTGGCACAACTTCCCAAACATTGTTCTTCATGATGGAAGAATACTCTTCCACTATAACATCCATCCACACCTGATGCTCAGATGCCTCCCAGAAGCTATAAGGCTCGGCCGCAATCAACTCACTCATCAACACCATGTAGCCTGAATATCGTTGTTATGCCTTTATTTTCCTAAATGAATATCTATGAGTACCCACATACTCATGAGCATTTCTCAGTGTCTCCTTTTCCCACTGGGTCTCTACATTGTCTGTGTCTTTGGTGTCACCTGCTCCTAAACCTCTACTGTAGAGGAATTTGTACTACAAGACCTCCTAAGAGACCTTTGCTCTACAAACTTCACATCCCCTCACAACACTATTTTCCATAATGTTGGAATATTTTTCCTATAGCCTTTTGAAGTTTCCTTCTACCCCATAAGAATTCCCTTCTCCTTAGTAGGTTCTAACTTGGCTCTCTTTTATGATGGAACATGGTGTTGGAAAATGTAACTAGTTTCAGTCTTCATAATTGTCCTTGTACTCATGTCATTATGTATATCTTATGTTACAAGAAAAATAATAAAGAAAAATATTATTTTAAGAATGGGTTTCATGCTCCATTTTGTTCGTCAACTAGGTCAAGCATGTTCATCATGCTTCTAAGGTTTTTCAAGAATATTTTTCTTGTGTCGAAAGAGTTTTTATCGTTTGCACAATACCATATTGGGCAAGTTGTAACATGGAAAAGATATTATTTGAGTCTAGAAAGTCAAATAACCCTCCAAGCACAAGTCGACCCTGTCAATGACAAGTCAGACTAGAAGAGGTTATTCGACCCTCTCAGATGGGTATATAAAGAAGTAGTTTTGACATCATTTATCACACATTTGATCACCACAAGAAAGAAGTTCAATTTGAAGCAAGGAGTAAGAAGGAAGCAAGAGCGAAGGTTAAGGAAGCAAGAAGAAGTCAATAGGAGAAACAAAGATATGTTTTTGAGTGTTATTCTCTCACAGATGTGAAGGAATTAGGGTTTCTACAGTTGTTACAGGGCCAAAGATTGAAAGTTGAAGTTGCAGATTTGAAGTTGGGGGTCGAAGCAGAGAATTAAAGTTGGTTGAAGAAGGATTGGCCTTTATTGACTTGATTGATCTTTGACCTCTTTGGAAAAGACTCTTGGAGGGTTTACTTGGTGCTTGGATGAGGTCTTCATTTAGAGGTTTGAGTCTTGGTTTTCTCATTTGAAGAAAATTCTACAAGAAGATAAGAGATTCATTATGGGTTTTTCCCCTTGGAGTGGTTTTTCTCTAGCTTGGAGCCTAGTACTTGTGTCCATTGTCTTTATTGTTTTTGCTCTTAATAATTGTTTGATGAAAAGATATAATAAAGAAACATAAGAATATAATTAAAGTTCATAAGAAATTATTAAGGTCAAGGAGAATTGGCTTAAATAGTTTCCCTAGTAGATTCTCCAATATGGTATCAAAGCTAAGGTGAAGAAGAGAAGGCAACTTGAAGATCATCTTGTTGACATAAAAAGGGATTGCTTGTCAAGGGGAATCATGTGCAAAAGGACACAAGGAAATAAGAAGAGGACCTATTGACCTACAAGTAAGATTAATACATCAAGCTTTCATTGAGGACCTCATCATCTTAAGAAATATTGAGCTCTTGTTGAAGAAGGGAAGGATAAACTCGTGTTGAAGGCTCTCTAGAAGAAGAGGAAGCATCAAAGAATCTTGGGATCATCATCCTTTCTTTGAAGTTGTTTGAATTTGTTTGAAGACACTATTATTAAGGAATCCTAGAAATCATCATTCTAGGGCATCTTAGAATTCTCTTTGAAGGTCTTGAAAGCATCAAAATAGTTGAAGACATCATAAAAAGGGAGGAATCTTGGTGGACAAGTAAGTGTCATATTGTCTTCTATGTCTCAACCTACAAAAAAAATGGCTACATTTTGCAAGAAAGAAATAAGCTCCTTGGATCAACAAACTTCCTAGCATGGAAGAAGAGGATTGACTTGCACTCTATTGTGGCAAACAACAACCCCTCATTTTAATCTTAGCCATAATAAAAATGGGGACCCATTTTCTCTAATTTTTAATCTTAATTAACTAAACCCTTTTAATAAAACATTTTTCTGATCTAATAATTTCTTATTGTTTATAAATAAATAAAATTTATGCCTTTTTTCGACTTAGAACCATCACAGTCAAGACTTAGTTAATTTTGGGCTTTAGACTTACTTTAATATGTTATTTGCATTTTTAAAGGTAAATGTGCTCATAATTTTATTGTTGAGCATGTGGCCAGGCACATAGACCCCAACCCTTCACTTTATGTATACTTTCATTTCCATCGAGCTCTCTTTAGCGGGATGATGGGTTTAAGACCCACACGAAGGCACATATCCTAAAGCCTGATTGGTTGACTTCCAAATCACATTATAATTCCATCCCCATCAATCACAACCTGGAACATTTGCTATATTATCTTTTTGAAAACAATCGGGATTAAGCTAGCGGGACAGCTCATCATTAATGGTTCCCATTAGCTCCTTTGTGATAGGCCTTCCCTTTGTTACATCAGCACACTCTATTCTTTTCACAATATAAGCACTTCAACCGAGACTTTATTATCGAGCTGACTCATTAGGCTCACTTTGAATATAAGTTTACCCTTATTAGTACACGTTGGTACATGAGCCACATAAGCCCGCTTCTAGTCATCCCACTCGTTTTCAAAGCTAGAAAACAAGAACTTAACTTTACTTTCTGGGCTTGAACCTTACGAGATTATGTAAGAACACACATCACCTGCTAGCTATGAAATCTATCTGATACAATATTTCCATTTGTCTCAATTGATCACCACCGTTATGAAATGTCAAATTTAAAGTCACACACTAGTTTTACTTTTCTTGATTGCTACAATTAATGGTATAATGATTGCATATAACACAAATTTACCACTCTTGAGATTGATTTAACCCCTTTTTATGCATGGTTATGCCTTGTTTATGGTAACTCCTATTATCCTTGTCATTTTTTATTACAAGTGAATTCTAAGCGCAAGACCCATCAACTGGATACTATGGAAAAACGCAAAATGAAATCTCTAGTATAGGCATCAGTTGGGCACTCAGAGAAGAAATCAAGGAGAAATTATCATATACATTTCTTTTCTCTGATACAGTCTACACAACAAATTTTGGTTCGGCGTCTTCGTTTTCAATTTATGAATTATCTGAAGAGGAACTACCAGAGGAGCCAAAGGATGCTCCAACTGTCACGATAGCAGACCAGGGTGGTCTAAAAACTTATGCACAGATAATTAGTGACACCACTAGGTCTCAACTTCATAAGATTGCACCATGGCCGAGATTACTCCCATATACATATATGATATATTGGGTGGTAGAAGAGGTCGATATCAGTGAACGGTTGTTTGTTACCCATAGAGGCATCACAATTGGGTCTTTCAAGTCTGAAAGCCTTCATGATATGTATCATTTACCCCAACCTGAAGTTGTATATAATGCGCAATTTGTGGAGCAATTTATTAAGAAGGAATGTGAGGGAAACAAGGAAAATTTACCCAAAATGATTAAAGGATGGATGTGTAACTCCAATAAGTTTAAAGAAGAGTCTTCAGGAAAATATTCAATTGCTTCCCTTGCATCCCCCTTTTCTTACATTGCCTCCATGCTTTGTCATTTATATGCCAAACAAAATGTTTCACAATTCCCAAGTGATTGGGTCCCTCTTATTGAGGATGTCTCTCATGGTTATATCTTTGACTGGGATCAAATTTTATTAGACAACATGGCTAAACATATTCTTCATTTCCGGTCGCAAAAGACTATCACCAGTGTGCCACCTTTTTATATGTCAGCATAATATATCATGGATGCCATTTGTTTCTCCCTTGATTTTCCATGCATGGGATGGAAGTGGACACTTGCCAATCCCCTTCACATCCACATATATGCAATATTCTCTAGGAGGAGAATTATTTCAACCACTTATTATCACATATGCCATCTTGTCATGATTCCTATTTAATGAATTATTTTCGGCTCCAACATCCCAAGGATGTTTGTTGTGGCCCTCGATTTTTTGTTGAGAAATGGAGGTTGTTTTGTTGAGAAAACATTCACACCTATATCAGAATTTTGGGAGGTAATGGTTGCCCACAAGTTCTACCTCTTTATGTTTCGGATATACTTTTTTCAAGAGAAATTTCTTACTAGACTATTGGAACTGGAATAACCCTTGATCTTGAAATGGCTTCCAAAAAAATTTCGCCTAAATTCCCATTGCAAGTTAGCCTTTTCACTCTTGAAAATTATCAGCATGATGAAAAAGAAATTTTAGCCCTAAATGAGTTGAAACTTGCTACTATTGCTTTTAGAGCTTTTCATCCTTCCCATGTGGCCCAAGATATAGCCAACGAAGAACATTTCAAAAATTATATTCATGAACAAATTCAGTATGATGATTTGTTTTCCCAGGCCTTAACTTATGAGTCAATTTGTTTCAAAGCCAAACAATTGCCTCCAGGCAATTTTCAACACTCTATTGTTTTCAAAGATTCCAAAATAGCTCCTTTACCTATGCATTTGCTTAATCTTTCAAAGGGAGATGGCTTTGTATAGAAGGCTATTAATTCTACTTCACAGTCAATAGCTCAAGTCTCCACACCAATGCAGGTTTCTTCAACAGATCAATCATCTTCAGTAAATTTGTTGGTTAGTGACTTGAATACAGGATGGTAGTCATAATTAGACGAGATATCAACTCCATATGACACAACTAAGGAAAAATAAGCCCTTGGAGGTAACACTTCAAATGTCCTCACTTAGCAGACATTCCCTGCCACTCCTCAATCTAAACAAATTGTTCTTGCACACTCTAGTCCCATTGCAAATACTCCTCTCATCACTCAGGTTAATGTAGAAGCAATCCATGCTCATCCTACCATAAATATACAATTGAATATTGAACAAATTCCTCCAATCGATATCTTTTATCATCCTCAACACAAGGTTATAATTAAGGAGAGCAGGAAGAAAAGGAAAGTAGAAAGTGAGGTATCACCTTCAGACTCTGTCTCCTTAGAACTAGTCTATAAAAGTACTTCTACACCCCCTCATGAAAAATTCCAAGAGTTAGCTTAGTATACAGGAGCATATGCCTTAGCCACCATTGATAAATCAACTTATGTTAAGCAGTTTATTCAAGAGAAAGAGGACAAGATTAAAAAAAACTAGAACAACATGTGGCTCAATCTCAAACATAGCTTCAAATGCAGGTCAAGATAGTTAAAAGTCGACACTCTGAAGAGATCAAGCAGCAAGATGATCAACCGAAAGAATTGCAACAAAGTTTAGAACAAGCGCAATCTCAAGCATTCGATCTCATTGGGTTCGAACATGAAGCTCTTGAACTCAATGCACAACTTGTTAAACAAGAACAAATCTTTTGTGGTAAACTAAGATTGATACAGGTGAAATACAAGTTGAGCATTTAATTATTTGATGAGTTAGTTAGCATGGAGAGTCAATATGATCAAAAAAAATGAATTATGAATGATCTCCTTGAGTGGCAAATAGATAAGAAAAGAACACAGCAGAACCTGCCCAAGATTGATGAAATGCACAAGTCCATTGTCCTGGGTAATTGGAAGGACATAATTCATTTAGTCAGAAAATTGGTTAACAATACTAGAGAGCTTTCATGCTCTATTGAACAGTTGATCACTCGGCCTCTATTGGAGGCAAATTTAATTTCAAATTATGAAGAAGATGTATTGTTGGATACTGAAGCATTGTAGAAAAGTTGGATAGATGGCAATACATAATTTGGTAAAAAGGTTGAATATTTATCGAAAGTAAATCTTGAATTGAATTGGCACCTTTAATTAACCCTCTTGGTCATTGGCGAATTCTCGAGACTGTCACAGTCTTCACAAATCAGATGTTGCCACCTCTTTAAGTTTTTGTCCTCAACTGCCAACTAAATATAAATCCTCATTCTCCTTAAGAGATGGCACCCCTTCTAGATGTCCATCGACAATGGCAGCAAGCTACTGGCTCGACATCAGCTTAAAGTCATATGATTTGATTTTTATCTTCAAAATGTAATTATTTTACTAATTTATGTAAAGTTTCTTTTGATTTAGTTAGGATAATATCAGAGACTTAGTTTCTCCCTTTATTTGGTAAATAAGGCTTTTTATATCGCTTTCGAACTTGTGCAAAGGGTTCTAAATTTTGGAAAAAAGAGCTTTCGTTGCACTATTGTACTCAGGTATTTTTTTATTAATATATCTGAACCATTTTGATTCCATCATGTAAAGGCTACGAGGAGATTACGTAGTTTATCTTCTCTGTTTTATGTTTATCTTTAAAGGAATCAATATATTTAAATAGGAACTTTGTTCATTGTATCTTGTTTTTATCGATTGAAGCATAATCACTATTGATGCATGAATATGTCTATTTCTAGTACATTGAACAATTTAGCGTTTTTCCATATGTGCTTGTGTTGAACATTAATTCGATTAACTATTTAATCCAATTAATACTTTTAATTGTGCTCATAAACATTATATTTTGGAAATATTTATTTTCATTCTTGTAACATTAACTTTGTCTCATAGATGCTTTATAATACCCAAGTAGAATAGATTATTAGATAGTTATTAGCTTAGTTCATATTAGTCATTTTCTGTGATAGTAATCAATTCACTTTTGTCCATTTCCTTCTCATCTCCACTCAAGTCTTTTATTTCGGGTAACTAGTACCAATTAAACTAGTCAAAACCACCATTTCCAATGGAAAAGGGGCTAATGTGGGACTCTGACCCGGTGGTATCCAAAATGTTGATGAAATCATTTTTGGCCATCAACACACTCACAGAAAATGAAGTTATGGAATATGTTCTCGTTGAAGTTGTTGTACCAAACAAAGAGAAGTCAAGAGTTAGAAAAATACAAGAAGGGAGAAGTGAGGGCACAAAGAATCATTATTGAATCCATAATTGATCATCTTGTTCTCATTGTTGCTGATTTGAAGGCATCCAAAGCTATGTATGATAAGTTCGTGAGATTTTCCTTTATAAGTACATCAGGTCAAAATATTTCCTTGAGTAATTAACTATATAGAATAAGGAAGTCAAAGGATGATGACATGGCCACTTACCTTATAAATATCTCACAAATAAGGGACCAGTTGCAAGGGCCTGGGAAGTTGTTTTCGATTCAAAAATGACTACCTATGTATTAAATGCTTTGCCACCTGACTGGAGCATTTTTGCATCTAGTATCTACTTAGAAAAGGGTACTACTCCTTTTAATGAGTTATGGGCTCAATGTATCTTGGAAGAAACTAAGATAAAGGCAAAGGATGACACCAAATAAAATGAAAAATTGTTGGGTGTGGAGCCTAATTATCTTCTTTATTTAGAGGTATCGCCACATTGGACCCCAGTTCGTAATGTGGCGGCAACGCCATTTGTAAAATGTACGCTGCAAGGGGGTCCAGGGGGGGCGACTACGAGGAGATTGGGTAGTTTTATCTTCTCTATTTTATGTTTATCTTTAAAGGAATCAATATATTTAAATAGGAACTTTGTTCATTGTATCTTGTTTTTATCGATTGAAGCATAATCACTATTGATGCAAGAATATTTGTCTGTTTCTAGTACATTGAACAATTTAGCCCTTTTCCATATGTGTTTGTGTTGAACATTAATTCGATTAACTATTTAATCCAATTAATACTTTTAATTGCGCTCATAAACATTATATTTTGGAAATATTTATTTTCATTCTTGTAACATTAACTTTGTCTCACAGATGCTTTATAATACCCAAGTAGAATAGATTATTATATAGTTATTAGCTTAGTTCATATTAGTCATTTTCTGTGATAGTAATCAATTCACTTTTGTCCATTTCCTTCTCATCTCCACTCAAGTATTTTATTTCGGGTAACTAGTACCAATTAAACCAGTCAAAACCACCATTTCCAATGGAAAAGGGGCAAATTGGGACTCTAACTCGGTGGTATCCAAAATGTTGATGAAATCATTTTTGGCCATCAACACACTCACAAAAAATGAAATTATGGAATATGTTCTTTCTGAAGTTGCTGTACCAAACAAAGAGAAGTCAAGAGTTAGAAAAATACAAGAAGGGAGAAGTAAGGGCACAAAGAATCATTATTGAGTCCATAATTGATCATCTTGTTCTCGTTGTTGCTGATTTGAAGGCATCCAAAGCTATGTATGATAAGTTCGTGAGATTGTCCTTTATAAGTACATCAGGTCAAAATATTTCCTTGAGTAATTAACCATATAGAATAAGGAAGTCAAAGGATGAAGACATGGCCACGTACCTTATAAAGATCTCACAAATAAGGGACCAATTGCAAGAGCTTGGGGAATTTGTTTTCGATTCAAAAATGACTACCTATGTATTAAATGCTTTGCCACCTGATTGGAGCAGTTTTGCATCTAGTATCTACTTAGAAAAGGATACTACTCCTTTTAATGAGTTATGGGCTCAATGTCTCTTGCAAGAAACTAAGATAAAGGCAAAGGATGACACCAAATAAAATGAAAAATTGTTGGTTGTGGAGCCTGATTATCTTCTTTATTTAGAGGTATCGCCACATTAGACCCCAGTTCGTAATGTGGTGGAAACATCGCCCGTAAAATGTACGCTGCAAGAGGGGTCCAGGGGGCGGCGGCTGCGAGGAGATTGGGTAGCTTTATCTTCTCTATTTTATGTTTATCTTTAAAGGAATCGATATATTTAAATAGGAACTTTGTTCATTGTATCTTGTTTTTATCGATTGAAGCATAATCACTATTGATGCATGAATATTTATCTATTTCTACTACACGAACAATTTAGTGCTTTTCCATATGTGTTTGTGTTGAACATTAATTCGATTAACTATTTAATCCAATTAATACTTTTAATAGCACTCATAAACATTATATTTTGGAAATCTTTATTTTCATTCTTGTAACATTAACTTTGTCTCACATATGCTTTATAATATCCAAGTAGAATAGATTATTAGATATTTATTAGCTTAGTTCATATTATTCATTTTTTGTCATAGTAATCAATTCACTTTTGTCCATTTCCTTGTCATCTCCACTCAAGTCTTTTATTTTGGGTAACTGGTACCAGTTAAACCAGTCAAAACCACCATTTCCAATGGAAAAGGGTCTAATATGGGACTCTGACCCTGTGGTATCCAAAACGTTGATGAAATCATTTTTGGCCATCAACACACTCACAAAAAATGAAGTTACGGAATATGTTCTTGGTGAAGTTGTTGTACCAAACAAAGAGAAGACAAGAGTTAGAAAAATACAAGGGAGAAGTGAGGGCACAAAGAATAATTATTGAATCCATAAAGGATCATCTTGTTCTCGTTGTTGCTGATTTGAATGCATCCAAAGCTATGTATGTGTTGTGCTATACAACAACCCTCCCCATTTCAAAATTTTTCATATAAGACTGTAATAAGAAATGGGTCCCCTTTAGAATACAAATAAAATCAATAAAACGTTTGAAAATAAATTTTAATAATAGGTCATATAATGTTTGCTTTCAGGGTACGTTAGATCGCAATTTGCAAAACTTTTGAACCCATGGAAGTCCTTTTAAGAAAATCCGATCCGATTTGAGTCATAATAAAACATTATCGTAAAAATATTTATCAAAGGAAATAATTATAAAATTGAATTGTCGCATCTCGCACATCCTTTATCTCAACGGTGGACTTAAAGTGTTCCATTGAGATCGTCGATATGATGCGATAACTCTATCGGAAATCGCATATCGCTACTCGTTAAGAAATCGTCCCATGTGTTCCATGGAAAACCTCCGATGCGATAAGCCGATCGCAATCGCACATCACTAAAATCATAAGACACATCCCAAAATCTCCTTTGAAATCTTCCGATGCGATTTCATTATCGTATAGCGCGCTTTCGATAAAGGTAAAATATGAAGTATTGTGAACATGTGTAGTTTAAAGTTATAAGTCAATTACAAAGAAAATTTAAATGATTTATCAATTTTAAAGCATGCCGCCTCCCCATGCCATCTCACCACTGATCACAATCGCAACCATGCAGAGGAACCATTTAAGCATGGCACTTGTAACTCCTGATCTGTGATATGTGATTATCGCTAATCGCAAATCGGGAAGTCACGATATCTGTTCTAAAAAGGATCGTTGTAAATTTGTGATGCAACATACCATTACGACATTTAAGTTTCACATTAGTTACGGGAAATCATTAAGGAGCAGTGATGGTTGAATCCTTCAAATATTTCATCCGTGGTGGCTTAATATATCCTAGATTCGTAGCATCTATTACGCTTAATTGTTGTTAGTCTTGTGCACTGTGTATTAGTATTTAACAAGTTTTTCTACTGTTACATCCTTCTGTTTCATTTTGCAGCGCTAATCTGAAATCATCAATCCAGAAAAAATGTCTAAAAAATCTCGGAAAGTAAAGGTCCCCGTCATAGCGAAATATGAACCAGCAAAGTTGGTGGTGATAGCTGATACTACCTATCTGGGCCTTGGCAAGACTTCATGGGAGGGCATATATAATCTACTTGAAGCCGTGGATCCAACTGAAATTGAACAAGAAGGAGGAACGATTGATTCAAGTGATAAATCAGAAAATACTCTTAAGGATTTATCCAGCTCCTTCCTCCACAAAATAGCATCCCGTACTTACTCACTGCCCCTCCGTTATGGTACTTACTCACTGCATGATTTCAAACATTTTGAGAAAGAAGCAAAGAAGATAAAAATTCTGAAGTTAGCAGTCATCCTTAAGAGACAGTATGACCCAAAAGAAGTGGCTTACAACTTTACCACTCACGTGAAAATTTCCAAATTTGAACTTGAGAAAGATGTCTATGATGACTTGTTCGCTTCGACTGAGTCGTTTTCACAGGTAAAACATCTAGCAGGGATCAAATTGGGAGCAGGGGAGATAGATAAGTTTATGCATTTCAGGACACTACCTCTGGATTTATTGAACACTACCCCTATGGTGCAGCAAGAAGGCCATAGTGAAGAACTTAGCAGGCTCTCTAGAAACAACAAAAGTTGTCTCAAGAACTCATTAAGCTTCAAGTGGCACTTCAGCAGGAAAAGAAGGCCAAAGAAGAACAAATCGCACAGCTGCAATTACAGGTAGAGAAATTCAAAGGTTATCCGAAGATTGATGAATTCAAGAAAGAAGCCCGAGAAGTGACTAAAGCCTTATCTTGGCAACTGAATATCCTTTGCCATAAAATATCATTGGTTGACCCATTGTGCATCATCACTGCATCACTCATTGAACAGGCAATTGACACCAAGTTAGAATTTGAAGACGCAGATGATAAGGTCACAAGATTTCTCTCTTGGAAAAGTACACAATAAGGAATGGCTGCTAATCTACCGAAAATCCAAGAATCGCACAAAGAAGTCTTTTTTTCGAAGTGGCAATCACAATTAATAAAGGTCGAAAGAGATACTTCCAGAGCTAGGGCTACAATGAACATTGTGATCAAGTTGGTAAATGATAGCTTATATGGAGCTAACTTGATCTTCGATTTCTCCCCAGGAAAGCTCTTGAAAGCAAAAGCGCTAGAAAATCAATGGAGACAAGATCTGGCCAGCAGAGAAGAACAAATCGGCAAAGTGAAAAACTTGACTTGGGATGCATTTTGGTTCTTCCTAGTCAAGCCGCACAGCCAGCAGATGGCCACCAAATTCCTTGTCGACGCTGTCAATTGCATGGTTCCCGAGCTTTCAGATGCCACATACACAGGTCAACTACATTCCAGGCTGAGTCATCCTCCGGAAATTCAGGAAATGCTCTCAATTTGTCAGCTGCAAGTGCAAGAGAAGAAGTAGATACAATGAATCAGTTCAAAGGCTATCACACTGTTATTTTCATAAATCAAATCCCAGATTTTCATGTTTGCAGTTTCAACAGCTCAAAGCGATTTTTATTAACAATTAGTTTTTATTTTATTATTTAAACCCTTTCATGTCTTTTAAGAAAGGGTCCTCAATTGGTATAAAACTTGACTTGTGAAGTTACACTTTTGTACTTCTGAATATATTTTTATCAGTAGTGGATCAAGGTTCTACATTTTTTTGAAGAAACTTTTTCAATACCTGCACTTTTGTATCTCCTGGAAGTTTTCTCAAATAAGAAAGTGGAATCGGAGTGTTATTTACATTGGAAAGACTCAAATGCATGCGGTATTTCTACCATTTTTCTTTTGTCTTGTTTCCTTATGTGATGAAGCATTCCATTTAAAAGTTGCTATTGTTGATATATGTATGCTCTTCAAACAATTGTTTATCATGTCATTTCTGAAGATTTAGAATTGTTATACTTTAAAAATATATGTCATTGATATACATTGTTATGAATGCGATATGTTTTTTATAATTACTTTATTTAATTTCGTAAACAAAGTAATCATTATCTATGAATGCATCTTTATATCAATCAGTAATTCATCTATATGATTATTTGTCTGTTAGGAATAATCAGAAATAGCATTGTTAATACATTACCCGGGTTAGATAAGTATATTTATATATTTTTGAGTTATAGGTTAAAGCACTTATCATCTTTATTATACATTATAAAACAATCATCCATAAAACCATTCATTATATGGGAAATTGGTCCCATAATATCCAGTCGAAGCCACCATACCAAATGGAAAAGGAATTGTACTAAGGTCCAAACCAGGTGGTTATCCCCAATGTTGGTGCTAGGATTTTAGAGGCATCAACATTTTTGGCACTAGAAGGAGGGCATGAACTGTGAATGGTGAGTGAATCCAAATCCATAGGCCATTCCAAGAGTAAAACTCCCTCACCATCTCCTCCAACTTCTCCTTCACATTCTAAATCTCAGATTTCTAGGGAAGAAGTTGAAAAGAAAAATACAACACCCACTGCTGAAACTCTAAACACACCAGACAACTCTTCTCTTGAACCCCCTGAAGTGCAGTCTTTAATTCATAAGCTCCAAGGGTTTTCGCTATCTCAAGAAGAGTCTGAGCTATCCCAAGGCAGTGTGACTTCGCAATATATTCCATCCCAGCCTCTTACTAGAGCACAGAGTGAAAATCTTGGTATTCCACCAACTGAATTTCCTCTGCCAAGTCGAAAAAGAGCTAGGAAGACACCTTTAGAGTTTGACAGTGAGACTCTTTCCTCATCATCATCCATTCCATCTAAACCATTGCAAAGTCATCCATCTGTTTCACAACTCCAAATCATAGTCCAAAAGGGTACAGGTACTCCAACATCCTCTACCCAATCACTTTCAACTGCCTCCTCACCTTCTTCTACCGTTAGCACAACAATGGCACAACCTCAGCCAAGGCCATGGACCAATCCAGGAGTTGTCGCAATGCTTGCACCCTTGAGTCAATTACCAACTCATCCTGGAAAATGGTTACCGAAGTTTAATTATATTAGCATAAGAACATATAAACAATTTCATGTTGTCAATAAACTTGAACGGGATAATAGAAGAAGACGTTGTTGTTAGGCTATTTCCATACACTCTACAAGGAGCAGCTGGATCGTGGTATTTCTCATTACCACCAGGATCCATAAATAGTTGGGATGCTTTTCAGGAGCAATTTTTAACCAAGTTTGGAGACGATAGGTCCACAACGACTTTTATTAATGATCTCTCCAATATGAAATCTGAATCAAAGGAACCTATCAAAGACTTCAACTCGCGATTTAATAAACTGTTGAATAAAATTCCTGCAACATCCAAGTGTAGTGAAGAAGTCTGAAGCGAATGGTATATCTCTGCCTTGCCTTCAAACATAGCCATCTTCATTGATAGGGCTGCCAAACCCACATTAGCAGAAAATATGAAGGAAGCGATCGTTGTTGAAAAATGTATCATTGCTTTGGAAAAGAAAAACGCTCTTGAAGAAAGAAAATCCAAAAAGGTTACTTTCAAAGATGATTCAAAAAAGAAAGCAGTTAAAGACCCATATGACATGGAAGGTTTACAAAAGGTTTTGAAAAATATGTCCAACGAAATGGTGGAAATAAAAAAGCAGGTAGCTGAAACTTCTACTAAAAAACCATTTAGAAACTTTAGAAGAAGTCAATCAACTGACCCTAAACCACCTAATGCTATATCTAATGTGGAATCAGATCTAGATGACGATGAAGTTGAAGACACGGTTTTATCATCGGAGGAAACGGAAGAAGATGAAACAGTTGAATGTCATGGAATGTGATACTTTATCTTGCCTAACTCTGATAATGAAAGTGAACAAGAAGCTCTCCTAGTAAGTACCAGAAGTAAAAATGCAGCAGAGCCTGTTCAAACAAATCCAAAGAAGAAAAATTCAAGCCCTGTTACTAAAGGCAAAGCTCCCATGAAGAAAACTCAAGTTGTGCCTACCTAAAATCAACCATCATCCTGTAATCCTCCCTCATCGTCTAAAATGTTAGTAGTTTCCAACTCTATGGATTATAACATTGTGGAATACATGAAGACTCGAACAAATATTTCTTTACATGAACTTAGCAAGCTCAAACATCAACAGAAGTTGTTACTAAAAGAATTGAATGTGATACCTTCTTCTCCTCTTCCAACCAGTGTATTATCCAAGGCAGCTAAAGGATTAGGTAAGCCACCATCGGATAAAGTAGATGCTACTGATGTTGTTTTGATCGGAGATAGGTCTAATTCTCATACTCCTCCTTTTCTCTTGACTTATGAGATCTATAATAGAAATCTGCATAACTGCCTGATAGATTCAGGGGCTTCATCAAACATAATGCTAGCCTCAGTTTGCTCCAAATTAAACATTGAGCCCCATAAATCTGCAGTTCATATTGTTCAATTAGATCAGACTAAAGTGCAATTTTTAGGAGAGATTAATTCAATTACTATTAGGTTATCAGCTGATCCCAGAGTAGTTCAAAGAATTGATATATTGATTGATGAAATCCCTGAGTTTTATGGTTTAATTCTAAGCAGGGATTGGTCTGAGAAATTCCATGGTTACATTTCCACTGATTGGTCTTACATGTGGCTTCCTTATAAAGGAAAACCAAATCAAATCAAAATAGATCAGGAAAAACACATGACTCATACAGTAACGGAGTTTAAACAAGAAAACCAACCTGTAGCTTTCAATAACAACATTCTCGGAAATTACTCAACTGAGTCATTCTTTGGAAATTTTAATGCTCAACAATCGTCTTTTCCTGTTAATAGTTTCACATCACAAATGGAAAATTTCTCTCATATTGATACCTCAATATGTGTTAGTATTGTTGATGAACTTGTAAATAAATCTGTAGATAAGCCTTTATTTTGGTATTTATATTTTGATGGATCAAAATCCAATAGCGGTGCAGGAGCAGGGTGTATTTTAGTTAGTCCAAAAGGGGAAAAAACTATGCTATCATGTAGACTAGAATTTGAGTGTACCAATAACACTGCGGAATATGAGGCATTGATTCAAGGGCTCTATAAAGAAATAGGCTCGAATATTCAATATCTGAAAGTATTTGGTGATTCCGAAATTGTCATCAAACAAGTAAGGAACACTATCCATTGTCTCTCATGACATCTCAAACATTGTCAATCCCTTATTCAAGATCTCATAACTCGTTTTCTGGCATTCAACATTTCTCCTATTCCTAAATCTTAGAATGCAGCAGCTGATTTATTGGCTAATGTTGCTTCTAACCTCCTTCCATTCAATTGAATTAATTTTTCAGCCATCTGTCCCAGACAATGTCACCAATTGGCGGGTATTTAATCATGATGAAGACATCTTAAATTTCTTGACTTCTGAAAAATCTTATGATGATCAGATTATTGATGAAAGCGATCATGATCTTCAACTAAAACAAAGACTAAATGAGAATTCTATTCCTAAATCTGTGGTCAAGCTAGAAGATCTCTATGATATCAAAGATAGATTCAAAAAGGTCACTAATGAAAAACTTCAAAGTTCTACTTTAAGGTTTGAATTAGTAAATCTTGGCACTGAGGCCAAACCACAAAATGTCAATCTAGGACTTGAACTCACATCAGAAGAAAGATTTTCTTTCATCAGATTATTAAACAAATACAAAAATGTTTTTTCTTGGAATTACGAAGATCTGAGAACTTATGATACTTCTATCATTCAACACACAATTCCAATGATTTCTGATGAGAAACCTGTACAACAAAAGTTAAGGAAAATTCACCCAAATCTTGAAAGTCAAATCAAAGCAAAGTTGAATAAACTTCTGAAAGCCAAAATAATTTTCCCGGTCAGACATTCTAAATGGGTTTCAAACTTGGTACCTGTAAGAAAAAAGAATGGTGATATTAGGATTTGCATAGATTTTAGAAATCTCAATAAGGCATGTCAAAAAGATAATTTCCCATTACCAACAATGGAACAGATACTTCAATCAGTAGTTGGTTCAGAGTTAATGTCCTTTCTTGATGGTTTTTCAGGATACAATCAGATACTGGTGCATCCAGATGATAGACTAAAAACTACATTCAAAACTAAATGGGGAACATATGCTTATCAGAAAATGCCTTTTGGTTTGATAAATGTTGGAGCTACTTTCCAACGAGCCATGGATATAGCCTTCAAAGGTTTGATCAATAGGTCAGTTGTTGTTTACTTAGATGACATAATTGTCTTTTCCAAGAAAAGGGCCAATCATCTACATGATTTAAAACAGATCTTTGAACAATGTAAAAGGTATGGGATTTCTCTAAATCCCAAGAAATAATTCTTTGCTCTTAATGAAGGCAAACTCTTAGGGTTTATTGTATCCAAAGATGGCATATATATTGATCCTGACAGGATAAAAGAGATTTCTGATATTCCTTTACCACATAACAAGAAATCAATGCAATCATTTTTGGGACAGATAAATTTTGTAAAAAGATTTGTTCCTGATTTTTCTCATATAGTCTTGCCTTTGCAAACTATGATTAAGAAAAATTTAGTTTTCAAATGGGGACATAACGAAAAAGAAGCCTCTGACTCAATCAAACAAGCAATCATTAATGCTCCTACATTGAATACTCCCAATTTTTCTAATCAATTTATTTTGTATACTTTGGCCACTGAAACATCTTATGCTATTGTTTTAACACAAATCAATGATCAGCAAATAGAAGCACCTATATCCTTCTTTAGTTCCAATTTGCAGGGTGCCAAACTTAACTATTTTGAAGTAGAAAAACAAGATTTTGCTATGTTTAAATCTATCAAACACTTTAGACCATTTCTCCTAAAAATGCACACAAAAGTAATATTCCCATTCTTCGCAGTGAGGCAATTGCTAGTGCAAAGGGAAGTAGGAGAAAAGAGAGCTAATTGGGTAACAGATTTACAAGAGTATGATATTGATATTAAACTAGCGAAAATGGTTAGAGGACAAGGTTTTTGCAAGTTATTATCAAGAGCTTCAAATATTCCAGAACATGATGATTCAGATAATACTCTTCAAGTGAATGAGATAAGTATCATAAATTTCTGAATCTCAGTATGCTGATCTGATCTTTTACTTGAAAAATGGATATGCTCCCCCTGATTTCAGTTACAAAAACAAATGTGCTTTAAGATTAAAAGCAAAACACTTCGAAATCATTGATGATGTGTTATTTAGAAGAAACTATGATTCAATTTTATTAAGATGCCTTGAAAAAACTGAAGCACAAAAGGTTTTGCAGGAATTACATGATGGTCCAACGGGTGGAAATTTTGGAGGAGATACTACAGCTCACAAGATAATACATGATGGATATTATTGGCCCACTTTGTTTAAAGATTCCCATGATGATGTCAGGAAATTCAAGATATGCCAAACTGCCAGTGGGAGATAAAGGAAACCAGCCTTTCCTTTACAACCAGTAAACATTGAGCAACCATTTGAATAGTGGGGGCTTGATATCATAGGAGAGATTTTTCCACATTCTTCCAAGAAACACAGATACATCCTTAAAGCCACAGACTACTTCACAAAGTGGGTAGAAGAAATTCCATTAAAGGTAGCCAATTCTGATGCAATCATTGAATTCATTGATCAATTCATCATTACCAGGTTTGGTGTACCTAATGCCCTTATTTTTGATAATGCATCTTATTTTTCTGGGAGTAGTATAGTTGAATTTGCTCTTAAGAGAGGTTTTAAATTAAAATATTATGCAAATTACTATCCTCAAGGTAATGGTTTGGCAGAATCAACTAATAAGAATCTCATTAAGATTATTAAAAGAACTGTTGATCAAAATCAAAAGAATTGGCATAAATCTTTAATATTTGCATTATGGGTAGATCACATAACTCAGAAGGCCTCAATAGGTACTTCTCCTTTTAACTTAGTGTATGGGAAAGAAGCTGTAATACCTTCAAACTTAGCACTCCCATCTCTAGCCCTAGTACAATTTATTGAAGAAAATCCTTCTTCCTCTATTCAATTAAGATTTGATCAAATCCTCAAATTGGAGGAAGAAAGAGAGAAGGCCAAAATCACTCATGCTAAACATCAACAAGTCATTAAATCTTCTTTTGATGCAAGTTCTACTGCCTCAAAAACATTACAAATTGGTGATCTCATGTTGAAATGGGACAAAGCACATGAAGACAAAGGTAAACATACCAAATTTCAAAAGATGTGGCTTGGACCATTTCAAATCATTGAAAAGATAGGCTCATCAACATTCATACTGCAAGATTTATCAGGAAAGAGAGATTCTCTTCCTGTGAATGGGCTTATCTTAAAGAAATTCTTTTCTTAAGGAGGTAACCCCTTCTTACCTGTATATATTCTTTATGCAAGTTTGTTTATTTTAGAAAATAATGTTGTAAATAGTCTTCCATTGGCCTTTTACTATTGAAAATCTCTTTGAGAGAATATTGTGAATACTTGCTTTCAATAGGTGGAAACTTTTAAGGAAATGATTACAATTTTGGAAAGTTGAATAAAACACGAAACTCTAAGAACCTCTTTAAAGTTTGTAAAATCTTCCAAAACCTTGAAAATATTGTAAATCATTCTAAGTTTTATAAAATTAAGAGAGGTTATTTGTAAAAAGTAAATACTTTTCCAAACTTAGCATCCATAACTCTAAAAATTGTCATCCATAAACTCTTAAGGAGAAAGTCATTCACCCCATCCACTAAGTTTATGATTTTTCAGAGTGTAATTCTAAAATATGTCTGATATAAAAAATAAGATGTCTCATCATGAGCCTGCTTACCGTAATCATAGGGAACTAATCAAACTAACACTACCAATAATGCATATCAAAACAGAGTAATGGCTTATAATCATAAGACAAGGGGTCTCATTACGAGCCAGCTTGTTCACTTCAATTACAACTAGTGAATGGCATTGTTATAAGCTGGCTCCCAAACCAGGACAATGGCTTTTTATCTTAAAATATTAAAAGAATATAAAATCAAAAAATATACATGTAAACATATATTTATGGATTTATCTTTCAAAAGTTATACTCTTAGATGGATGGGACAATAAATGATTGATGGTCAAAAGGTAACCCTGTCGAGACTGTAAATGTTTGCTGGCAGCAGAGGCACTACCTGTGACAAAAGAGTAAAATTAAAAGCTAAGTTGGAGGAGCCCCCTATGTTATCTTTATCAACCAATTAAAACTTGAAGAAGCCAAAAATGTTTTTATTTTTAACGGATTGTAAAAGAAATTGCAATTTTTTTTATTTTTCTTTCAAAGTTAATTTTTATCTAGCTATTCTTAGATAGTTTTCTTTGCCCTCAATTGTTTCCAATTAATGAAGTTTTAGATATTGCATTATCTTTCAGAGATCACTGTTTCTCCCAGTGAATCGCCAATTGTTGTGCTATACAACAACCCTCCCCATTTCAAAAATTTTCATATAAGACTTTAATAAGAAATGGATCCCCTTTAGAATATAAATAAAATCAATAAAACGTTTAAAATTAAGTTTTTATAATAGGTCATATAAAATTTGCTTTCAGGGTAGGTTAGATCGCAATTTTCAAAACTTTTGAACCCATGGAAGTCATTTTAATAAAATCTGATCCGATTTGAGTCATAATAAAACCTTATCATAAAAATCTTTATCAAAGGAAATAATTATAAAAGTGAATTGTCGCATCACGCACATCCTTTATCTCAATAGTGGACTTAAAGTGTTCCATTGAGATCCGCCAATGCGATAACTCTATCAGAAATCGCATATCGCTACTCGTTAAGAAACCATCCCATGTGTTCCATGGAAAACCTCTGATGTGATAAGCCAATCACAATCACGCATCACTAAAATCATAAGACACATCCCAAAAGCTCCTTTGAAATATTCCGATGCGATTTCATTATCGTATAGCACGCTTTCGATAAAGGTAAAATATGAAGTATTGTGAACATGTGCGGTTTAAAGTTATAAGTCAATTATAAAGAAAATTTAAACGATTTATCAATTTTAAAGCATGTCGCCTCCCCATGCCAGCTCACCACTGATCACAATCGCAACCATGCAAAGGAACCATTTAAGCATGGCACTTGTAACTCCTGATCTGTGATATGTGATTATCGCTAATCGCAGATCGGGGAGTCACGATATCCGTTCTAAAAAGGACCGTTGTAAATTTGCGATGCGACATACCATTACGACATTAAAGTTTCACGTTGGAAGTTACGGGAAATCATTAAGGAGCAGTTATGGTTGAATCCTTCAAAGATTTCATCTGTGGTGGCTTAATATATCCTAGATTCATAGCATCTATTACGCTTAATTGTTGTTAGTCTTGTGCGTTGTGTATTAGCATTTAACAATTTTTTCTACTGTTACGTCCTTCTGTTTCATTTTGCAGAGCTAATCTGAAATCATCAATCCAGCAAAAATGTCTAAGAAATCTCGGAAAGTAAAGGTCCCCGTCATAGCGAAAGATGAACCAGCAAAGTTGGTGTTGATAGCTGATACTACCTGTCTGGGCCTTAGCAAGACTTCATGGGAGGGCATATATAATCTACTCAAAGTCGAGGATCCAACTGAAATTGAAGAAGAAGGAGGAACGGTTGATTCAAGTGATAAATTAGAAAATACTCTTAAGGATTTATCCAGCTCCTTCCTCCACAAATAACAGCTCGTGCAAAAGTGTTACCATACAATGACCTGGTGAGATGGGTAATAGAGAGTATCAACATAACCGATAGAGCATTCTTTACAGCCGATGGAAGGATGTTCAGGACATTCAAGGCAGAAGATGTCAAGAAGATGTATCATTTGTCAGACCCCCAGAAACATTACAACAAGGCATTTTTAGAAGCTTTCGCCAAGGAGAACGAGGTAGAGTCGGACCCTATCAAGCAATGGAGACATTTCCCAAACAAGCATAAGCATGAATCCTCTAGTATGTACTTCGTGGATTCCTTAGCATCTCCCTATTGCTATGCTGGTGCTATGATATGTAGACTCTTTGGAGCCTCTGATTCAGCTAGATTTTCCATAGAAATGGTGCCTTTAATGGAAGCAACAATTAACTCTTTTATCATGGATTGGGCAACCATTTTATCAGATAAAATGGCCAACCAAATCCTTGATTATAGAAGAAATAGGTATGTAACTACTTGGATAGTACCCCCATTCTATATGAGCGCCTACATTATGGATACCATCTGTTTCAATTCTGACTTCCCCATTCTAGGTTGGAAATGGACTCCTCAAGACCCAACTCCTATTCACATTTGTCATAAGTATTTGTGGAAGGCCCATTATAAAGATCATATATATAGAATTTGCCATGGTTTTGTTTTACCTATCTATTAGGCCATATTCAACAGACCTACTCCTTGGTTATCCAATGAGGCCAGCATTGACCTAACATCAATCAACAGCTGGTTCAGTGAAGAAAAGTTCACCTATGTTAGAATTTTTGGCAGCATCACAGATCCACATGTTCTCCCATTATACATTCCTGATAAGCTATTGGCCAGAGAAATAGCTTACCAGATAACAGAGAAAGGAATGTCTAGGAACCTCAAAGCATCCAAGAAACAAATGTGGCGTAAATTTCCCCTCCGTTGTGGTACTTACTCACTGCATGATTTCAAACATGCAAAGAAAGAAGCAAAGAAGATAAAAAAATTGAAGTTAGTAGTCATCCCTAAGAGACAGTATGACCCAAATGAAGTGGCTTACAATTTTACCACTCACGTGAAAATTGCCAAATTTTAACATGAGAAAGATGACTATGAGGACTTGTTCGCTTCGGCTAAGTCGTTTTCACAGGTAAAACATCTAGCAGGGATCAAATTGGGAGCAGGGGAGATAGATAAGTTTATGCAGTTCAGGACACAGAGGTTACAAACACTACCTCTGGATTTATTGAACACTACCCCTATGGTGCAGCAAGAAGGCCATAGACAAGAACACACTATTGAGAAGATTCTCGAAAAGGAGCAGACAAATGAAAAAACCAGCGAGCTCCTAGATACTAATGTGCATATTGATTCCAACTTAATCAAGGAATGGGAGCAATTCAATCGCCAAATCAAGAACCAGAATGACTCCCAAAACATCATTTTACCAAAATTGCCCGCAACACAGGAGCCTATTGTTACTAGTATTACAATTGAAGGGGCAGTCGGCACAGTTAACACTGAGCATGATATTGAAATAATTCCATAGAATGCTTCCGAAGAGATTGTATTGAAGGTTGAGGAAATACCACCCCTGGATGTATTTTACAGTCCAGAGCATAGGGTTGTGGTCAAAAGACAGAGGAAAAAGAGGAAAACTGACCAGGGACCATTCTCAACTCCTCAAGCTAAACTTATGAATGTGGTATGGAAAGACTCAGAAGTCAATCCTTCTGAGGATTTAACTAAGTTATCTCAATATCCATGTGCCTATACAACCGCTACATTAGACAAGGCCTCCGAAGTTAGCCAGTTGATCAAAGAAAAGGATCTAAGGATCACCCAACTTGAAGAGCAAACGACAGTGGAACAGCAGAAGATCAGTCAGCTTGAGCAACAGCTAGCGGAGCAAAAACAACAGAATGAACAGTTAAATCTAGAGAAACAAAAGATCAATCAGCAGGCTCTCTAGAAACAACAAAAGTTGTATCAAGAACTCAGCGACCTTCAAGTGGCACTTCAGCGGGAAAAGAAGGCAAAAGAAGAACAAATCGCATAGCTACAATTACAGGTAGAGAAATTCAAAGGTTATCCAAAGATTGATGAATTCAAGAAAGAAGCCCGGGAAGTGACTAAAGCCTTATCTCGACCACTGAATATCCTTTGCCATAAAATATCATTGGTTGACCCATTGTGCATCATCACTGCATCACTCATTGAACAGGCAATTAACACCAGGTTAGAATTTGAAGACGCAGATGATAAGGTCACAAGAAGTCATGGCTGCTAATCTACTGAAAATACAAGAATCACACAAAGAAGTCTTGTTTTTGGAGTGGTAATCACAGTTAATAAAGGCCAAAAGAGCTACTTCCAGAGCCAGGGCTACAATGAATAGTGTGATCGAGTTGGTAAATGACATCTTATATGGAGCTAACTTGATCTCCAATTGCTCCTCAGGAAAGCTCCCGAAGGTAAAAGCACTGGAAAACCAATGGAGACAAGGTCTGGCCAGCAGAGAAGAACAAATCGGCAAAGTGCAAAACTTGACTTGGGGTGCATTTTGGTTCTTCCTAGTCAAGCCACACAGCTAGCAGATGGCCACCAAATGCCTTATCGACACTGTCAATTGCATGGTTCCCGAGATTTCAGATGCCACATACACAGGTCAACTACATTTCGGGCTTATTCATCCTCCGGAAATTTACGAAATGCTCTCAATTTGTCAGCTGCAAGTGCAAGAGAAGAAGTAGATACAATGAATCAGTTCAAAGGCTATCGCACTGTTATTTTCATAAATCAAATCCCATATTTTCATGTTTGCAGTTTCAACAGCTCAAAGCGATTTTTATTGACAGTTAGTTTTTATTTTATTATTTAAACCCTTTCATGTCTTTTAAGAAAGGGTCCTCAATTGGTATAAAACTTGACTTGAGAAGTTACACTTTTGTACTTCTGAATATATTTTTATCAGTAGTGGATCAAGGTTCTACATTTTTGTGAAGAAACTTTTTCAAGACCTGCACTTTTGTATCTCCTGGAAGTTTTCTCAAATAAGAAAGTGGAATTGGAGTGTTATTTACATTGGAAAGACTCAAATGCATGCGGTATTTCTATCACTGTTCTTTTGTCTTGTTTCCTTATGTGATGAAGCATTCATTTTAAAAGTTGCTATTGTTGATATATGTATGCTCTTCAAACAATTCTTTATCATGTCATTTCTAAAGATTTAGAATTGTTATACTTTAAAAATATATGTTAGCGATATATATTGTTATGAATGTGATATGTTTTTTATAATTACTTTGTTTAATTTCTTAAACAAAGTAATCATTATCTATGAATGCATCTTTCTGTCAATCAGTAATTCATTTATATGATTATTTTTCTGTTAGGAATAATCAAAAATTGCACTGTTAATACATTACCTGGGTTAGATATGTATATTTGTATATTTTTGAGTTATAGGTTAAAGCACTTATCATCTTTATTATACATTATAAAACAATCATCCATCAAACCATTCATTATATGGGAAACTTGTCCCATAATATCCAGTCGAAGCCACCATACCAAACGGAAAAGGAGTTGTACTAAGGTCCGAACCGGGTGGTTATCCCCAATGTTGGTGCTAGGATTTTAGAGGCATCAACAGTATGATAAGTTGGTGAGATTGTCCTTTATAAGTACATCAAGTCAAAATATTTCCTTGAGTAATTAACTATATAGAATAAGGAAGTCAAAGGATGAATACATGGCCACTTACCTTATAAAGATCTCACAAATAAGGGACCAGTTGTAAGGGCTTGGGGAAGTTGTTTTTGATTCAAAACTGACTATCTATGTATTAAATGCTTTGCCACCTAATTGGAGCAGTTTTGCATCTAGTATCTACTTAGAAAAGGATAATACTCCTTTTAATGAGTTATGGGCTCAATATATCTTGGAAGAAACAAAGATAAAGGCAAAGGATGACACCAAATAAAATGAAAAATTGTTGGGTGTGGAGCCTGATTATCTTATTTATTTAGAGGTATCGCCACATTGGACCCCAATTCGTAATGTGGTAGCAACGCCGCCCGTAAAATGTATGCTGGAAGGGGGGTCCAGTGGAGGGCAGCTGCGATCTTTGGGAGCCCCCCCCCCCAGGCGAGGGATCTGGGGCAATGGCCCCAAAGCTAAAAATAGATGTAAAATTGCCTTGTAAAATGTTGTAATTTCGTAGTCAATCTAGGTCGTTCATTAGGCGGAGATCTGACGGTAGAAGTTATGTTTAGTTTAGGGCTTTTTCCCTAGAAGGAAACCACTCGCTGTATATGAGGGAATTGTATTGAGTTTATGTAGATTTTTATTCTGAGCGGGAAGAGAGAGGAGATTGTGTGAGAGCGAAGAGAGAATTACAGCGGATCTGTTGTAGGTTGTATCTCTTCATTTTGCTAGATAATATAAAAGGAAGGACTAGCTGTTTCTCCGTGGACGTAACCTAAATTGGGTGAACCACGTATATTTGTGTCTCTCTTGTTTTATGTGTTTTCTGTGTTTATATTTCTATATTTTATGTGTTCCATTGCTCTATAATATATAATTTTTCTAACAAAAATCTGAAGCCTTTATTGCAAGGTCCAAGAAGAAGAAGAAAGGGAAGTTTGTAAAGTCCAATGGAAAGCCAGATATGTCCAAGACTTAATGCTTTGGATGCAATGATTATGGACACTTCAAGAGGGATTGTCCTTGAAACAAGAAGAAGAAAATGAAGGAAATGAGTGAAGGTAACATAGCTAAGGAAAATGGAGAACCTAAGAAGAAGCCAAAAGGAGAAGATCCCAAGGATGTTTACTATTGAAGGAAGCTCCATATCTAACAAATTCATTATGCAATTTGTCTTTCCTTTCTTAAGTAAAAAGTAGAGTAACATGCATTGTTGCATTCTCTTCAATAGTCTTGGGTTTTGTAAAACCATGGCATCATAAAAGGAAGCATGTGATAACAGATGAATTAGAGTCTACATAATCAAGTTTCTTTGAAAAGGATCATCTAGCTTAAAAGAATGAGAAGATTGGGACCATATATCATATTATAGTCCATCCAATCATTTTCTAAGATATTGTTAGAGGTAGTTATTTTGCAAGAAGGATCACTAAAGATCCTCCTATAAGAAATTTAAGAAGGTTCTTAGAAGAAGCATTATGACTATTATATATTCCATATAAGAATACTCTTGAAAGATGAAGGAATGCAGATGGTCGAGTTGCAGTATGAAAGACATAATTAAAGTATTTCTCCTCTTGGGAAAAGAGACCTATCTTCGACAGGTATAAGAAGCAAGCTCATTCAAGAAAATATGGATAGATGGTTGTATGGAAGCAAAGGTATGCATATTTTAAGTAACTCTTCTCTAGGGTAGGGTTCATATCTACAAGAATCTTGTAAAAAGTGTAGAAATTCCTTGTAGATTCAAACTTATAATTGTAATTTACTAAAACAATAGACTTGAATCTACTCTACTCATCAACGGAAACAATTAAATGATCTCGAAATCATGAAGCATATAAGAGAAAAATTCAATCAACACATTACATAATGATTTCCTGAGGAAATCCATAGCTAAAAACCCATGCTATCTATATATTTCATTAGTCAAGAAAATATTAGAAGATTACAATGCTTTGCTCAAGCCCGAGCAACCTCTGCACTATCTCTATCTGTCTCACAACTTCCTAGACAAGCCTAGGCCAATACTTAACCAAATTTTGGCTTGCTTTATATATTGCATTAGTAAGAAAATATGAGAATATCACAATGCTTTTCTCAAGCCCAAGCAACCTTTGCACTATCTCTATATGTCTCACAACTTCCTAAACAAGCCCAGGCCAATACTTAACCAAATTTTGGCTTTCCCAAGTCCCTATTTCCTGGCGTTGTTTCCTTGGAAATTATCCCCTATTAATTAGGGAAATTCCTCAATATGAATTGTGCAATCCTCATAGGACTTCCTCTGGCTGCATGTGCCACCTGTACAATTTAGATGATTATACAACTAATAGTATACTTCCCTTGAACTCCAATCTCAACTGGGTAACTCTCAGATCTGATATGCATGAGTTATTTATGAGTGAATCACCAGTTAATTGGTTGAACACATGAAGCATCACCCCACTGTCTGTCCTCCTATCATTTCCTCCATCAGTTGGAACTAGTTTAACTCACTTTAACTCAGTTAAACTGAATTAATTAATTACAACTCAAAATAAACTCAATCAAGGCTCCTATAAAGTAGGAGACAGTCTACAAGACTCAAGTTAGACCCTCAACTTGAATTAATTGAGCCAACTAAGTCAAATTATCTTAGTTAACTTGTATAAGTTGTCTTGTGATGTGGAATTACAATTTTATTCCTAATTTAATTCAAGGACAAAATTAAATTAGGATTTTATTGTTGCATTTTCAACAAAAAGGGTTGGTTATAAAAGTGTGCTCAGTAAGTCTTCCATGTGATTACTTGATGCTTGAAGAAGAATTTTAATATGCTTCGAAATGGATAAAATATCAAGACTCTTCCACAAGGGACCATAGCATAAACACAATAATGTTGATCAACATCAAGTACGATCTCTAGAAGAATGAAAGGGAGTTAATAATGACAACTCCAAGATATTGTAGCCTACTACTCAATTTGGTCCATAGGCACCTTAATCAAAAGTGAATGCATGAAGGACTCTTGTATAATATGAAGATGGATCAGGTGGAAGGATGTTGATCTCAAAGGGTTCAAGTAAGCAAATACTTTGTTGAAATGGCCATCGTGATAAGGTAAGTTTGATATTAATATTTTGGTATTCACTAAATGGTTGACATATATAGCTTTGCTACCTGGAAAATATTGTAGAAATGCATAATGGTAGTTAAGGTAAGTTCAATTGTTGGTGTTGAACTCGATTCAAAGAACATATGGAATGAGTGAATGGTTTTGGTAATCCTTAAGGGATTATGTAGTTAAATGTTTACATCGACATCTTGGAATTGAAAGATAGCAATGTAAGAAGATAACCTTCTATTTGTATAACAATGAAAATCACTTTCATGTCTAAAGGGAGCTATAATTCCTTTGGTGATGATGGCTAGACAAAAGTGATATGTAAAGTGGATGGCTTAAACCCTGTCACGAGATTAAAGGAAGAGGATGGCTCCATAATATCCAAGAAGATAGAAGCTCAATATGATGAGATGTAAAATAAAGGAGGAGCCATGTAGCTACTACTTGAATATCTCCATGAAGAACTAGTATTTGACACACTTATGAAGACAAGCTAAAGAGCTTGTGGTTATGAGTTCCCAATTGAAAGGGAATAAGGAATCTCCTCTATGCTTGAAAGGGAGTAAGAAGTCTCCTTAGATGATTAAGAAGGATCAAGGATCTATTACCTGATCAAGTGGGAATGAGGATATCCTCCCTGGTTGAGAGGGAGTGATGATGCACATCATATTCTCTTATATCATGTGTCATGTAGTAGGCCAACACTAACAACTATACGTCTAGTGAAGGCCATGGTAGGGAGAATGGAGGATTGGATAAGCATCTGAGATTAATACTCCTTGAGGATAAAAGAATCCAAGATAGAAAGTATTTCTGTTGACCAACACTCTTTGAGGATTGGATAGGTATCGAAGACAAGAAACAAGAGGACCAATATTATTTAAGGATTAGGAATCCAAGATAAGGATAGTACTAAAAGAACATACCTAGTGAACATTTGGATGGGGTATGTACCTTGAAGAGGTAGTGTGATATTCATGTTAAGCCTCCCAACATTATGCTCTGATATGAGAAGAGCTTGTCAATTTAAGGCCTTACTATGTTGACAATGTTGATCATAATTTTGATGCTTAAAGATGGCTTACCAATCCAACTCTTCTTATGAGAACTCTTTAGTTTGAGAATATCCTTGTACCATTTGTACAATTATGAATACTTCCCTAATTAAAAGGGATTGTTGGAAAATGTAACTAGTTTCAGTCTTCATAATTGTCATTGTACTCATGTCATTATGTAAATCTTATGTCACAAGAAAAAGAAGAAAGAAAAGTATTATTTTAAGCATGGGTTTCATGCATCTAGGGTTTGTCAAGTCAAAAGAATATTTTTCTTGAGTTAAAAGAGTCTTTATCATTTGTATAAGACCCTAATGGGAAAGTCATAACATGGAAAATATATTATTTATGAATCTAGAAAGTCAAATAAGCTTTCAAGCACAAGTCAGCCATGCCAGTGACAAGTGAACCTAGAAGAGGTTATTCGACCCTCTCAGATCTGTATATAAATAAGCAGTTTCAATGATCAAGTGCTCAGTATTTAGCTCAAAAAAAATCTCAAAATTGCTCGAACCCTGAACGACCACATTCGTCTCGACGATACAATCCCAATGCAACTAGTTTCACTAAAAACTGAGTTCGTATGAGGAAGATATCGCATTCTATCCGCTTTGCCAAATAGAGGAATTTTTGCAAAAAAAAAGGTATAGTCACTGCACAGTCAACAGTCTGTACTGCTGACATGGCAGATGACTTGGCAGGTCAACGAGAGGTCGACGACCTATCAGGTTTCACCAAGTTCCATGTTTTTATTGGTCTGCAGGTGTGTTGACGTGGCTCAGTTTTATTGGTTTATGAAGGACTAATGAGGAGGGGACAAGTGGCAAGCTCAAAGACCGCCACGTGTCCCTCCCCAAAGGACTACATATATTGGCGCGCAATAAAATTTTATGGCAAGCCAGGGGGTCGAACCCGGGACCTGCACCAAACAAACCACATGACATACCGTTACACCATCGTCGTAGTTCTTACAAGACTATGGTTTCACGTTGATTTTAATGTGTTAACATTTTGCGGTTGGGGGTTGGGAGGGAGCCAGCCCACAGGTCAACCCCCTCCCATGTGAACACTCCATCCGGCGTCTATGGTTACGGTTAACCAACGGACATCACAAACTTAACCGTAGAATTACCCACAACATGTGTTCACTCCACTAACTGTCGGGCTACATAAACCGTAATTGTTTGCAACTAACCGTGTCGGGTATTCCTCATGCGACCACACCATGTAAACCGACATTTATGCTAACGGTCTGCCATTAAACACGTGGATTATGCACTAATCCGGATTAACGTTAATTAATCCACATTTAACATTTAATTAAATTGCAATTAGTATGGCGAAAAAGTTGGCGGTCCCTCCAATTTCAGCGCTAACTCCATTTTAGCGGGATTAACTGAGTTCTTCCAGTTTTAGAGGAGTTTTCCTAGTGAAAATTGTTTCTGTCATAACTTTTGCAAAATTCGACCAAATTGGGATCACGAAAAGGGTGTTCCTAGATGATTTTGATGTTCTGAGCACACTGAAGCAGGTTTCAAGAGTAGTAGAGCATTGTAAACAACACTTTTTCCAATATTGAGCTAATACAAAGGCTCATGCCATGGAAGTTGGACTAAGGAGATGTAGCCCAGGAGGGGTGAACTCCTTCATAAAAACACTGTGTTAAGTGTTCATTTTGATGGTTTGTTGTACATTTATTGTTGTTGTTCAGCACTTTACTTTTATGCTATTTTGCTCATGAACTTAACATAAAACTTGAAAAATTACATGTTTTCATTCACAAACACCATAAGGAAACCTATGCACATGAAGCAATTGATAAGCAAGTGTTTTTAATTCTAAATTTGAAATTAGCACAACAAAACTAACATTCAACAACAGATCAAGTTGGTATCAGAGCAAAGGTTATTTTCTTGATTTCTTGAGTTTTGTGCAAGTAGGGTTTTAATGGTTGCAAATTTGTGATGCTTACAAGGTTAAAGTTGTAGAGAGAAGGGAAACTATTGGTTGCAACTCCTGGGGTAATGCCCAGAAGAAGGAGAGCCACAAGGCCATAATCTTCATGCAAAGTTCCAACCCTAGCTGCACTTGAAGCACCTCAAGTTTTACCTTCAATTGAGATTGAGGAGGTACAAGCAGTACCAGAAGTTGAGCTTGAATCCAAAGCCATCATGTCTGGAGAAAGAGAGACTGAAGGTCTTTTAGAATAGGAAGCATTCAAGAAAGCTTTCTATGACTTAACTAACATGGTTAGAGTCCTCTATGAAGAGAGGAATACTAGAATGGTTGGAAAGAGTTCTAAGCCCCCACATGGAGAGGAAAGCTCATGATATAAAAAAGATGAAAAGAAGGATTCAAAGGGTAATGGAGGAAAATCTCCTCCATCTCCACCATCTTCATCTTCCTCATCATCTCAAACAACATCATCTTCCACTTCCACCACAAAAATTGTTCACTCATTCAAAAACCCCAAAGGAAAAAACTCCCTTACTCAAATTGGACACTAAGTTTGAACCATGTACAATGGTGAGGTCAATGCAGAAAAGTTATATAATTGGATTCGACAATTGGAGGTTTATTGCAGAATTCATAACCTTCAAGAAGATGACATATAGATCCAATTGGCTTCACTGAGGCTAGAAGGAGTAGAACTAGTCTTGTGGGAAGCAAAGACTCAAGAGGAAATGTGAATTCATGGTAAGATATCCATTTCTTGGGTTGAATTTGTTTCTACAATTAAAAGGAAATTTTATCCTTTAGCCTATATGAAAAAAGCCATTATGAGTTGGAAAAAATTTAGGCAACTGAAGGGCCAAACAATTCAAGACTATACCCAAGAGTTTAGGAAAAGGGCTTTGTTCTTAGGAGTAGACTTGAATTCCCAAGATACACTGTTGAAATATATTGGGGGTTTACATTCCTACTTAAAACATACTATCCTTATGTTCAATCCAAGCAATTTGGATGAGGTATGTGTGCAAGCCACACACCTTGAAGCAAGAGTAAAGAACATTCAGGAAGAGGGTGGTAAGAAGAAGCCATTTAAGGGTAAGGAGAAAAAGAAGGGTATGGAAAGGGAAGAAGAATTCCAGTGTGAATAAAGAAGGGGAGAAAATTATATGCCAACATTGTAAGTTGGGCATGATGAAACCCATTATTGGAAATTACATCCCGAACTAAGGCCTAAGAAACCAAACAATAAGGGAAAACAAAAGATGACTGCTACCACACAACATGATCTTGGATCAGATTCTAGTGATGAGACCAAGATTTCAGCCATGGTCACAAAAGGAAAAGAAGTTGTTGCAAGCACTAGTTCCTCACATAGTCATAACAACACTCCAAATGAAGAATCAAGAATAGAGTTGTTCCATGTAAGGGTAATTTCAAATCATACAAAGATTGATGCATTATTTGATAGTGGGTCACAATCAAACTTAATTTCAGAAGACTTGGTCAAAAAGCTTAACCTTGAAACTGTACCTCATCATAAGCCATATCCATTGGGTTGGATAGTCAATGATTCAAATTTACAAGTTACAAGGAAATTCTTATTCAGGTTTGCCATTACTGAAAAATTGATTGATGAAGTAGAGTTAGATGTAGTTCCACTTGATATCTCAAGAATCATTTTGGGAAGTCCATATTTGTATGATAGGAAAGAAGTATTTTATCGTCATGAGAACAAATACATGTTGCTCAAGGATGGAGTGGAGTATATTGTGAGAGCCCTTCACAAAAAGTTAAACATTTCTTTGGTTAATGTAGGGCAGATGAAGAGACTGGTAAATGCAAGTAAAAATTTTGTGCCTCATGATCAAGAAAAAGAATGATATTGATTATGAATATTTTGAAGGTTGCGATGATAAATTAAAATCTGATTTGTTTGATGTGGTAAGAAAGCATGCGAGATGTTTCAGGAACCAAAGGGGTTACCTCCCAAGAAGGGAATTCAGCATGAGATACAGCTGCATCAGGATGTTCCACTTCCAAACATTGGCATGTATCGCATGTCGATTTTTTCTCAACTCTTGGACACCCCACCCTATAGGTATTGACCTATAAATACAATTGGATCTATAATTATTGCTACCATTCAATATTAGGTATTGACCTATAAATAAAATAGTATCTATAATTATTGTTGTGAGCATACCTATCCAGAGCATGGAAATCAAGAAGCAAATTCAAGAATTGTTGAACAAAGGTATCATCCACCCATCTACTTCGCCATGTGGTTCACCCATTGTTTTGGTACCAAAGAAGGACGGGACTTGGCGCATGTGTGTGGATTTCCATGCACTGAACAAAATAACAGTAAGAATCGTTATCCACTGCCAAGAATTGATGATTTGCTTGATCAATTGAGGTATGCAAATTATTTCACTAAGTTAGACTTACGAAGTGGTTATAATCAAGTTAGAATAGCTGAAGAGGACATTTGGAAAACTTCATTTAAAACTAAACAAGGATTGTTTGAGTGGCTTGTTATGCCTTTTGATCTTACAAATGCTCCAGCTACTTTCATGAGAGTTATGAATGATGTATTGATACCATTTCTAGATGAATTTGTCATTGTTTACTTAGATGATATTCCCATATTCAGCAAATCCAAAGAAGAACATGTCATGCATGTGAACAAAGTACTTGATGTCGAAGTGTGAATTTGGCAAGACTTCTTTAGTGTATTTGGGACACATTGTTGGAGGAGGTGAGCTGAAGATAGACCCCTCTAAGGTTGAGGTCATTCTGAATTGGCCGAAGCCCAATATAGTTACAGAGGTAAGAAGCTTTCTAGGGATGCCAGTGATTACACCATGGGAGTAGTTCTTATGCAGCTTGGTAAGCCCATTTGATTTCATTCTGAAATTTTTAATGGAGTTGTGACTAACTATCCCATTTATGACAAAGAACTTTATGCATTGGTACAAAGTGTCAAAAAATGGAAACACTACTTGATGAAGAATCTACATTAAGGTAGCTGATATGCTTTCTACGCCTATTGTAAATTCATCTATTTTACTCAAGCACAATTTTGTTTTACATGAAGTTACATTGAGCAATATGCATATGATAATGACTTTTGAGATGTGTACGCAAGCTTGAGGCAAGAAAACCAAATTGAAGAGTTAGATTACCATGTACATAATAGTTTTTTGTATCACTTGGGCAAGTTATGTATTCCACAAGGAGAAATAAATGGTATAATAAGGGAGGCACACACTTCATGGATTGTTGGACACTTTGGTGTAGGCAAGACAGTAGTGAATCTCCAAAGGTATTGTTATTGGCCACGCATGTTTGATAATGTATTTCATTTTATTAGAGGATGTTCTTTGTGTGAAATAAGTAAGCCTAGCAATAGAAATCTAGGATTGTACACTCCACTTACAGTACCTTCATGTCCATGGGAGAGTATATCAATGGATTTTGTAGAAGGTCTTCCATTGTCAAGGAAAGGTCATTGATTACTTGTATGTAGTTGTAGACAAGTTTAATGAGATGTGTATTCTAACACCATGTAAAAATAAAATTACACCTAAACAAACAGCTCATCTTTTCTTTCAAAATATTTGGGTTCATTTTGTTCTTCCTACTTCCATTGTAAGTGATCGAGATTCTTGATTTGTTGGGAATTTTTGGTCAAATTTTTGGGACATGATGGACACTAAGTTGAAGAAGAGTACAACCTTTCATCCGAAAATAGATGGACAAACCAAGGTGGTCAACAGGATAGTTATTCATCTTCTTAGAGGATATTGCAACAAATATACCAAGTTGTGGGATGAACAGTTGCATTACATACAACATGCATACAACAGGGAAAAGCATTCTTCCACAAACACATCGCCATTTGAGGCATGTTTTGAGTACTTTCCAAGATCGTCATTGGACTTCATCTTTGAGAAATATGTCGCCATCGATGGTCATAGTGACATCGATAAGGCAAGGAAGTTCGTAGAGCAAATTCAATTGATACATCACACAATGCAAGAACAGCTTGAGAAAAGTCAGAGCAGCTACAAGGCAAGGCATGACAAACACGGATCGATCATAAATTTCAAGTTGGAGATGAAGTTTAGTTATATATTAGCAAAGAAAGACTTCAAGGGGAAGGTAAAAAGCTTAAGCCAATCCATTATGGTCCTTTTAAAATTATGGAAAAGATTAGTAACAATACATTTAAGCTAGATTTACCTCCTTATATGAAAATATACTCTGTTGTTAATGTTCAAAATTTGAGATTGTTTGAGCCTCCTTTTATTCATGATCAAGAAGAGAATGTTCAGCTACCATCAATAGATTATTTCTCTCCAGAATACCTTGATGACCTACAGCAAGATCTCATACTTGACAGAAGAACTAGAACTTCGAAGAAAGGGAATGTCGAATATCTTAGAGTGGGACTCAAGGGACAAAATCCTTCTAAACCCAAATGGTTGTAGATCGAGAAGATTAGGGAGATGTACCCTCACTTGCTGAACAATTGATAGTATCTTTTGGGGTTGAAAAGGTTTCCAGTGGGGAGGAATGATCAGGTGCTCAGTATTTAGCTCAAAAAACAAAGTTCTCAGAATCACTCAAAACCTAAACGACTGCGTCCATCTTGACGATATGATCCCAACGCAACTCGGTTCACTCAAAACCGAGTTCATATGAGGAAGATATTGTGTTTTGTCCTCTTTTCCAAACAAAGGATTTTTTGCAAAAAAAGTACAGTCACTGCACAGTCAGCAGTCCGAACTACTGACGGGGCAGATGACTAGGTTGGTCAATGTCCTATCAGGTTTCACCAAGTGTCATGTTTTTATTGGTCTGCAGGTGTGGTGACATGGCTCGATTTTATTGGTTTATGAAGGACCAATGAGGAGGGGACAAGTGGCAAGCCCGGAGGCCGCCACGTGTCCCTCCCCAAAGGACCACATATATCGATGGCCAATAAAATTTTATGGCAGGCCAGGGGGTCGAACCTGTGACTTGCACTGAACAAACCACTTGACATATCGTTACACCACCACCATAGTTCTTACAAGACTATGGTTTTACGTTTATTTTAATGTGTTAACGTTTTGCGATTGGGGATTAGGAGGGAGCCAACCCACAGGCCAGCCCCCTCCCATGTGAACACTCCATCCGACGGCTATGGTTACGGCTAACCAATGGCCAGCATAAACTTAACCATAGCATTACCCACAACACGTGTTCACTCCACTAACTGTCGAGCTACATAAATTGTAACTGTTTGCAACTACCTGTGTCGGGTATTCTGCATGTGATCATGCCATGTAAAACCGCGCGGATTTTGCGCTAATACGGATTAACATTAATTAATCCACAGTTAACATTTAATTAAACTGCAGTTAGTATGGCGGAAAAGTTGGCAGTCATTCCAATTTCGACTCTAACTTCGTTTTTAGCGGGACTAACTGGAGTTCCTCCAGTTTTGGAGGAGTTTTCCTAGGGAAAACTGTCTTTGTCATAACTTTTGCAAAATTCGACAAAATTGGGATTAGGAAAAGGGTGTTCCTAGATGACTTTGATGTTCTGAGCACAATGAAGCAGGTTTCAGGAGAAGTAGAGCATTGTAAACAACACTTTTACCATTATTGAGCTAATACAGAGGCCCAAGCCATGGAAGCTGGACCAAGGAGATGTAGCCCAGGAGGAGTGAACTCCATCAAAATACTAAGTTAAGTGTTCATTTTGATGGTTTGCTGTACATTTTTGTTCAGCACTTTACTTTTATGCTCTTTTTCTCACGAACTTAACATAAAACTTGACAAATTTACCTGTTTTCATTCACAAACACCATAAGGAAGCCTATGCACATGAAGCAATTGATAAGCAAGTGTTTTTAATTTTGAATTTGAAATTAGCACAGAAAAACTAACATTCGATAACAGATCATTCAACCTCATTTGTCATCAATTCGATCACCATAAGAAATAAGTTTGATCTGAAGCAAGGAACAAGAATGAAACAAGAATGAAGAATAAGGAAACAAGAAGAAGTCAAAATGAGAAGCAAAAATTTATTTTTGAGCCCTATTCTCTCACACATGCGAAGAAATTAGGGTTTATTAAGCTATTACAGGGCTGAAGATTGTAGGTCAAAGTTGTAGATTTGAAGTTGGGGGCTGAAGTTGAGACTTGAAGTTGGTTGAAGAAGAATTGACCCTTGTTGACTTGGTTGATCATTGACCTATTTGGAAGAGACTCTTGGAGGGCTAACTTGGTGCTTGGAGGAGGTCTTGGTCTAGAGGTTTGGGTCTTGTTTTTCTCATTTGAAGAAGATTCTATAAGAAGAGGAGATTATTTTTTGGTTTTTCTCCTTAGAGGGGTTTTTCCCTAGCTTGGAGCCTACTTCTTATGTCCATTGTCATTATTTTTTTTGCTCTTGATAATTGTTTGATGAAAAGATATAATAAAGAAACATAAGAAGATAAATAAAGTTCACAAGAAATTATTAAGGCTAATGAGAAATGGTTTAAATAACTGCCCTAGTAGATTATATAACACATGGTAGTATATTAGATAACCAAAGATACAAATGTGTGACAAAATTGGTTTCTTTCCTGTAAAAGCCTCCTCAGGTGTCAACTTGGCCAACATGTTATGTGGACTCAGGTTCTACAAATAAATGACAACATTGCAAGCTTCTTCCCATAGAAACATAGATAGCTCCTAATCATGTAACATAGCCTTGGCCTCTCTGATAATCGCCCTATTATTTCACTCTATAACCCCATTTTGTTAAGGGTTGCATGGACTTGTCAACTCTTTTTTTATATGCTCATGTGCGTAGAATTCCTTGAAAGAATTCAAGCTATACTTGCCTCCATTTTCAAACCTGAGTGTTTTAATCTTTCTCCCTATATGGTTCTCTACAAGGGCTTTAAACTCCTTGAACTAACATAAAACCTTGTCCTTCTTCTTCAAGAAGTATATCCAAGTATTCCTAGAGAATTCATCTATGAAGGTTACATAATAGTGGTGTCCACTTAAAGATATTGTTGACATGGACCCACGCACATCTAAACTTATCAAGTCCAAGATGCTCTTAGACCTACCATTGTTGCTCAGAAAGGTGGTCTTGGCATACTTGCCTAATGTGCAACCCTTGCACACATCACGTTGCTTGACCCTAAAATTTGAGGGTCTTATCACAATCTCCTTGAACACATTAAGTTCTCCATGGTGCAAATGAGCCATCCTCATGTGCTCTAACTTGTCCAACTCCTGTCTACCACTAACCAATTATTGTGCTAGTTCAAATTGAAGTCTAAACAAGTTACCTTTTCTCACTCCTATCCTCTTGGTTGTCCTAGAATCGTTAGGTCGAATATACACCTTTCCACCCTCAAAGGTCATAATGTAACCCTTGTTTTCCAAGGTAGCAACACAAATAATATTTTTGGTCATTCCCATAACATACAACACATCTTCCACCAAAAAATGTTTACTAGACTCTCTCTGTAACTTGACAATGACAACTCCAACTACATTATACTTAACGTTATCCCCAAGTTCTATGTAGAAGTCCATTTATTTCCCCTTCACACTAGTGAAATACTCCTTCACTCCCATCATGTGGCAATAAGCCCTACTGTCAATATGCCACACATTGGTCGATATTGAACTCAAGAGACAAGCAATGAGTGAAAACTAGTTTTCGAATCTAGTTGCAATCATCCACTTTAGTTGTAGCAACAACCTTCTTCTTGTACTTGCATTTTTTCCTGTTATGGAATTGGTTGGCGAAGTGTCCTAGTTGATGACAAGCAAATTTATTTATCTTAATAGGATCCTTCTTCTTCTCTCCTTTGGAAGCCGACCCATTATTTGGCCCTTTCTTTGCCTTCATCTTACCCTTACCAACTAGGGAAAGATTCTTTTCTTCTTAAAATTTCCTCTCCTGGTCACCATGGTGAGCCCCTTCTCTGCTTTCTTCATGTACAAAATCGTCCCACATTCTTTCCTAGGTGGGAAGGTTCTCTCGATCCATGATGCATTTCACAAACACATCCCATTGTTTCGTAAAGCCATTCAACGCTATACACACCAATTCTAGTTTAGGTATAATTTGTCTTATAGTTACCATCTCATCCTGTATTTGAGTCATTTTGGTCAAATATAAAGTTATTCCCTCCCCCTTGGACATCCTTGTGCCATGTAGTTGGTCCCTTAGTACCATCTTTCGACTATAATATTCACTTGGGCACAACTTGGTGAGCACATCCCACATTTATTTCAATGTCTTCTTCTTAGGTAAACATGGGATAAGGTAATCTTTAACTCCATCCATAATTATTCTTTTTTCCCTTGCTTCTTTTACCTCATGCAGGTCTAGGGTTATTAGATCTAAAACTGGTGGAACAACTATGGTGTTGATGAAGTTCCACAATTTGTTCTCCTTGACAATGGTTGTGATTCGAACCTTCCATTGAAGATAATTTGAGGATCCTTCCAAATTGTCTTCATATTGAAAGTAGGTAGCCATGATGGATTAAATCCTAAAACACTTACTTAACGAACACTCACACTCCTTTGAATGGATACCTTGTTTCAAATTCCCATGGTTTTGTACTCATAGACTCTTGCTTTGATACCATGTTAGTTTTATTGAACCCATATCAGATTTAATGCTCGATAAAATTTCAATAACAAAAATAAATTTATTTCCTTAGATTTGAAATTTTCCTAACTTAGTATGCACAACATAAATAAACAAATAGTAAACGGGGAAAATAAAATATTTGACACAAATTTTACCTTAGAAACCCCAAATGCGGGGAAAACCAACAAACATGGGCTCTTTATTCAACTTCAGAAAATTGATTACAACAAATATTTCCTTATGAATTTACAACAACGATTTACCCATAAATTTTTAGACCTTTGACCCAAGAAATAAGATGTATGACCTAGTGAAATTTGGCCTATATGACCTAGCCAAATCGATCTGTATGACTTAGATAATTCAACCTCCTTAATCTTACTTGTTTCCCTTGAAATTCGCCTTTGTGTTGTTCACACTGTTGTAATTTCGACTTCCTATCTATGTTGAATGCCCGGCTCTTATGCCAAACTGAACTGGTCTCTCTAGCAACCCATATCCATCTTTTATCATTTTATGACATAATCTCCAAAGTGATGGAGGACTGATATTGCACCTCCACAATTGAGATCAACAGTCGTGATATAATCTTTTGTTGACCTCTTGACTTTATTAAAAAGGTGTCCAATAAAATACAAAAATAAATTATTGACTCTATGCCTACGGTCCAAACTTAGGAAATAGTTAATTAATTATATCGTGAGATATTTTTGGCAATTCACTACATGTCATGCCACTTACCAGTGCAAAATCACCTCCTAAGCTACATTTTCAACAAGGAGAATAAAAGAAATTTGACTTCTACTTTTATTTATTTAAGTTAAATTATAATGGTATTATTCCCCACTTTTACTAAGTGGTCACAAGAAATTATTTCAAACTACTTCTCGCATGTTCACACCTAACCTATGTAATAATCTCTTGGTTGAGCTATATTTTTCATTAGGGTATCGTGCCATTATCCACATAACTTGTCATGTTGATATCTTAAATGACTTCCATTGTATTAGAAAGAGATAGAAGTCAAGGAATGGGTAAAGAGACAAAAGTTGAGGAATGGGAAAAAAAAATAAAGTTGAGTGATGAGATTACTTTAGGAAGCAATTAGGAAGAAGTTCCAAGAGGGAAAAGGGGAAATTTCCATCTCTAGGAGAAGGACAAATGCTCCTTGTGGTGGGATTAGGGGTAGAAACAAGCAAGAAGAGAACCTTCATTTGCATATGTGAGTATTAATAGGAACTCCCAAATGAAGTTGCAAAAATGTAGTGTAATGACGATGTAGATTGCCATCTTAATGAAGAAGGGGAGTGGAGTCACTACTTGGTTTCAAGGAATGACAAACCTTAAGAGGAGGGAAAAGATAAGGGGGAAACTCATTAAGTCACATTATGGTTTTAGTGTAATAACTTATACAGGGTAATATAATCAATTAGGTTACTTTGATTAGGGTTCATAATTAATAGATTGCAAAAAAACAACAAAGAATACTCAACCAAATCAGGGCTATTTCATTAGACCTCACATTAAAAAATGTTGTTGTGGGTACTAAAGCTACTTAGTTTGAAGATAATTGTGATAAGCCTCTAAGAGAATGTTATGCCCCTTGAATGAATCTACACATTCAACTCAATCCTATTTTAACACAAACATTCACTTGATCTCTAGTACAATACAATATGTAACACTTCAGATCTGCCAAACAAACTAATGTAAAAACAAAGAACTAATTGGTGACTAAAGTGGCCTCAAAAGGGACAATATTCCCTTGTGACTAAAGTGGCCTCAAAAGGGACAATACTCCCTTGCCCTGGTTTTTATGAAACATCGCTTAAGATAGTACGGTTGAATTGGCTAAGTTATTGGATGGGCTAAGCCAAAGGAGACACACTAAGACCATACAACAAGCCTTAATTGTTGGAACCAAGCTAACAATCAGATCTTTCTTATAAAGGTTTTGGAGAGGATAAGTGTGAGCACATCAAATAAGAGTTATGAAGTTAGATCAAGTTTTTGGCTATAAAACTATGTCAAGGTTCAAATGCTACCAATTTTTCAAGCGAATATTCCACTCAAAACATTGGGAATATTTCAAAACCTTGACACTATGAACATTTCAAAAACTTAACATTGAGAAAATTTTGAAACCTTGACAAGGTTTTAATTCTAGAAATTACACTACTATGTTAAAAAAACTATGAAAATATTGATACTCAAATAAAAATAAGTTTGATGTTGATCAAGTATGTACCTCAGAGGCAATGAGGGAGGCAAGGAGGAATTGAAGAGATTTCACAAGGAGGAAAGGAGCAATATAAATAGGCAATCAAATGAAATTCTATGTTAGTTGTTGAAGAGAGTGATTTCTATGGAAAATTTGTATCGTAGATTTCAATCTCAACCCACAAGTTTTATTGTCTTGTACTTCATGTGTTTTTCATAAAAAAAAATGTCATCTTCTTAATGAGCCATGACTTACAGTTTTAATATGGTTCAAGGAATCTATGGCTCGCTTCGCACCAAAATATTGAGAAGGATTAAGGAAAATTTGATCAAGTGGAGACCAATTAAGTGAACCAAAGTGGATTTGGACATTTGAGGACTTGAAATGATGTATCCAAAGTAGCTATGGGCAAAACTAGGGGCCCAAAGCCCCAAATAATTCCATAGAGTAAGGGAGGGCCCCAAAGAGACCCCCCAAATGGTCTATCATAGTGAAACTAATAACCACAGACCAAAAGAGGGATGAGGAAGAAGCATGGGATCCCACTTGGGCATTAAATATCCCAAAGAGGTCATACATCTAATCTAATATCAGAGAGACTCAAGAGAGGTAGTCTAACACAAAAGGGTGGTAAAGAGATTTATGTTATCACGGAGTGGGTCATACATGCACATGATTCATAAAAAAGCCACCCTATATCATCTCCAATGGATAGGCATATGTAAGAATTAAAATGTGAAATCCACACACTTCACATAAATGCATGGAAATTATTTTCCCAGGTATGGAGGGTGTCAAGGGGTCCCTACTCCTAGAGAAATGATTCTAAGTCTTGAGCTAATAAACTTAATTAAAAAATCATATGAAAGTATCTCAAACATCATTGGCTTTAAGAACTCTTCAACGTAAATTTTTACTATTTTTTTAAATAAAATAATATTATGGTATCGATATTTTTTTTTTTTAAGTATATATTTTTTGTTTGATTGACATGTAGGGAATTAGAAACACTAACACCATATTAACGCTTTTCTTCACTTCTTATAATATTGAATTGACATGGGATAAACTCACTTCGAGGTGGGAGAAGAGAGATTCAAATCTTGCACATTTATAAGCATGAACACTGCTTTTTCAAATATACCATGGGTAATCCTCAATGTGAACATTCATTATGCTAACCTTGTGTAACATTTCACCAAGGGGTTAAAGTAGAACTTATGTATTTGGTAAAAATAATAACAACCCCAATTCGAATGCTTATTTGGAGTATATGTTAAAGTGAACAATATCTACCATGTGAATTTTTAACTTAAAACATATGCGTGGTAGGTAGAACCATATAGATTTCCAAGGTTTCATGAAAATTACTCGCCGTATGAAAGTTCTAGATAGAGAGCTTTCGTGAAACTTTCCCCAAATCCCTTCCTTTAACTTAATTATAAAAATATAAAATACGAGTATAAATGGTCTATAAAGTACAATATATATATTGTAACCTTGGAATAGCTTCCACCACTACAATGATTTCCTCATCACTTTCCTTTCATCTTAATTGTCCTTGAGCATGATTATTTTGGAACTTCATAGTATTTAGACCTCACCAAAATGGAATGAATTTGTTATAAATAACTTAAAAAAACAAAAATATATAATATTAGAGCTACCAACATGATTTCTATTGATATCATTTTAATTCTATCTTAAGCCTAGATCTATCAAGTGTTGAGATGGATCCAAATCTCTCGAGGTGTTTGAGGAAATGTTTAAAAAAAAACATACAATATTTAGAGCTACAAACATGATTTTTATCAATACCAACCTAGATCCATCTTAATCTTAGATCTATCAAGTGTCAAGAGGGATCAAATATCTCGAGGTACAAACATATTTTTTTAGTGCAAAACAAGAGGAAAGGTTTGCACCTTGAGAGATTTGATCCCTCTCGGTGCTTGGTAGATCTGGGGTTAAGATGGATCTAGGCTGGTTTTAGTTGTGAGTGATCACACAAAATTTGTTGAACATCTAATTATTCTTATCATTCTAATTATGCTAAATATATCTACGATTAATTTTGTCATTCGAATTTTAAATTTGGTCAATTACCTCAACTTGTTGAGATGAAAGAGATTGTTAATAACTTGAATGATGAAAATTGATAAAATAAAAAAATTGAATGCAACGTGACAATGTAACAATGTTGAATGATAAAAAATGTGAATAATAAAAATGTAATCCATTACAAATAATCTCCATTATGATCAGTCTCAAACTATTTCCTTCTACTGTTCATATTGTCACACCTATTAGTTTTGTCGTGTTTTCATATCAATCATAAGAAAAGGGTGGTTGAAATTGGAGAACATTCAAACCTTTAAATCGAGGCATTGCAGTAAACATCATACCGTGTTTCTCTTGCTCTCCAATATTAGTAGTAGCTTTCTCCAAAGTCAATCATTGTGACTTATGGAGTGTTAAACCCAAAGTAAGTTTTGTTGGTAGTTGTTTTCTATTACCTTGTTTAAATGCAAAGTGACTAACAATGTTGAATGATGGAAAATAGTTTACAATTTCAAGAAGCAAGCATTTCAGGTAAGTGAACATTTTATTTAAGATGAAAATTCAAGTATTTTATTTATGGTTGAATTATTGTAACACAGAAATTACACATTATCAATAATTTTATTGTGCTTACACTGAAATCAATGCACACTATTAACCTAATTGCTTTGAAATTAATGTACATCATATATGTAGTTACAACAAATCAGAAATCAACAACACCGAAATTAATGCATTTTCTGTAATTAATAAAATAGGATTAGAAATCAACATCTACACTAAAATCAATGCATCTAGTGCAAGCAATCAAATAGGATTAGAAATCAACATGTACACTTAAATCAATACATCTAGTGCAAGCAATCAAATGGGAATGGAATTCAACATATACATTGAAATCAATGCATTTAGTGTGGGCAATCCAATAAGATTAGAAATCAACAACTACACTAAAATCAATGAACCTAGTGTAATCAATCAACTAGGATTAGGAATCAACATCTTCACTAAAACCAATGCATCTATTTTAGTGAAAAACCAAAAAATTCATGGCTTTCTAAATCCGACTTCTTTTACCTTTTGTAAAAGCCTTCTTGGTCTCTCTATCTCACCTCCCCAAATACACATGCTCTATCTCTCCACATTTATATATCTCTCCCTCCCTCCCTATCTTTGTCTCTGGCTTCTTCCCTTCCCCCACCTTCATCTATGTGATGTTCCTACTTAGCAATTTTGCTAAGTAATTACAAGTTTTGTCAATTTTGCAAATTTTCCATCATAGACTTAGAAAGAGTGGGTTTGGAGGACCCCACTTGGAATTTTTGACTTGAAGTGGCTCTAACATAGGAGAAAGGAGGGAAAATTGATTCCTTAGTGAGAAGTGGGGGCCACCAAAGAGGAATACGCACCCCCTTGGAGAAAGGTTTATTTGTGGAGAGAGAAAGAGGAAAAAGGAGTCGATGTATGGTACCCACTTGGTGAGGGGGAGCTCAATCATAAATAGAAGGAGAAGACTTCATTTGGGGACTTTGAACCTTTGAAAAACATACTCATCTTATATGCTTGAGTTGTTGAGCTAAGTCTACGAGTGTTGTTCAACACACGAGATCTCTGAGGGAAATCTCAACTCCTTCTTCAGTGGATTTCGAGTGCCACCCTAGGGGAGCCTTGTTACATTATGGAAAGGTTCCTGAGGAGATTCTACAGTGAGATTCAAGCCATTCTAGAGCATACTAGGTGCAGAAAGGGACCACACACTCTTGTGGGGAGTAAGCTACAAGATAGAGTTGAGGGCACATTATCTTGGTGTTTAGCAGCATTTTTGCGCGGGATTGACAGGTGGATTGAGTGGCTATTCTTTAGGCCGAATTTATCATTCCTCGGCATGTGTAGAGGTGGCTTAATTGGGGCCTGTGTAGTCATTTGTGGAGGTCATTCATTGAGGGGGATTAACCAAGATTTTGGGATGAGTTTTGCTAAGGGACATAAGGAGAATTGTTGGGGAGTTTGCTCAGCATTTTGGAGGGCTTTAGCAGCAACACTTCTTGGTGGTACGAATTACCCAGCTGAAGAAGGAGCTTGCTATAATTCAGGGTAATTTTAGAGGTTGGAATTAGGCCCAACCCTTTCTGGGTCTTTGTGGGTTTGTTAAGGATAACCCAAGGCTAATTTTGCATAATTTTTTGAGCACTCTAGAGGGGTTAAACACTAGTCTCTTTCCAATCTACAATTGTAGATTTCCAGGGCCAATGCAGAGCTTGAAGAGGATTCACTTCCTAGCATCTAGGAAACACAATTTCTCACCTGGGGTTTGTCTAACTTGCTTTAGCAAGCCCAGGTGCACATATTCCACACATATGTTGTACACTCCTCCTTGATAATAAAATGGCTCAGCTTGGTGCAATTTTTGGCTGAATTTGGGGGTGTCTAATTGCATGTTAAATATTTATGTTGCATATGTAGTTTTGTTTTGATTATCTCTATTAATTCCTAGTAGCAATATTACAGTGGTATCAGAGCATCAGTCTTGGCTCATCCATGGGGGAAATCTTCTATGACCATAGGAGAGAAGCAAAATATCACTTACAGGAGGCATAGGTACATGAGTCGGGAGAGGGAATTGGAGATCACACCTAATACTAAGGCACCAGAATAGGAGGTAGAAGAATTAAATATGGGGGAACCCATGAGAAAAGATGAGGAAGCGTTCAATAACCTTTTGAAGGGTTTGAGTGACCTGGAAAAGGGGCAAAAAGAAATGTTGGAATAGATTAAGCAGCAGAACCAAGACAAGATCGTTCACTGGGATTTTGAGTTTGGGGAGACCTCAAAGGCTTCCCACCAGTACGACCTGTAGAAATTCTCACTGTAGATTAAACTGATTATGCAATGTACTAAAGCAAAATACTTAATCTACTTCTAAGTCAAACTTGCGGAAGCATAATCGATTTTAAGCAAGATCAAATAGAACACATATAACAGAGAAGAAGATTCAATCACACATGAAACACAGAAGAATACTCTGGGGAAAGCCTTAGCTAAAAAACCCCGCTATCTGTATTATCATACAAGTGGAAATATCTCAGGATTACACAAAGCTTTAGCTCTCAAGCTATCCAGCTCTCAATAAAATCCCTCACTACTGCTCATAGACAGAATAGACAACACATATGCCTTCCTTCAGTCCTCCAAGCCTCCTATTTCCTTCCGCAGTTTCTCCTAGGTCCTCCAGCTGCAACCTGTGTGATTCTCACCTCACACACTGCTCTGACCTCTATAGTAACTGCACAATCCTCAAGGAATGAATTCCTTCTGCATGCAAGAGATATTCACATGGGAATATTCTAGCAACTGATAGTACATTGTCCCTTCCTTTAATCTCAACTGGGTCTTTGATTGAACTGACATGCATTGGTCATTTATGAGAGAATATTCAGTTATTTGGAGAACACTAGTTGTATGCATGCATGCATTAACTGACTGAACTCACAATTAGTTCCACAAACATTTTGGAACTAATTTAACTGGACTTAACTTAGTTAACTGAGCTAACTAATTACAACTCAAATACAACTCATCCTTATCTCCTTAATTAAGGGATAACTTCCTTAATCAAAGGGATAATTGTTGCATGTCTTCACAAACACTTCATGTTTGAATTTCACCAGCTAATTAACTCAAGATGAATTAATTAATTATTTTTCAAACAGCTAGTGAGACTAAATTCGAATTTTAATTCAAGGACAAATTAAAAATGGAATATATCCTAAAATGCTATCTATAGCAATGTTATTTTTAGCATTTCTTGTTGCTATTTTCAACACTCCCTCTCAAGAAGAAAGGGATTATTTGTCACCCCAATCCTGTCTCTGTGGAACTTGAATTTACACTTTGACAATGCCTTAGTTAAAATGTCAGCATCTTGCTCCTCGGTTGAAATATACTGCAACAACATGATCCTCCTCGCCACACAGTCTCTAAGATGATGATACCGAATGTCGATATGCTTGGACTTGTCATGAAATATTGGATTCTCAGAGAGTTTGATACAACTCTGATTATCACAATAGATCACAGTTGGATCCATCCTCTGATCAAACAAACCAACTAGAATTTTTTGCATCCAAATGGCCTCACATGCTGCCTAACTTGCAGCCATGTATTCAGCCTTTGCTGAGCTGAGTGCAACTGACCTCTGTTTCCTGCTGTACCAAGAAACTGCAGCTGAACCAAGGTTGAAAATTCCTCCTGATGTGCTCATCCAATTTGATGGACTCCCTACCCAATCTACATCTGTGAAGCCCTGTAGCTTCACTCCCTCTGACCATCTGTACCATAATCCATATTGAGATTTTCCTCTGAGGTATCTCAAAACATGCTTCATTGCCTTCCAAAACAGCTTGGTAGGCTGAACCATATCTTGACTCAGCTGGTTCACCGTAAAGCACAAATCTGGTCGTGTGTTCACCAAATACATCAATGAACCCACGAGCTGCCGATACACAGTAGCCTCTACTACCTCACCTCATCCCCCTTCCTCCCATTACCTGCTAGAGGAGTCTGCATGGGCTTGCACTTCTCCATGTGGAATCTCTTGAGTATCTCATTGGCATACTTGCCTTGACACACAAACACATCCCCATCCTTCTGCCACACTTCCATGCCTAGAAAGTAGTGCATGTGACCCATGTCTTTCATCTCGAACTCTCTTGCAAGGTCCTCCTCGCAAGACATGATCAACTGATCATCCCCTGTCAATATCAGATCATCAACATAAAGAACAATGATCAACTGCTTACCTTCCACCATGATGTGGTACAAGTTCGCATCTGCTTCACTCTTTGTGAAGCCCAACCCGGTGAAGTACTTGTCGATACAGGTGTACCAAGCACGAGGTGCTTGCTTCAGCCCGTACAAAGCTCTCTTGCGTCGGCACACATGCGACTCATGATCGAAGGTCTCAAATCCTTCTGATTGCTCTACGTACACCTCTTCGTCAATCTTGCCATTGAGGAATGCAGTCTTCACACCCATTTGATGGATCTTCCAACCCATCTGTGCTGATAGTGCCAACATCCATATGATAGATGAGTACCTTGCTACATGATAAAAAGTCTCATCATAGTCGATCCCCTTGACCTATGAGAAACCACGGGCAACAAACCTTGCCTTATGTTTCTCCACACTACCATCAGCAGCTTGCTTTACCTTGTAAAGCCAATAGGAACTCACAATTGACTTGTTCTCTGATCTTGGAACAACATCCCAAACACTGTTCCGAACTATGGAGTCATACTCCTCCACCATAACATCAACCCAAACTGGCTGTTGCATTGCTTTCTCAAAGGAAGATGGTTCGGTCTCTACACATTCCCCAACAAGGGCCATGTAACCAGTGTACTGCTTAGGTGACCTCCTCTGTCTGCGCTGAGAATATGGCTCTCCCACATTCTCTCTCGCATCCATCAACAATCTGTCAGCCTCCCTTGTGCATTTCCGCCACTCTCTAGAAGACTCGGTGTGAGTGGATGTCTCCACTCCTGGAACCTCTGCATGTGGCTGCTCCGCATTAGTCTGAGGCTCCTCCTCCTTAGGAACCAAAAGTTCCTCCTCTGCCTGCAACTTGAGCTCCCTCTCAAGGGAAACTCGCATGGCCTTCAGCTCATCGAACTTAAGATCTCTGTGAACCACTGTCCTCTGACTAGTAGGAAAATACACCCGATAGTTGTGGGGAGTATCAGTGTACCCCACAAGTATCCCCAACTCTACTGTCGGCTCTAGCTTCTTCTGGGCATCCTTGGTCACATGGCAATAAACCGATGAGCCAAATATCCTGAAGTGACCCACATCTAGTCTCTTCTCATAGAAAGCTTCCTTTGGTGTCTTCATCCCAAGTATGCGATGCGGGCCTCTATTCTACAAGTAAACCGTTGTGTTGCATGCCTCAGCCCATAAATGAATTGGTAGGCCTTGGTCATGCAGCATCGCCCGAGCTTCTCCCACAATCGTTCTGTTCTTCCTCTCGGCCACCCCATTCTGCTGTGGGTTATGAGGTGTCGTCAACTCCCATTTAATTCCTTTTGTAGCACAGAAGTCCTTAAACTCTTGAGAGACATACTCTCCACCATTGTCACTTTGCAAGGCCCTGATCTTCTTTCCTGATTCTTTCTCAACCAAGGCTTTGAACTCACAAAACCTTGAGAAGGTTTGATCCTTCTTCTACATGAAATAGATCCAGCATCTACGAGAAAAATCATCAATGAAAATCACATAATACCTTTGTTTAGCGGTGGAGGCTGTCGAGAATGGTCCACACACATCTGTATGAACTCGCTCCAAGATTGCTTCAGCTTGACTGTCTCAATCCTAAAAGGAATATTTTGCATACTTACCCAAGGTACAACCTTTTCATGTGTCCACTTGCTCAAGTTTACCTTTGGGAAGTCTGGTAGAAATCTGTTGCATTATCTTCAAGGCCCCATGATGCAAGTGGCCCAACCGTCTATGCCATAACTCGCCAATATCTTGGCTTTGCACCAATTCTGCTTTGGAACTCAATGCAGCACAATCATCTACCTCCAGCTTGTAGATATTCTTCACTCGAATCCCAATCCTCTTGGTCTGACCCGTGGCTATGTGTCTCAAGAACGCCTTTCCTTTACTGAAGACTACATCATAGCCTTTGTCTTCCAACATCACGACCGATACCAATTTTTTCTTCAGTCTAGGAACATATTTAACATCAGTCAGGGTGAGAGGAACTCCATGCTCCCTCTGAAACACAACCGTACCTTCACCTAAAACACGGTACTTTCCATCATCGCCCATCTCGATGCACATCTAGAGGTCTTTCTCCTCCAAGGTACTAAATAAACTCTTATCATAAGTCATGTGGAATGAGGCTCCACTGTCAAGGTACCAAACACAACCCACCATCGATGAAACTATGCATGTGATGAGGGTAAAATCCAATTCGAACTATGAGGCCAGTGCCTCACCATCTGATCCTTTCAAGGACCCCTTCTTGGATTTCTTCAATGGACAATTAGTTGCATAATGGCCCACCTCATGACAATTAAAGCATCTCACTTTAGATTTATCAATCTTCTTCCCACCATGGGAAGAACTCGATTTGGAATGGTAAGCCTTCCCTTTCCCTTTACGTGCCTTGCTAAGCCTATATTTTCTTCATCATCATGCTTAGATGAAGAACCATCTCTGGTGCTTCTCCTGATCTCCTCCTGCATCAGATTCGACCATAGTCGTTCCCAATCTGGCAGTTTCTCTCTTCCATTCATTGAGTCCTGGTAGCTATGCCAGCTCTTAGGAAGACAGAGGAGAGAAAGACTCACCATATCATCATCAGCTGTCGTGATTCCTACACTTCCAAGCTCATCTCTATAGGTGGTGAGTTTCTTCAGATATGTAGAGATCGTGTCGCCCTTTTCACACTTGATTTTCCGAAGCTTGTCCTTCAGCGCCATCTTCCTCTAGTCATTGTTGTTCTGATATAGATACTTCAATGTATTCCACATTGAAAACGGAGTCTCCTTCCCATGGAGACTCGAGACAATATGGTCTCAAACTCCCTCCAAAAGAATCCTCCTTGCTCTCGCCACACATTTCATCCATTCTGCCAATTCTTGGGCATTAGCTATTGTTGGCTTGGGGACTTCTTTATCAATGAAGTCCTTCAAATCGTTGTCTTCTAATACTGCTTCCATGCAATCTTTCCATGCTATGTAATTTGAGCTGCCATCCAGGGCATACTCGAGTCTCAAGCCATTGAACACCATTGGTGAACTTTGAGATGTGATAAGAAATTGATTTTGTACCTACAATCAAGAACTTCGAACTTCTTTGTATACTATTCTTCGCTTTGATCACCTTTGCTCTGATACCATGTAGAAATTCTCACTGTAGATTAAACTGATTATGCAACGTACTAAAGCAAAATACTTAATCTACTTCTACAATCAAACTTGCGGAATCTTAATCAATTTTGAGAAAGATCAAACATAACACATATAATAGAGAAGAAGATTCAATCACACATGAAACGCAGAAGAATAATCTGGGGAAAGCCTCAGCTAAAAAACCCCGCTATCTGTATTATCATACAAGTGGAAATATCTCAGGATTACACAAAGCTTTAGCTCTCAAGCTATCCAACTCTCAGTACAATCCCTCACTGCTACTCATAGACAAAATAGACAACACATATGCCTTCCTTCAATCCTCCAAGCCTCCTATTTTCTTACGCAACTTCTCTTGGGTCCTCCAGCTGCAGCCTGTGTGATTCTCACCTCACACATTGCTCTGACCTTTGTAGTAACTGCGCAATCCTCAAGGAATGAATTCCTTTTGCATGCAAGAGATATTCACATGGGAATATTCTAGCGACTGATAGTACACTGTCCCTGGCTTTAATCTCAACTGGGTCTTTGTCTGAACTAACATGCCTTGGTTATTTATGAGAGAATATTCAGTTATCTGGAGAACACTAGTTGCATGCATGCATGCATTAACTCACTGAACTCACAATTACTTCCACAAACTGTTCGGAACTAATTTAACTGGACTTAACTCAGTTAACTGAGCTAACTAATTACAACTCAAATACAACTCATCCTTATCTCCTTAATTAAGGGATAACTTCCTTAATCAAAGGGATAATTAATGCATGTCATCTTATTTTTGATCAAGTAAGTGTGGAACCTTCCATTAATTCAAACAAAATACATATTGTACATTTCTTTAACGAATTCATGCAGGGCAAAACCCAGCTCTGTGAAACTTCAACAGACAACTGGGATGGAAGAACCCCGAACAGAATTCCAGTCAAGACTACAAAAGAAACGCATACAAGACAATCCACCCTACATAGAGTGCAAAGAAACCAAACTAAACCCAAATAATTCGCTTTGTATGACCTTCGGACTAAAAAACCTGCTTATCGACCCTTGAAGGTGGGCCCACTGAACCGAAGGCCCAAAAATATGCCACAATGGACCCAAGCAAACATCCTTAACTTTTGATTTACTATCAAACTCAATGACTGTGTGATCCCATCCTTGAAGATCTAACGTCCTTATTTGATTTCGGGCCTAAACCTCGCCTGCACTTTAACCTTTCTTGCGGACCCGAAGAGAGTATAAGCCACCGCACTAAACTTATTTCGGGTCCGAATGACGAATTAACCGTCGATCATTTTCTCCACCCGAAATCCATAGGATGGGGGATTACCAAAGTGATCCCGCCAACAAGCCCACTTTTTAACCTGTCTTACGGACCCGAAAAGTTTATAAGCCACCACACAATAATTTTTCGGGTCCGTTTGGGGAATTATTTCTCGTGCATCTTTCCGCCCGAAATCCATGGGATGAAGGATTTCTTACGAGATCTCGTCAACTTGCACACTTTTTACCGTTTCTTACAGACCCGAAAATTAAATAGGCCACCGCTTTATAATAGTTCGGGTCCATTTGGAAGATTAACCTTCGTGCATTTTTTCACCTGAAATGCATAGGATGAAGGATTTCAAGGCAATCTTTGGTTAGCCGCCTGCCAACCTGCCCGCAATTTATCACTTTCTTCTGCCCTGTGATTGGTCCACTACCTGTTGTTTCCATTGGTCTTCTCTCTGTTCATTTCTCATTCTTTGAAAGTGCTCCCTGTCTTCGATAGCCTGCCTGTGGCAGTCCTTACGCAGTTGCCCTAATGGCATCCTAATCTAGGCATATCTTCTATTGTTTTTTGAACATAGCACTCCTTCATTCGCCAGACGATCCGCTAACATGTTAGCTGTTCTACGAACGTGAACAAATTGGAGTGTTCTCAGGGCTCTTAGGTGGGATTGAATGCGTTGATAGACCTGCAATAACCGCCAATGTTTTGACACTTTTTCTAGTGTTGTACCATTGCATATCTTCTTAACCGATTTAATTATCAGTTCAGAGTCTGCTTCTATAATGGCATTGTGTAAATCTGACTCAATCAATATTTCTAGGCATTGCTCTAGGGCTATGAGTTCTACCATATTGTTAGTGGCATTCCCCAAATGACTGTGAAAGATGATTTGTATGTATCCCTTCTCATCTCTTATGACTCCACCATAACCAGCCACTCCAGGGTTTCCTTTAGAGGCTCCATCTATATTGAATTTTAGAAAACCTTGTGGAGGAGGTCGCCAGAAATCCTTACCCGCTGTTGTGTAGCTTGTGTTCTTGCTTATGCCCTGGGGGATCAACAACTGGAGACCCAATTGCACAAGTATATGTGCATCCTTGTTTAGAGGAGGGTTTTCGGGGGGTTTCTTAACACAGGTACTTACAGTTTCTTTAAGTTGTCTTATAATATGATCTATGATGCTATGTATCGATCCAATTCTGTTCATGAAAATCCTGTTATTGCGTTCTTTCCAGAAATCCCAGATCAAGAAACCTGGGATTAAATTCATGCTTTGTTGACTATTTCATTTTCTGAGAAATCTTTCCACCAATTCTTTAAAGTGTCAGTAATGCTGGATTTGTCCCTGTCAGTTTGCCTGAAGATTGAGGCTACCCAATTCCACAAGGTAGAGGTGAATGAGCAAATGTTGAGTAGGTGATCCATCGTTTCTTCTTGTAGACCACACAACTGGCATCTAGATGGACCAACTAGACCTCTTTTCCGAAGATTCTCCCAAGTAAGAATTCTTTTATGATGCACCAACCACATGAACAATTTAATTTTCATCCAGTGCGAGTTCTACCATAGGTCCTTCCATATCTTATCAGGGTTTGGAAAGTCAAGCCCAATGGCAATTCTTTTGGCTTCTTTGAGGTTGAAGTTGCCTTCATTGTTTCTTCCCCATCTTAGTTGGTCAGACAAAGTAGATGTTAATATCTTTCTTTGTTCCAAGATGACTGCAAGAGCTTCTGCTTGGGCCTTCAAAGGGGTTTCTTCATTGTATCCCAAGTTCTTCCATGTTCTCCATTTATCCTTGTATCTTGTTTGATCCCATAAATCACTTACCCTGAGTAAACCTTTATTGTCATTGTCATCCTTAATATTGGCTAATTCTTCTCTACACAGGTTAGGTTCCTATTGCCAGTTATCCTCCCAAAACCATGCTATGTTTCCATCTCTGGTCTCCCAGAAACTGTGCTTATGAACTATGGCTCTATTCTCCCAAGCACTGTTCCAAATGTGGGAGCCTTTGATGTGCCCGGACATCCGAATATGATCCCTTTCTTGCCAATTGTTTGCATACTTTTGTTTCCAGAGCTTGGCCCATGGGGTTGCCGACTCCTTTAGCCATCTCCACCAAAGTTTTGCCCCCAAGACTTTGCTAAGGGTTTTAGGGTCATGAAGTCCCAGACCCCCATGGTTCTTAGGCTTACATAGCTTTTCCCAAGCGACCAAAGCCCATTTCTTTTTCTCTTCCCCTTTGCCCCAAAGAAAATCTCTTTGAATATTTCTGATGAGTTGCAAAAATCCTTTAGGAGCAGGAAGAGCAGAAAACATGAAGGTGGGAATAGTTTGCAAGACAGCTTTTGTAGGCACTAGTCGTCCAGCTAAATTCAAAGACCTGTTTGTCCATTTTTTGATTTTATCCTATAGTCTATTAGTCACTTGCTCCCAAACTTCCTTGCTCAGGTTTATCAGTGAGAGGTATTCCCAGATATTTGGATAGTAGCTGATCTCTTTGAAAGTCAAGAATTCTGGAGAGGTTTCTCTGAACAGCAATGTCAGTATTAAAAAAGAAATTTTTTGATTTGGTGAGGCTTACCTCTGTACCGGCGGCCATAGTAGAGTCGTTCAGGATTTGTTTGAACACTTTAGCTTCCTTGACCGTGGGTGTACCCTGCAGCATAGTGTCATCCACAAATTGTTAATGAGTCCAGGCATCCCCATTCGGGGTAAGTTTGAGACCCTGGATTCTTCCTTCTATGATGGCAAATTTAATGGCTCTGCCTAATCCTTCCATTATGAGAATAAAGAGGAAGGGGGAGAGCGGATCTCCTTGTTGGAGGCCTCTCAAAGGCCTAAAGGTTCTGGATGGAGAGCCATTAAGCAGGATTGAAAAATTAGTTGTAGTAACCAGGGCCATTATCCATCTTATCCAGTTGTGATCGAAGTCGTATGCTATTAGTACTTCCCTTATGTACGACCAGTTGAGCTTGTCATAAGCTTTCGCTAGGTCAATTTGTATGATCATCCTTGCTTGCTTATTGCTCTTCAGAGAATGAACCACCTTGTGAGCTTGAATTATGTTGTTTAGAATCTGCCTTCCTTCCACATAACTAGTTTGCTCCTCAGACACAAGCGTTGGAAGTAGGGGCTTGAGTCTGTTTGCAATTACTTTGGAAATAATTTTGTACACCACATTGCATAAAGCTATGGGTCTAAATCTGTTTGGTGTCATAGCTTTTTCCTCCTTTGGAATCAAAGCTATGAAAGAAGTATTAAGCGCCCTCAAAACGGTCTTGGATCTTCTCGAGTCCTCCACAACTTCAAGGATATCTTGTTTGACTATTTCCCAGCATGCTTTGAAGAAGTCAACATTGAACCCATCCGGTCATGGAGATTTCCCATTTTGCATTTCTTTAATAACTTCAGTGACTTCCTCTTCAGTCACTGGCCTGTTAAGATTGTAATTGTCTTCCTTGGTTACAAGATTTGGAATATACTTTGTGAATTCGTTGATAAATTGTGATCTATCTACGAGCGGCTCCTCTGCAATGCTTTGGAAATGTTGTACCAGAGCACATTCCATATCTTTGTGGGTGTTGAGCTCTTTCCCTTGAGTGTCTCTAAGTTTTGCAATCCTGTTATGTGCCATGTGATCCATGTTTGACTTGTGAAAAAACTTGGTGTTTCAGTCCCCTTCTTTAAGCCATTGCACTCTCGATTTTTGCCTCCAGAAGATCTCCTCTTGCTGGCATCTATCATCCCATTCCTGTTGTAGAGTGTCAGCTTGCTTTTTTCTTTCCTCGGTAAAAGCAATCTGTGATAAGGATCTGATTGTTTCCTTGTATTTTATGTTCAACCTCTCTTTTAGCTTTGAAGATATTGCCAAACTCCTTTTTGTTCCATTCTTTAAGCCTGAGTTTGATGTGTTTCAATATCTGTTGTAGGAGAACATATTAGTGCCTTGAATGGGCAAATCTTCCATCCACCATTTACCAATATTACTAATGAAGTCAGGGTGAGTGAGCCAGACATTTTCAAACCAGAAAGGTCTGTTCCTCAGAGTACCTATAAAAGAAGCTTCAAATTGGATAGGCCAGAGATTTGAGCCTCCAAAAGGAAGGATTGATGCAGTCAAGTCAGGGCCAGTGAAAAAGAGGTCCTCCGAGATTATAAATCTATCTAGTTTAGAGGCAACTTGAGAAGCCCCCCCCCCCCCTCTTATTGTTCCATGTGAATGTACCATTTATTGTCTCCATATCCACTAGCCTCATGTCGATTAGGAAGTTCTGGAAGGCAATGGAGTCTCTACCTAGTGTTCTGGTCCCGCCTTTTTTTTCTGTAAGAGATTTGATCATATTAAAATCCCCTCCCAAAATCCAGGGCATAATAGGATGTCTCCCTCTCAACTCCTCCAGTGAGGTGAGAAGCCTGAGTTTGTCTTCTAGTTTTTGAGGACCATAGATATTTGTGATCATATATATATTTCCTTATCACCCAAAGGTTGGATCACCATTTAAAGATAGTTCCTGGATGCCTCAGCATGCAGGATTTCAAGTTTCTGGGGATTCCAGAGAGTGAGAATCCCACCTGCCGTGTTGTCTGCTTTAAATTCTAGATACTCATACTTAATGAGCCATTTGCTATGTATCTCTCTGATTTTATCTATTGAACATTTTGTCTCCTAGATAAACACCATGTCTGGTTTTTCTTCTTTTATTTTATTGCTAAGATTTCTTTGTTTCCTTTTGCTTCCTAGACCCCTAATGTTCCAGGTTGTGAGCTTCATTATGAAAGATTTGTAAATGAGTAACTAGTAAGATCTTTCATCTTATCTGAGTTAATCATGAGTGTCCCACACTCTATCAGCAGCTCATTCTGTCTTTTCCTTCCTCTTTTCCTGCCTAGGTTCTTGGAAGTGTGTCCTGATGTTTCCTCCATCGTTTTAACCCCTCTATTTTCCTGGCTGTCATGCTTTCTTTTGATTACAGAACCCTTTGCTTGAGATCTCTAGAGGAAGAGCTGTTGTACTCTGTCAAACTCCTCTTGTGGTAGAGAATCAACCCCTTTGGTGGTTCCTTGCTCTAAGAACTTTTATAGATCGAGGTTCTCCCTCTCAAGAATCTCCTGTAGTTCGTGGTCCTCTGTTCCCACTTCACTTGGGGTCATCTCATGGTCCCTGCCAAGTTCCATGATGTTTAGCATATTTTCCTTTAGTTTGCTATTCTCTGGTACATCCTCCATGCTGGCATCTTTTTCCTTCTCTGCAGGATTATCCTCCGATGCTTGGTTCATCGCATTGTTCTCATCTTCTTCTTCTAAAATCTTGAAACTGTTATGACTTGGGTGTTTATCCTCGCTAGTTTTCCTTTGGTACTTTTTTCCTCCTTTCCCTTTGCCTCCTGTCTTGGTAAAGCCTGTGGGGTCTTTGCCTTTGTTGGTTTTCATATTGTCCTCCAGTTTGTATAAAGGGCAATCTCTGATGAGGTGCCCATGCTCATGACATTTGCGGCATCTGAATGGGACATGCTCATAGTCCACTGCCTGCACCCATTCTTCATCATAAACTTCTAGAATGATTTCATCTGGAAGTGCTCCTGATAAGTCCATTTCTACACATATGCGCGCAAAGGAGGTGTATTTTCCTCACAGATTCGCCTCTGAAATTTAAAAAAAATGACCTAATTTATTGCATATGGCCTTTAAGGATTCAGGCAACCAGTAATCTAAAGGTAGGGAGTAAAGTCGTATCCATACCGGTACTTATGTGAATGTTTCTCGTTTCGGGACAAAATTCATCACCCATGGTAGCATGTAGAGGCCAGCCGCCGCATAGAAGTATGGACCTCCTTCGAACACTCTGTCTTTGTCCTCTAGGTTTGTGAATACCAATATAAAGAAACCCTTGGACCCAAGGTGGAGGGTTATTTCCCCCTTAGGTTTCCATTCGTTTCTTATCCACACCTGCAACGCCTTCTTCGTTGGCCATATCCCCATAAATTTACATATAACTGCATATGTCGCCATGTGATCCCTGTGCTTCTGTAGCGCCGGATTATTTAAAACAACCCAGGGTTTAATGGCTGACCTGGGTTTGTAGAGTCTTGTCACACTCCTGTTCTCAGCTTTCTGACTGCTGCTTTCTATTCTCTTCTCTCCTCTAACTTCCTCATGATTCTTTTCCTGCTCATGAGAACTATTGTTTTTCGGCTTTTCTGTGTTGATCCTCTCCGTTCCTGCCTCCATTGGCTTTTTGAAGCGATTCGAGCCCGCTTCCTTGTTTCTATTCGCCACTATGTGGCTGTAGGAGGGAGTAGAACTCCCCCCTCCTTGCCCTTCCATGGTAACCAGCAATCCCCTGTTGTTCCAAACCCTCGTTCTGTGCTTTCCCCAGTTTTACTCCTCTTAACCGTCTGTTTTTTTTTTTCCCGAAAAAAACATACACAATTTCAATTGTTGCATGTCTTCACAAAGACTTCATGTTTGAATTTCACCAACTAATTAACTCAAGATGAATTAATTAATTATTTTTCAAATATCTGGTGAGACTATATTCAAATTTTAATTCTCAATTTTAATTCAAGGACAAATTAAAATTGGAATATATCATGAAACGCTATATGTAGCAACGTTATTTTTAGCATTTCTATTTTTATCATTTCTTGTTGCTATTTTCAACACGACCATCATTCCCCTTTGACTCACCCACATGCTTTAAGTGGACCAACCAGGACTACATTGCCCACGTTTTTGCCTTCAAGAGGTGGTGAGTTGGCTAGGAAAGACAAGATGCCTATGGGAGAGTATTTTTGGGTGTGGCAGTAGATAGGGGATGAATTTCGAGTTGCACTAACCTTCCAGGATTTGTACCAGCTTAAGAAAAACGATAGGGACAAGGGTGCAGGAGGTTCATGCACGTCGAATTTAGGATGCAATTTATGATTGGGAGAATGTATCTCCCCACATTCAATGGGTCATCCAAGTGTATGACTAGGGCTTTGGTTGAGAAGTTAGACACGTATTTTTCAGCTTAGCCGAATGACTGAGGTAGAAGCCATCAAAATGGCTACTTTGCACTTGGCGGGGGAGGCACATGATTGGTGGTTCCATGGGCTGACCACACTAGGGCATTCCAGTGTGACTTCCAATGATGACTTCACACAGAGGGTTGTGGAGCGTTTTAATAGGAGGTATCCGTAAGCACATTTTAGAGAGCTCACCCAACTTAAGCAAACAAAGAACCCTGAGCACTACATATTAGAGTTTTTGAGGGTGTTAGTGATGGTGTTAAATTTGTCAAATGCTAGGAGGGTCTACACCTTTATGGAGGGGTTGGTTGAACCCTTTTGTGGGCTCGTGAGGGAAAGGAAGCCCGCTAATTTACAAGAGGTAGTGAATCGCACGCGGGATTTGTAGGACGCAATTCCCAAGACTAGGGCACCAGTTCTACCACAAGATCCTTTCCCACTAAGGGGTCATGACATTAGACCCCCACCACATAGAGATGTTCAGGGGCGGGGAAAGTTGGATGATGAGACTAGGAGACACCTCCACAAGAGGAAGTTATGGTTCACTTACCAGAAGCCATAGGCACCTGGGCATAGGTGCACCAAGGGCAAGGCCCGTTATATAGAGGTGTTTTATAACAGTGAGTTGGAGGATGGTGCAAAGATGAAGGATGTTGTAAAAGGTGGTAAGTTGTAGATCATCGAAGGTAATGGAGGAGGAGGAGGAGCACCACCCCCACCTGATGGTGAACTCTTCAATCCCACTTGATGGGTGTAGCAGCCTTGGTAGACAGTGGGGAAACCCACAACTTTACTGATGCACAGATGGTGCAGTGGAGAGGTATACAGACTTAGAGCTTTGAGGGGTTTTTAGTCCTACTGTCAAGAGATAGGACTATGCAATGCACCCAATATGTCCCTATTCTAACAGTGACTACTGTTAACTATTCTATGATCGATCACTTCTTTGGGATCAATGTTCCATACACCAACATTATCATGGGTGTCCAGTGGATTTACTCTTTGGGGCGAGCCACTACAAATTAGAAGAAGTTGGAGATGGAGTTCATGGGGCCAGATGGGAAGTTGGTGTTGCTGAGAGGGATGCATTCATACCCACCACATACGGTGTAAACACATAGGTCGATGGAGGTTGACTTACGACATGGAGATGTAGTGTGGGAAATGGAGCTCAGGATTACATAGGTAGGGACTCAACCACAATGGGTACACCTAGACATCTAGAAGATTTTGGATAGGTACCCAACGATTTTTGGAGACATTCCTCCAAGCATGCCACCTGACAAGGGATTTGAGCACACGATTGATTTGTAGGAGGGATTGCATGCGGTGATCACCACGCCATACCGACATCCCAAGGCTTACTGGGATGAGATTGAGCGTGCTATACACTATTTGTTGGCCTTGAGGCACATCAAACCCAGTTCGAGTCCCTTTGCTTCTTCAGTTGTGCTAGTGAAGAAGAAGCATAGGACCCTCTGCATGTGCATCGACTACTGGGCCTTGAACAAGAGGACACTGAAGAACCAGTACCTAATCTCACGCATAGATGAGTTGATGGACAAGCTTAGAGGATCTAAATACTTCTCGAAGATTGATTTGTGCTCGGGCTACCACCAAATCAAAGTTCAATAGTAGGACATCTGAAAGACAACCTTTCGAAGCCATTATGGGCATTTCTATTTTTTGGTGATGCCCTTCGGGCTAACCAATGCCCCTACTACCTTTCAGTCTTGCATGAACCACATGTTCCACAAGGAGCTTCGTATATTCATGCTAGTGTTCTTCCATGACATCCTGATCTATAGCAGGATTAGGGAGGAGCACTTAAAGCTTTTGGTGGAGGTGCTTCATATTCTTGAGGAGCAACAATTATACACCAAGGTGTCCAAATGTGAATTTGGGCTTACAGAGATGTTATACCTTGGCCACATCATCGAAGAGGATGGGGTGCATGTGCACCAGGAGAAGATCAGGGCCATACTGGATTGGCCTACGCCTAGGATTGTGAAAGAGCTATGGGGATTTTTGGGCATCTGCACCTATTACAGGAAGTTTGTAAAGGGATTTTCATATTTGGCAGCACCCCTCAGTGATGTGACCAAGGAAGGTGCGTTTTAGTGGAAAGATGTAGCGCAGGGGGATTTTGAGTGCCTTAAACAAGTGATGAGCAGTTGCGTGGTGTTAGCATTGCCGAATTTTTCATAGTTGTTTGTGTTGGAGTGTGATGCGTTCGGTGAGGAAATTAGGGTTGTTTTGATGTAGGGTGGGCACCCCATAACCTTTGAGAGTTAGAAGATCCTTAATCATGAGAGACTTTACTTCATATATGACTAGGAGATGTTGGTCATCATGCATGCGTTGGCTAAATTCTGACAGTATCTGGTGGACAACAGGTTTAGGGTGAAGACTGACCACAACATCATGCAATTCTTTCTAGAGTAGAGGGAACTCAATGAGAGGCATCAGATCTAGGCCTGCGATTTTGACGTAGAATATGTCAAGGGCAAGTAAAATGTGGTTTCTAATGCCTTATCCAGGAGGCTTGTGACATTATCCCTTATGAGTATTTGATAGGATTGGAGGGCGTTGTTGCTAGTGGAGTACTCTAAGGACAAGCAGGCTTGTGAGATCTTATATGGCACCCACATAGATGAACAATTATGTGCGATGGATGAGGTGATCTACTACAAGAATCATATCTATTTGGTACCTGGTTCATAGTTGAGCGAGAGGATTATGCAGGTTGCACATGACTCTCCACTAATAGGGAATTAGGGGTTCCTCAAGACACACCGAGCTATCGAGGAGCATTTCTCATGGAGGGGCCTCAAGGGGGATGTTCTAAGGCCTGTGCAGGAGTGTGATACATGTTAAAGGAACAAAGGAGAGTAGACACACCCAACGCGATTACTACAACCTCTTCCCATTCTTGAGCAGAAGTGGGAGAGTATATCCATGGATTTTATTATAGGGTTGCCGACAGTACAGGGGAAAGACTGCATATATGTAGTGGTCAATAGGATGACCAAGTACACTCATTTATTTTCCATACCCTCCTTGTCATCAACTTCACAAGTGGTTGAGTTGTTCTTCAGGGAGGTGTTTAGGCTGCATGGTCTCCCTAAGACCATTGTGAGTGATAGGGAAAACCAATTTATGGGGGAATTCTGGTAGGATTTGTTTCAATTAGTGGGGACTAATCTCACACCCAATACTAGTTATCATCCACAAATTGATGACCAGATGGTGATTTTGAACAAGTGGTTGGAGGAGTACTTGCGCAACTATGTGACTGGGTAACATCGCGCATGGATGAAGTGGATTCGCTTTAGAGAGTACTGCTACAACACCACATTCCACATGTTGATAGGTATGTCTCCATTTCATGCTCTATATGGTTATGATTCTCTAACATTCGTTGATTTGGTGTTTGGAGACAGCAGGGCCCCAGAGACCAAGGGTTGGATACAGGAGAGCTAAGACATCCTTAGGGCTCTCAAGGATAATTTACATACAACCCAAAATTAGAAAAATATATATGCATATGGGCACAAGGTGGAGAGGCACTTTGAGGTTGGGTACTTAGTATTTCTGAGGCTCCAACCATAGAGGTAGTCCACTTTGAAGTAGAAGGGATTTGAAAAGCTCAAACCACATTTCTATGGGCCTTACAAGGTGACCAAATGGGTTGGAGAGGTGGCCTATGAGTTGGAGCTCCCACTAGGGAGCAAGGTACACAATGTGTTTCATGTCTCATGCCTGAAAAAGGCCTTGGGACAACAGGTGACAACGACTACTGATTTACCCCTTTTGGATGATGAGGGGCATTTTATGTTGGTGCCAAAGGCCATTTTGGAGGTGAGAGAGAGGAGCCTCAAGAAAAAGACAATTCAGGAGTTCTTGGTGAAGTGGAAGAACTTGATGGAGGAGAATGCCACTTGGGAGGGTGGACAGGTACTCCAACACCCATCATTGCAGTTGCTTGAGGAAGAGCAACATTTAGGAAAGGAGGATTATGATGTTCCTACATAGCAATTTTTCTAGGTAATTACCAGTTTTGCAATTTTTCCATCATATACTTAGGAAGAGTTGGTTAGAACGACCCCACTTGGAATTTTTTATTTGAGGTGGCTCCAAAATAAGAGAAAGGAGGGAAAATCAATTTATTAGTGAGAAGTGGGGGCCACCCAAGAGGAATACGCACCCCCTTGGAGAAAGGCGTATTTGTGGAGAGAGAAGGAGAGATAAGGGGTTGATGTATGGGTCCCACTTGGTGAGGGGGAGCTCAATGATATATAGTAGGAGAATAATTCATTTGGAGGCTTTGAACCTTTGACAAACATACTCATCTTGTACGCTTGAGTTGTTTAGCCAAGTCTACGAGTGTTGTTCAACACAGGAGATCTCTGAGGGGAAATCTCAACTCCTTCTTTGGTGGAATTCGAGTGCCACCCTAGGGGAGCCTTTGATACATTGTGGAGTTGTTCTGAAGGATATTATACAAAGAGACTCGAGCAATTCTGGAGCAGACTGGGCGCAGAAAGGGACCATGCACTCTTGCGGGGAGAGAGCTACAAGAAAAAATTGATTCCAGGAAATTAGGGGCATATTCTCTAGGTGTTTAGAAACATTTTTGTTGGTGATTGGAAGGTGGATTGAGTGGCCATTATTCAGTCTGAATTTATCATTTCTGGGCATGCGCATAGGTGTCTTGATTGGGGCCTATGTAGTCATTTGTGGAGGTCATTCATTGAGAGGGCTTGTTTGGGAGTTCAAGTTGAGTTTTGCCAGGGGACATAAGGAGAATTGTTGGGGATTTTGCTCATCATTTTGGAGGGATTTGGAAGCAACATTTCATAGTGGTCCGAATTACCCAGCTGGAGGAGGGGCTCACTATAATAGGGTTAATTTTGAAGGTTGGAAATAGGCCCAACCCTTTCTGGTTCTCCGTGGGTTTGTTGAGGAGAGCACAAGGCTAATTTTGCATATTTTTATGAGTACTCTAGAGGGGTCAAACTACAGTCTCTTTCCATCAAGTAGTTGTAGATTTCCAGGGCCAACACAGAGCTTGAAAAGGAATCGCTTCCGAGCATCCGGGTAGCACAATTTCTCACATGGGTTTGTCTAGCTTGCTTTGTGTTGAAAAATGAAATAAGAAATTCTCAAATTGATATTGCCTTGATTAAATTGAAAAAATTCGAGTTTCCACATTAGCAGACAACTTGGATGCAGTTAACTTGTGTGACATGGCTTGTGTCACCTAGTTTAATCAATAAATTCTAGTTGGGGGATTTAGAGTTCAGTTAAGCATGTGTGATTGCTAATTTGTAGCAATCAAGGTCAGGTATCTCCAGTTGTTTTCAGTTAAACTAGTTTTGATTCTTGGAGGAACTAGTAGAAGGTCACTTGTGCAGTGGGACTTCAATCAAATTCAATGATAATCTAGTTTACTGATAAATCAACCCAAAATAACTAGTGCATGTAGAGAATTAGAGTTACCCAGTGTTGTAAATACTGAGAGGGGGGTGAATCAATATTTATTTTCAATTGTTATTTTTGCTAGTTAAGATCACTTATAATTAGAACACAAAATGTATAATGATAGAAAAATGATTTTATTAATCAATGACAAGGACACTAATCCTCTTTAAAATCGATCAAGTACAATAATAATTAGGGGTCCAACCCTAGATGAAGACACCAATCTCCAATCCACCAAGCTCCAACCTGTATTTTTCCAAGCACCGACTTGGACTTCACGAGGCTCCAACCTCTAGGGTTCAAACCTATAATCTCCAATCCACCAAGCTCCAACCTGTATTTTTCCAAGCACCGACTTGGACTTCACGAGGCTCCAACCTCTAGGGTTCAAACCTGATCTTCTTGAGGAGGCCTATCCTCTAGGGCTCCAACCTAGTATTCTTGAGGACTCTTATCCTCTAGGGCACCGACCCACTACTTTATATCTTTAATATGGATTCAACGATTCTTCGAGGCTCACACTATCTTTTGCAATAAGCCCTGACAATATCTTCACCTTCAACACTGCCTTTAATCGATCTCCAAAGCTCTTAGCTCATCAATGACAAATTTTTATTCTTAGCAGGTGTCACCATTGCTCTTCATGCTACCCAAACAATTTCTCCAAGGTCACATCATGATGGATTCAACAATCTACCAAGGATCTCCATGAATCTTCAATATGTTGCTTCACAAAGTTCTTCAATGCTCCAGTTATCTATCATACTTTAAAGGACTTCTACAAGTTGATCTCATGATGTTTGAACAAGTATTTAACAAGTCTTCAAAGGTTGCTTCAACAAGAGGCCTTCAATTGTTTCAAAGACTTCCAAATATACTTCAAGACATCATCCAAATATCTTCAATCACAAATTGCTCCAAATGTTTCCACAAGCTCAAAAATGTAGTCACAGGTATGAGATGTTTTTACTTAAGGTAATCCAAGCTTCACAAATGTCATTGTCACAACAAATTCACTGCAAAGGTAGTATGTCCTCAGAACACTGATCTCCAAATGATGAATTTGTCACAATCACAAGTCTAAGATATTTAGTCTCAGATCCCAGATTCTAGGAGTCTACTCCAATTGCTCCTTTTATGCTCCTATGTTCTGCTTCAAAATTAATTCAATGGGATGCCTTATCGTACTTCAATTAATGCCCAAAAGTTGCTTCCAAACTAACTCAAAATCTGTTCCAAATGATGACTATTAGACTGTTCCAAGTTATGAGCTTCACAAGTTTGAAATTATTGCAACAATGAGTACAACATTCCAATGTTCAAAGGCTGCTTTCTCTTGAAAAGTATTCAAGTCTTCAAGCCACAAAAGAGCTTCACTCTTTTCTTAGACTACTCCACATGTAGATGTACATGAGCTTCAAGTCTGAGGTGGAATATAAGACTGAAAGAGAATTGTCCACAAACTGCTCTTACTAAATCGTAATTATGGTTTTACATGCTTTAAAGGACTTCTACAAGCTGCTCTAATGATGTTTGAACAAGTCATTAACAAGTATCCAAAGACTGTTTCAACAAGAGGCCTTCAATTGTTTCAAATACTTCCAATACTACTTCAAGACATCATCCAAATATCTTCAATCACAAATTGCTCCAAAGATCTCCACAAGCTCAAAAACATAGTCATAGGTCTAAGATGTTTTTTCCTTAAGGTAATCCAAGATTCGCAAATGTCACTGTCACAACTGATTCACTACAAAGGTAGTATGTCTTCAGAACACTGGTCTCCAAATAATGAATTTGTCACAGTCACAAGTTTGAGATATTTAGTCTCAGATCCAAGCTTCCAGGAGTCTACTCCAATTTCTCGTTTTATGCTCCTATGTTCTACTTCAAAAGTAATTCAATGAGATGCCTTATCGGCCTTCAAATGATGCCCAAAAGTTTCTTCCACACTAACTCAAAATTTGTTCCAAATGATGACTATTAGACTATTATGAGTTTTGAGCTTCACAAGTTTGAAATTACTGCAACAATGACTACAACATTCCAATGTTCAAAGGCTCATTTCTCTTCACAAGTCTTCAAGTCTTCGAGCCACACAAGAGATTCACTCTTTTCTTATATTGCTCCACACATATATGTACACAAGCTTTAGGTCTGAGGTGGAATATAAGACTGGAAGAGGATTGTCCACAAACTGTTCTAACTGAACCGTACCTCCGGTTTTCCACAGGTAGTTTACCCACACATAGGTCAGCAATCCGAGAAACACAACAAGTGATTATCCTTGATCTGAGCTTGAATGATGACTGTTCTTTATCTTTGTCCAAGTTGTAACGGAAGATGTCACAGATCCAAGCCCTTTTTCTTTTCCTCATGTCCGAGTTCCACAATAGTCTACCACAAATCCGAGTTTTGATGCCATCACAGGTGACTATCCATACACATAAACGAGTTGTAATGGAGGCTGTCCTTGATCCGAAGTATGATCTCTCCACTACTAGTCGTTTGAGGCACAACAGATAAGTCTTCAAATTTAGCCAATGGGTGATTTTTCTCCAAACTTTAATGATAACCCTAACACAAGAATCAGCCCAAAACAATAAACTTTTATATCCTCTTAGCCTTCTTGCTGCATTTATACCTCCTTTATGAATTTATGTGATCTTCACTGATTTTTATTTTTTTTATGCTTGTAATGAAGTGTTTCAGCTTATATTTATATAGGTTTTGACCATAGACAAAAATACATGTCTTTTTGAGAGGGAGCCGACTTGCACAAGTAGGCTTAGGTTAGCTAGCATCAAAAATATAATATTTCATCTTGAAAAATCATTTTCTCTCAGTCTATGAGGAGTTAGAGGGTGAGTACGAGATCGTTGGAAAGGGGAAAATGTCCTCTACAAGCATATGCCAATTTCATCTTCAATTAGGGTCATTTTCCATCATGAAAATTATGTTTGTGAAACAGTCATTATTTTATTTTATTCATGGCAACCTTTAGGATTATGGACATTTGGAATGTGGATAGGCTTCTTAATATTCAAGGACTAGGATGCAAGGGCATAGATGTAGGATCCATCAAATAACTTTAAGGCTATGCATATTTTCAATATGTCTTCTTTCTTAGGGCATCTTCAACAAGGCTAAGGCTTAGGACATCCTTTTTGCCAATCAACATTTATCCATGCATCATTATCACATAAGGACAAGTGTTATGGATTTATGCCTAGAAGGGTTTCATGATAAGGGTTTATTCATTCATCATTAGATCATGCATCAAAAATCTAGGGCTTTGTCATCATATAGATAGGGATATAAATGTAGCTAAGGAATATATCCATCATGTGGTTTTCAAGAGGTTAGGGAAACATCACCAAAAGGTAATTCATGTATCACAGGACTATTTGCCATCTCCAACAATTCCATATTGCCATCAATGAAAACTTTGACCAACAATCTCCCCCTTTGTCATTTATGGAAATATTATTGCCCTAACAATGTCTCCCCCTTTGACATTAATGGAAAATGTGGTGCCCAAGTATTCTCCCTATCAAGTTGCTTCTTGACATGTTGCTTCATCGTATTTTATTCATCAATGATAGTTATTTATGATAGATATGTTTCCCCCCTGTCATGGTGCTTTTCTTTAATGAAATTTCTCCTCCTAAGCCTTCGCATGCCTTCATGGAAATGGATGAGGTGGATGATCAATCAACTCCCCCTACCTGCATAAACTCCTCTAGCTCTTCTTTTTTCTCAAGACAAGAAACATTGTTGCTTTGTGATCAACTGTAAGACATCTTCAACAATGGTCCATCGGGAGATATGCCTCATAACACATTGTTCATGTGTAACTCTTCAAGGTTTTCATAGGGATTTTCATGGATATTTTTCACAAGAATGGTCACAAGCTCCCGTTAGCAGTATGCGTGGTCTCCTTTTTGGAAAAATTTCATCAAAAACTTGGAATATCATATATGCCAAAGATGTACTCATTATATCAACAACATGAGTTGATGCCTTGATTGTTCAAGAGGCTTTCTGATCAAATTTGCTTCCTTCCCCATACTTGTGTAACTTTCTTTTCTGATTTGGTTTTCATGGTTTTAGCTTGTTTAGGGACCCAAGTCAAGTTACAATCACGAGCCATATGTCCAATGTTATGACATTTGAAGCATTCCATATTGTTCACAAATGAGGAATCATGACTTCTTCTTGAAAAGTTGCTTCTAGGGAGCTGATGTGGGCCATTATATTTGTCCTTGTGGTATGCCCTAAAATCCTTTGCCATGTGCCCAAAATATGTACAAGAATAACAATAACCAAAAGATATACTTTGGTACCTGGAGGATGGAGATTGCCTTGACGTACTTCTAAAGTCATTCTTCCTTGGGATCCTTTGATGATATCCGTTGCTTCTTGCATCCTTGACACCATCTGCATATCTTCTTGGCGTAGGGTTTCTTACAATTTCATCTTGACTCTTCTCCTTTCTTTTGCTGGAACTAGGGGCATCAATAATTCTTCCAAGCTTCTCCACATCCTTGTTGTTTGAAGCATTAGGGTTTGCATCATTTTTGTTTGAGAGTTCACCTACATAACCAAGACCTGATTTATCGAGAGGAGATCTTTGATGACTTAAAATGTCATCTAGGGTTTGAGAGCTCTTTAGACTCTTGTTCAGATGATCAATTTTTTTTCTTAGGAGATTAATTTCTTCTTTCATCGTCTTGCATTCTTCATCCTTCTTTGCTAGATTATTCTCCATTTCTTCCTTCATCTTGGTTTCTTCACATGATTAGGCCTTAGGTGAGGTGATTTATGATTTTAATTTGGTGGGTGATATCTTCATCCTTTTCTTCTAGTTGGCATTTCATGACATTTATTTATTTTTCTGCTTTATCGACTTGTCCTTCTAGGAGGGTCAAAACTTCCATCACCTTTTCAACTCCTTATGCTTGTTTCTTTGCTTCTTCTAGTTGAGATTTAAGGCAAGAGACTTCTTCCTTTTATTGACCGATTTTTCTTTCAAGTTTGTTCAAGTCTTCATGTCTTTGTTCAAAATGGCTTGACAAAGTGTCTTCCCTTTTCTTTGCTTTATCCAATTGATTTGTCATGGATATGACTTCTTCATGATGCCTTTTCTTATTTTGATGAAATTCCTCCTTAAGCTTGGTGAGCTCCTCATCTCTTTCTTGTACTTGAAGCTTAAATAGGTCAACTTCCTTCCTTGTCTTGTCAAGGTCATGGTCACCATCTTGTGCTTGCTTCTTGAGCTCCTTTTTCAAACTGCTAATCTCTTCTAGGGCAGCTACAAGTTTTGCCTTGAGATCTTCTTTGAGATCATCTTCAATTTCTTCATCTTCTAGGTCCTCCTTGGTCTTGATGTCTTCATTCTTGTTTTCAGCTTCCTTTATGGGTTCTAGATTTCCTTCTTGCTTTCCATCATCTTCATGAATAGAGGTCATGGTCAATTCTCCTTTTGAGTGAAGATCTTGAAGTTTGTCCCACATACCTTTTGCTGATGAACATTTCTCCACTTTGGCCTTTATAGGATCTAGTAGCCCACTCAAGATTGCCTTCATCGCTCTTGCATTATATTCCTTGGATTCTTCTTCCATCGTGATTTCAATAATCATTGATTCCCAGACTTCAAAACCTTGAGCCATTAAAAAATTCTTCATTCTTGCCTTCCATATATCAAAGTTTCCATTGAACAATGGAGCTTTCCCAATTTGATTATCTTCAGTTTTCACGGTTGAGGAAGAGACATCTTTAGAAGGATTGGAGGCTTTCTTCCTTGGCTTTTCCATTTGTGTTCTAAGGATCTACCTTCAAGCTGTTAGGGTTATGAGTGAAGGTATTGGCTCTGATACCAATTATTGGAAATACTGGGGGGGGTGAATCAATATTTGTTTTCAATTTTTATTTTTACCAGTTAATATCACTTATAATTAGAACACAAAATGAACAATGATAGAATAATAATTTTATTAATTAATGACGAGGACTCCAATCCTCTTTACAATCAATCAAGTACAATAATAATTAGGGCTTCAACCCTAGATGAAAATCTCCAATCCACCAGGCTCCAACCTGTATTTTGCCAAGCACCGACTTTGACTTCATGAGGCTACAACCTTGTCACTTTGAGGCACCAACCTCTAGGGCTCCAACATTATCTCTGGTATAGGCTCTAATGTGGTCTTCTTGCGGATTCCTATCCTATAGGGCTCCAACCCTATCTCTGGTATAGGCTCTAATGTGGTCTTCTTGAGGATTCCTATCCTGTAGGGCTCTGACCCACTCATTGGTACATGCTCCAACCTAGTCTTCTTGAGGACTCTTATCCTTTAGGGCACCAACCTACTACCTCATATCTTTAATACGGATTCAACGATTCTTCAAGGCTCCCAATATCTTCTGCAATAATCCCTGACAATATCTTCACCTTCAACACTGCCCTCAATCAATCTCTAAAGCTCTTAGCTCATCAATGACAACTTTGTCTTCTTAGAAGGTGTCACCATTGCTCTTCATGCTACCCAAACAATTTCTCCAAGGTCACATCATGATGGCTTCAACGATCTACCAAGGATCTCCACGAATCTTCAATATGCTGCTTCACAAATTTCTTCAATGCTCCAGTTATCTAGCATGCTTTAAAGGACTTCTACAAGTTGATCTCATGATGTTTGAACAAGTATTTAACAAGTCTTCAAAGGCTGCTTCAACAAGAGGCCTTCAATTGTTTCAAATACTTCCAATACTACTTCAAGACATCATCCAAATATCTTCAATCACAAATTGCTCCAAATGTCTCCACAAGCTCAAAAATGTAGTCACGGGTATGAGATGTTTTTACTTAAGGTAATCCAAGCTTCACAAATGTCACTGTCACAACAAATTCACTGCAAAGGTAGTATGTCCTTAGAACACTAATCTCCAAACGATGAATTTGTCACAATCACAAGTCTAAGATATTTAGTCTCAGATCCCGGATTCTAGGAGTCTACTCCAATTGCTCCTTTTATGCTCCTATGTTCTGCTTCAAAATTAATTCAATGGGATGCCTTATCGTCCTTCAATTAATGCCCAAAAGTTGCTTCCAAACTAACTCAAAATCCGTTCCAAATGGTGACTATTAGACTGTTCCGAGTTCTGAGCTTCACAAGTCTGAAATTATTGCAACAATGAGTACAACATTCCAATGTTCAAAGGCTCCTTTCTCTTGAAAAGTATTCAAGTCTTCAAGCCACACAAGAGCTTCACTCTTTTCTTAGACTACTCCACATGCAGATGTACATGAGCTTCAAGTCTGAGGTGGAATATAAGAATGAAAGAGAATTGTCCATAAACTACTCTTACTAAATCGTAATTATGATTTTACACATGCAGTTTACCCACACACAGGTAAGCAATCTGAGCTACACAACAAATGATTATCCTTGATATGAGCTTGAATGATGATTGTTCTTTGTCCATGTCCGAGCTGTAATGGAAGCTATCACAGATCCGAGTCCTTGTTTTTTTCCTCAGGTCCAATTTCCACAGTAGTCTACCACAGATCCGAGTTTTTATGCCATCACATGTGACTGTCCATACACATAAATGACTTGTAATGGAGATTGTCCTTGATCCGAGGTATGATCTCTCCACTATTAGTAGTCCGAGGCACAATAGATAAGTCTTCAAATCAAGACAATATGTGACTGTTCTCCAAACTTGAATGATAAACCTAACACAAGAATCAACCCAAAATAGTAAACTTTTATATCCTCTTGGCCTCCTTGCTGCGTTTATACCTCCTTTCTGAATTTTTGTGATCCTCACTGAATTTTTTTTATGCTTGAAATGGAGTGTTTGAGCTTATATTTATACAAGTTTTGACCATAGATGAAAAGACATGTCCTTTCGAGAGGGAGCCGACTTGCACAAGTAGGCTTAGGTAGGCTAGCATAAAAAATATAATGTTTCATCTTGAAATATCATTTTCTCAGGGTCTATGAGGAGTTAGAGGGCAAGTAAGGGCTCGTTGGAAAGGAGAAAATGTCCTCCACGAGCCTATGCTAGTTTAATCTTCAATTAGAGTCATTTTACCATCAAGAAAATTATATTTGTGAAACTATCATTCTTTTATTTTATTCATGGCAGCCTTTGGGATTATGGACATTTGGAATGTGGATATGATTCTTAATATTCAAGGACTAGGATGCAAGGGCATAGATGTAGGATCTATCAAATAGCTTTAAGGATATGCACCTTTTCAACATGTCTTCTTTCTTAGGGCATCTTCAACAAGGCTAAGGCTTAGGACATCCTTTTTGCCAATCAACATTTATCCATGCATCATTATCACATAAGGACAAGGGTTAGTAATTTATTCCTAGACGGGTTTCATGATAAGGGTTTATTCATTCATCATTAGATCATGCATCAACAATCAAGGGCTTTGTCATCATATAGATAGGGATATACATGTAGCTAGGGAATATATGCATCATGTGGTTTTCACAAGGTTAGGGAAACATCACCAAAAGGTAATTCATGTATCACAAGAATATTTTCCATCTCCAACAATGCCATATTGCCATCAATGACAACTTTGACCAACATCTAGTTGTGGTGGAGATTCCAAGGCAATGTAGCATCAGTTGTGGACTATTCCAGAGTGTACAAGTGTTGCATGCAACCTGATGATCAACCTTGGGAATTGCGCAATCCATTTTGGAGAAATTCCTAAATAATAGGGGCCTAATTTCTCAAGGAATTGCGCAAGGAAATAAGGGCTCAAGCAGAGGCAAAAATTGACTAAGTCTGGGTCAGAGCTTCTCATTGAGCAGAGAGATAGGTTATTCACATACATTTTGTGCTAAGAGCGAGCAAGCACTTGTAATACATTCTCTATTCATCCGATCAATGCAAGTAGACTTAAGGGGTTTTTAGCAATTACTTTCCCCTAGAAAAATATTGTGCATGTGTGCAATTTCTTATTGCGTGTCTAAGATTGTTGTTCTAAATTGTGAATTAATTTTTTCATAACAGTAGAGTTGAATTGTGTCTCTTGATTTACATTAAAATTTCTTGAGTAATTGCAATTATACACCATAATTTATACATGGTATCATAGTTGGATTCACACTAGAACAAGAATTATGAAGTTGTTCCTCAAGAGGTCCGAATTTGTAGCTCCAGTGTAGCAGGATCTCTTCAAAGTTAGGAAGATGACCTTCAACGAGATGAGATTAGAGTATGCCTTAAAAGGAAACTCAAATTTCTTTGCATGGAAGGATCACATGGAGGCAGTGCTTGATGATAACATATTGCTAGAATATGTCAAGACAAACATTGCAAAACTAGGATCAGCTGATGCCCAAAACCTAGCTCAATGGAAGAAATATGTAGCCAAGGAGAGGAGAATAATCTTGGAGGGAGTGCAAGACCACATTGTCTCAAATCTCCATGGGAAAGAAACTCCTTTCGCAATGTGGCAGAAATTGATAGATCTATTCCAAAATAATAGTGACGATAGGAAATTGACCCTCAAAGACACACTTCGAAATATCAAGATGCAGAAGAATGACACTATTCCACAACATCTCAACAAATTTATACAAGTTTGTGATGAGCTTAGAGGGGTTGATGTGACTGTTGAAGAAGATGACCTAGTGAGCCTAACTCTTTTAGGCCTTACCAAAAGTTGGCATAGCTACCAGGACTCGGTGAATGGAAGGGAAAAATTATCGAATTGGGAAAGGTTATGGTCTGATTTGGTCCAAGAAGAGTTCAGGAGAAATAACTGGGATGTAACTTCATCCAAAGCAAAGGATGAATAAAATTTTGCATTGGTTAGAAAGGGAAAGAAGGGAAAAGGGAAGAAATCTCAAACCAAACCAGAATCCAGCCAAGGGGGCAAGGAGAAAGATATGTCTAAAATAAAATGCTTCAATTGTCATGAATTTGGGAGTTATGCCACGAAGTGTCCACACAAAAACTCGAGCAAGAAGAACTCAGGAGGAGCAGTAGGTCAAGCCTTGGCTTCATAGTTCGAGCTTGACTTCACCCTTATCGCATGCATGGCCAGCGCAATGATGGGGAACGTGTGGTACTTGGATGCATGTATATCGTTCCATGTGACAGGGTGTGGAGAATTTTTAAGTGACCTCGAGGAGAAAGATCTCCAAATGCACATTGAGTTGGGGGACAAAGGAAGGTACAATGCAACCGAGGTTGGTACAATAACCTTTTAAAGGGAGTCGAGATCCCCTCTCCGTCTCAAAGATGTCATTTTTGTTCTAGGCCTAAAGAAGAATCTCATCTTTGTTGCAGTTTTGGAAATGTGATCTTCAACAGAGGAAAGGAATTCCTAAGACACATAGTCACATGACAGGTGAAGCAGATCAGGATTTGTGTGAAGAACCTGTATAATCTATATGTGGAAGATTGTGTTGCATTAAGCACAAAGGCGACAAAGGTGCAGAGCCACAATGTCGGTGAACTTTGGCACAAAAGACTTGGCCATTTACATCATGGCACCCTGAAGATTATGCCGTAAATAACCATAGGCCTCCCCAAAGGAGCACTTGAGCAACAAGATGTATGCAAAGGATGTACTTTGGGGAAGTACACAAAATCCACTTTCCATGATTGGGAAAACAAAGCACATGTAGTCCTAGAAAGGATCCACTTTGATGTCTATGGACCTTTCTTAATAGCCTCCATTGCTAGGCACAAATGTTTTTTCATTTTTATTAATGAATTCTCACAGAAGTGCTGGATCTTCTTCATGTAGAAGAAAGATGAGACATTCTCCAAGTTCATAGAATTCAAGGCACTAGTTGGGAAAGAAATCGACAAGAAGGTGAAGGCTCCCAGGAGTGATAATGGACGTGATTACGTGCCAAATGAATTTAAAATTTTTTGTGCAAAAGAAGGTATTCGACGAGAATTGATAACACCTCGCAACCCATAACAAAATGGGGTGGCTGAGAGAAAGAAACATAGCATTGTTGGAGTTGTGAGAGATATGCTACACGACCAAGGCCTACCATTGAATTTGTGGGCAGAGGCATGTAACACAACGGTCTACTTGTAGAATTGGAGTCCTCATCAGATTCTTGGTATGATTACACCAGAGGAGGCCTTCTCTGGGAGAAAGTCGGATGCGTCTCACTTCAAGATTTTTGGAGCCTCTATTTACTACCATGTCTCCAAAGATTCTAGGAAGAATCTTGAGTCAACAACATAGGTGGGAGTATTTGTGGGTTACACATAGACTCCACACAACTATCATGTGTACTTACCATCCTTTAGAACAATAGTTGTGCAAAGGGATGTAAAGTTTGATGAGGTGAAAGTGATGCAGTGCTCTCTTGAGAGGGAGATTCAGATCCCACTAGAAGAGGAGCTTTTAGCTCCAAAGGAGGAGCCTCAGGAAGTTATGGAGAAACCACAAATTGAGGAGTAGAGAGTAAAGACATCCAATCAAGCAAAACTATCCAGAAAAGGCAGAAAAAGAACCATGGAAGCTGATAGACTTGTGCAGGATGCGAGGGAGAATATGGGAGTTCCTTCAAATTTGCGCAAGAAAAGGAGGTCACCTAAGAGGTACACTAGTTACATGGCTCTAATGCTTGATCTCGTAGAGACTGAGCCATCCTCTTTTAAGGAAGTAATAGAGAAACTGGGTTGGGTTGATGCAATGGTGGAAGAATACGAATCCATCATGGAGAACAATGTTTTGGAAGTGGTCCCAAGAACAACAGATAAATCAATTGTGGGTTCGAGATGGATCTTCAAGGTTAAGCATGCAACAGATGGAAGCATAGAGAAGTATAAGGCCAAATTTGTGGCCAAGGGGTACTCTCAAGTTGAGGGAATTGACTATGAGGAGACCTTTGCTCCTAAGCAAGGTACTCATCCTTTAGATCAATTATTGCTATGGCTACGCAGATGGGGTGGAAGATCCACTAGATGGATGTAAAAACAAAATTTCTCAATGGATTTATTGAGGAGGAGTTGTTCATTGAGCAACCAGAAGGTTTTGAAAATTTTGATCTGAAGTCTCATGTCTGCAAATTCAAGTGAGCATTGTACGGTCTTAAGCAAGAACCTCGTGCTTGGTACTTGGATCGATAGCTATCTCACAGGTTTGGGCTTAACCAAAAGTTAAACGGATGCAAACCTCTATCATATTTTGGTAGAAGGTAAATTTCTTATTATTTTCTTATATGTTGATGATTTGATTTTAACTGGTGATGAGCAGCTGATCAGATCTTGCAAGGAGGACCTTGCCAGGGAATTTGAAATGAAGGACATGGGTCTCGTGCACTACTTCCTCGGGTTAGAAGTATGGCAAGGCGATGGGGAACTATTTGTGTCTCAAGGCAAATTTGCAAATGACATACTATAGAGATTCCACATGGATATTTGTAGACCCATGGAGAGACCTTTAGCGTCCAATTGGAGGAAAGTGGGTGCCACTTCAGGTGAAGAAGTAAATGCTACCATTTATCAACAACTAGTGGGCTCAATAATGTATCTTGTGAACACACGACCATATATGTGCTATGCAGTCAACCAACTGAGCCAAACTATGGCTAGGCCAACCAAATTATTTTGGAAGGCAACTAAGCATGTTTTACGGTACCTCAGAGGCACTACCCAGTTTGGACTATGGTATAGACAAACATAGGGAGTGAAGTTGTGTGGCTTCACAGATGCAGATTGGACGAGGAGTCCATTAGATCGAAAGATTAAATCAGGTGGAACTTTGAGTGTTGGGTCTGCAACTATTTCTAGGTATAACCGGAAGCAAATATCTGTGGTGCTCAGCTCGGTAGAAGCAAAATACATGGCTACAAGTCAAGCATCATGGGAGGTGATCTACACGAGAAAGATACTCGTTGGATTGTTTGGATAGATGATGGATCCAATTGTGATATTAAAAATTGCATCAAGCTCTCTGAGAATCTTGTTTTTCACGATCAATCCAAGCAAATAGATATCGGATATCATCATTTACAGAACGGTGTGCAGAGCTGGATAATGTTGCTTTAGTACATTCCAACAGAGGAACAAGATGCTGACATTTTGACAAAAGCTTTCTCAAGAGGGAAGTTTGAGTTCCACAGGTGCAGGATACGGGTGGTTGATAATCCCTTTCTTCCTGAGAGGGAGTGTTGAAAATGCAGCAAGAAATTCTCAATTTGAATTTTCCTTGATTAAATTGAGAAAATTTGAATTTCCACATCAACAGACAACTTGGATGCAATTAACTTGTGTGACATTGCTTGTGTCACCTAGTTTACTTAGTAAATTCAAGTTGGAGGAGTTAAAGTTAAGTTAAGCATCTGTAATTGCTTATTTGTAGCAATCAAGGCCAATTATCTCAAGTTGTTTTCAGTTAAACTAGTTTTGATTGTTGGAGGAACTAGTGGAATATCAGTGGTGTAGTGGGACTTTAGTCAAACTCAATGATCATCCAGTTAATTGATTAATCAACCCAAAATAACTAGTGCATCCAAAGAATTTGATTTACCCAGTTGAGGTGGAGATTCCAATGCAATGTAACATCGGTTGTAGACTATTACGGAGTGTACAGGTGTTGCACGCAACTTGATGATCAACCTTGGGAATTGCGTAATCCATTTTGGAGAAATTCCTAAATAATAAAGCCCTAATTTCTCAAGGAATTGCGCAAGGAAATAGGGGCTTAAGCAGAGGCATAAATTGACTAAGTCTAGGTCAGAGCTTCTCATTGAGCAGATAGATAGGTTATTCACTTGTAGGTTGTGCTTAGAGCGAGCAAGCAAATGTAATACATTCTCTATTCATCTGATTAATGCAAGCAGGCTTAAGGGGTTTTTAGCAATTGTTTTCCCCTAGAAAAATATTGTGCATGTGTGTTATTTCTTACTGCATATCTGAGATTGTTGCTCTAAATTGTGATTTAATTTACTCAGAGTAGTAGAGTAGAATTGTGTCTCTTGATTTAGATTAAATTTTTTTGAGCAGTTGTAATTCTACACCATGTTTCTACACTTTAGTAAGCCCATGTGCACATATTTTGCACATATATTGTACATTCCTCTTTGATAATAAAATGGGTCAACTTGGCACATTTTTCGCTGAATTTGTGGGTGTCTAATTACATGTTAAATTTTTGTGTTGCATGTGGAATTTTGTTTTGATTATCACTGTTAATTCCTAGTAGGAATATTACAATCTATATCTCTATCTCCCTTAATATCTCCTTCTTTATCACTCTATCTCACCCTCCAAACATATACTCTCTCTTTATCTCCATATCTATCTCTCCCTCCCTCCCTCTTCCTCTCCCTTCTCTCTCTCTCTCTCTCTCTTCCCTTCTCTCTCTCTCTCCACCTTTCTCTCTCCATTTCTTTCTTCTTCCATCCCTCTCTCTCCCCCTTCAACTCCATCTTTTCCTCCCTCCCTCCATATATATCTCTATCTCCCTCCATCTCTTCTTCTTTGTCTTTCTATCTCAGCCCCAAACATACACACACTCTCTCCATATGTATTTATCCATCTCTCTCCCCGTCTCCCTCTCCTTCTATCCCTCCGCCCCCTCTCTCTCTCCCCCCCCTCTTTCCTTCTCTCTCTCTTCCCTCCCACTCTCCTCTCTCCCTCACTCTCTCTCCATCTCTCCCTTGTCACACCCCCTCTCTCTCTCCACTTTTCTCTCTATATGTATTTCTTCTCCCCTCCCTCTTTCCCCCTTCAACTCCATTTCTCTCTCCCTCCCTCCATCTTTCCTTCTCTCTCTTAAGTCCTCTCTCTCTTCCTTTCTCTCCTACCCCCCTCTGTCTCCCCCCAATCACTCTCTCTCCCTCCCTCTTTCCCCCCCTTCAACTCCATTTCTCTCTCCCTCCCTCCATCTTTCCTTCTCTCTCTTAAGTCCTCTCTCTCTTCCTTTCTCTCCTACCCCCCTCTGTCTCCCCCCAATCACTCTCTCTCCCTCCCTCTCTTCCTCTCTCTTTGCCCTGCAAAACCATCACTATCTTTCTCCCTCTCTCCTTCTCTCCCCCCTCTATCTCTGTGTGTGTGTCTCTCTCTTCCCTCCTCTCCTCTCTCCCTCACTTTCTCTCCATCTCTCCCTTGTCACTCACTCTCTTTCCCCACCTTTATTTCTCTATGTTTATGTTCTTCCCTCCATGTCTCCCCCCTCCAACTCCCTCTCTCTCTCTCCTCCTCTCCCTCCTCCCTCCCTCTCTCTTTCTCTCTCCACCCTCCAGCTTTGTCACTATCTCCCTCCCTCTTTCCTTCTCCCATTCCCTCCCCTCTCTCTCTCTACCTCTCGCACCCCCCTCCCTGTACCCCCCCTCCATCCATATGATCGAGAATTGTCACTCTATGTAATCAATAATATATGCAAGGTTAAATATAACAATACTTATAATGGAGATGATTATTATTATAATACATTGAAATAATAATAATCAATATTATTGATTATTATAACAATAATAATGTATTGAGAAATAACATGTTAAAGAAACAATAGTATGTTAACTTTACATTATAGACAAATCAATTTCTTCTGATCAAATTGGTAGCTCCGTGCCTTACATTTTATATTTTATTGATGATTATAACAATAATAATATATAGAGAAATAACCTGTTAAATGTTAACTTTACATTATTGATAAATCAATTTCTTCTGATCAAATTAGTGGCTTTGCACCTTACATTTTACATTTTATATTATAGTACATTTTACATTTATATATGTTTTAATTTGAATATTAATTAAAAGATATGAATTTGATATATATATATATATATTGCCATTATTACTTACTTATTTACATTACATCTACCCATCTCATCCACATACTTACTTACTTATTTACATGACATCTACACCTCTCTATATTAGGCATAATTTTAATACACACATATATAAATAAGAGTCATACATAAAACCAAAAACTATTTCAAAATAATATATAATCTTAACTCATACATAAAATCAAGAAAATGCTTACAAAAAATTACAAGGTAAGATATTTTTTTCTTTTTCTTTATATATATCTATATATATATATATATATATATATATATATATATATATATATATATATATATATATATATATATATATATATTTTATGTGGTTCATGATTCTTGGAGATGAGCAATCACTATGTCCACATAATGTTGTACCATGAAAATCTACTTATTAGGATCATTTCATGCTGCTTCAACCAGAGAGTATGACCTCGAGAGTCTGTGACCTCTCAGTAGCAAAGGTACTTTAAGAATGAGGATTCGACCAACTGAACTAACCCTTAGGCTATAATATCTTTATATTTTATATGAGGAACATGCATATTCAATCTCTCAAGAGAATATTTATTTTCAACTAGAAGTTTAAAAAAGTTCAGAAAAGGCCTAAAGAAGCTTGGGAAGAACGAGTGTGTACACTTTGCACGTGTGGAGCAATGGAATCGGAAAAACATTTCATTTTGGAATGTGAGACATTCAAAGGCATACGGGAATATGTTAGCATTAGTTTCTTGGTAAACATTTCATTTTGGAATGTGAAACATTCAAAGACATACGGAAATATGTTAGCATTGGTTTCTTGGCATTATCTTTTCAGCGAGGGGATTGTTGGAAGGTTGGGCCACCTCATCATCAATTTGAATAAAAAAATGTTTGAATTGCAAAAGGCGAAAAACAGGGAACTAATGGTCCCATAGACTATTTTTAATTTGGTGGACATTAAAATATCATTTCATTTATATTAAAATGAGATAGAAAAATCCCAATTATTACTCTTAACCGCTTAAGATAAATCCAAATACCTATAAATTAATTGTTTGAATGCAAATTTTCAAATTTACTCATATTATTTATTAATATTGTGAGTGTAACGTCAAACATTACTACCCATTTTTATTGAGAAGTATTTTCGGCGAAAATCACATCAAAATTCACTTTGATGTGATTTTCCCGGGAAACACTTCTCAATAAACTTGATATGGATCATAAATTTTGATGTGATTTTAGCAAAAAACCCTTCTCCATAAACTTGATATGGATCACAAAAACCTAAATTCAATAATTCCTAAGCATCATTCCAAAAAAACCATTTTAAATCATTTTTTTACAATGAAAATAAGGAAAGTGTCAGAAACATAAAAACACAAAACATTGTTGAATTTAGGTTTCTTGATCCATTTCAAGTATTGAGAAGATTTTTCGGCGTAAATCACATCTTACACTCTTCATCTCCAATATCAATTAATTATAAATTAAAATAACAATTTTTAAAAAACATATAAATTAATTAAAATAATATATACATTAAGTGATAAATTAAACCAAAAACTACTTCAAAATGGAGTTGTCTTTAGTGCGACTTTTTGGACTTTAAGTGTTGGAATCTGGCGAAAAAAATTGAGGTGAAATCTTGATTTGTGTTATTTAAATGATTTGTTAACTGTATATACGGATTCAGCACCCTAAAAAACCCATAGGGCACTTCGATTGTGCAGGGGTGATCCAGATTTAAACAGGAACGCAACAAATTACAGAGATAACCATATACACTAAGATGCAACGGAAATAATACTTCATTTCATTAATGGAAAATACTGACATATGTTTACAAACAGAAATGGCAATAAACTAGCTAGGGCGATGGTAGCTTATCTCTGAGAAGAGATGTGATGGCTACATGCCTCTGAACTGTTCTGAACTCTATTACAATGAGGTTCGAAGGCCTATTTATTGTTGAGAAACACTGGAAAACCCTTCACATACCGAAACCTAACCCTAGAAGATGAAACGCCAAATTGTGGGCCCCGTTTGGGTAAATTGGTACATCAATTTCCCGGGGTCGTAACTTTGGCATACGATCTCCGTTTGACGCGTACGATAGCTCGTTAGAAAGATCTATCCGAGTACTACCACTTTGGGAGGCAATATGGGGCTCGGTCGCCCCAGAATTCCAAAAAAACGTCGTTTAGGGCCTCAAAACGGCTCCGGAAGTTCAGGACCCGAAAAACTGCTAAAAATAGTAAACTGTGCTACAATTAAGGAAACTGAAAATGTTGAGAAAGACAATGGTGGGGGTCCAGGTGGACCTGGCAGGTGGCCACCAATATCCACCTGGATCAAGGGGTTACCCATCAAAATTGTGATTTCAATAAATTCTTGCCAGATTTAACAGAAATTAAACTCAAAAAACGAAAACTCCACAATTTTTTTTTCCAATAAATCACCCTAAACTTCAAAATAATATATAAACTTAACTCATAACTCAAAATAATATATAAACTTAACTCATAACTCAGACATAAAAACATAAAACTGATTATCTAATACCACTGGTCAAAAGATTTATGTATAAGTTAAGGTTATATATTTCAGAATATCAAATAGTCAAAATAATATATAACTTTTAACACATTCAAAATTATCTTCTCCATAGCGGAGCTTAAATTTTTTACATATATAATTACAGAGTGAAAGAAACGCAGTGTGGAATTATGAGGCAGGATATTTCGCGGTATATACATGTTTAGATCTTTTACAAAATCCACCGGAAGCGCCGATGGTCTCTGTACACTGGAATTGAAGAGGGACGATCCGCTGCAAAGCGCAGGGAGTTAAATTTCAATATATACAGAGATCCGAAGAAGTCAAAATCGACGAATCTGAGAGGATGGGTGATTTAAGGAAGAGATCCGTTTCTACTACTGCAAAATCCGCCATTGCAGAGGTTACACAATCCAGTTTATCCTCAGATGGAGGTCCACGAATTCAACCCAAATACAAACAGATACTGGCTATTGGGTTGCTCTGCGTCTGCCCATATTTATATATGCTGTTTTATCATTATAACGTAGATGACGAGTTGAAAAAATCTATTCTAATCAACATGGTGATGAGCATTGGAGCATTTTTCGCTACAGTTTTTATTATCCCAGTGGCTTCCAAGTACGTCCTCAGGAGAAACATGTTTGGATATGATATCAATAAGAAGGGTTCTCCTCAGGGCTCCATAAAAGTGTAAGTTTTTATTTTTGAGGTTGATTATTTCCACTGAAATTATTATCGATGATTTTGGGGTTTTAAAGCTGTTTTGTCTTCATGTTTATGTTGGTTTGAAGTGGTTTTGTTTTCAACATTTGTACACCGTACCTGCAACATGTTGATCACGAGTTCGATTCTTGTTAGCTCGTCATATTAAGCCCAATTCCAGTGGGGAGTGTTCCCTACTTGTGTAGCAATCTTAAAAAAGTAGGCTAATTTTAGATATGCGTTTACATAACATAAGTTCAATGTAGTATACTTGGGGATACTATCTCAGGTTACTGGACTGCCATGTTTAAATCATAAATGGATAGAACATGATGATAGAAAATTTATAATCGGCCAGTGTGGGCCTCCCAAGCCACGGTGACATTGTGAGCGTCTAATATGTATGGAGTTGTGTTTGAGCCCCTCGCTTCACTGGCTAAAAATCAAAATTAAATTCAGCTGGTTTCCATTCCTTTAAGTTAGTTCAACTTGTCTGGCGAACTACCTCCCTTTTCCCAAATCAACCACAATCTCCTACTTTTAGGCTTAGCTTTTGTTGCATGTCACAGACCCATCGACTGTATTTGTATAAGATACGCCAGGAGGAATAGGAATATAAATGATCGTAATATACTTGCATTCCGAGTTGATTTTCTCTTTTGTTGTGGGTTTTCTTAATAATATCAGAAATATCATGCATTGATCATGCCACAGGTGCTGATTTGGTCGTATGTTTCTCATTTCATTGACATTGATGCTGAAATGCATTTAAATGCTTGGTAGGAAAAATGCAGATATGCATTCAGACTTGAAAATTTCACTGCAGGTCTAAATTTGGAGGAAACCTTTTCTTTGGGTGGAGATTGAAAATTTACTCATATTATATCACAAATTATTTAGAGCACGAAACATGGCCACCATCAAATCTATTCAGTACATTTATGTTCAAATCCAATATAGCACAAATGTAGCAGCAATGGATGTCTCCTCATAGGCAACATATTTGACTACTGAATGTATCAATTTGATCAGGATTCAGTAAGTTTATCAACATATTCTGATATAGATTAATGCCTTGAACACACAAAACGGCATTCAATGTCTATTGGTAAAGAGCTTGTTCAACCATTATGACTTATGCGACACAACATCCAAGGTCAGAGTTGCATCAGAGAAATTACTTAAAATTCAATGCATATAAATGATTTGTTATCATTGATCAGACTCCTCAGGTGTCGCAGATGGTCGTGGTTGTGAGTTCACATGTGTCAACATCTCAGTGCCCCAATGGAATGGAAACAATATTGTTGAAATTTCTCAAACCATGGTAAGCAGATTCTGCATTCAAAGAATAATTAAACCCTAGATAACTTTAAATCAAAACTGAAATATATGGAAACTTTAATCTCTGAATTGTTGGAAACACTAACAGAAAATACATGGATAACAAAGCTCTCTAGTCTGCATCACTGCTTTATTAAATCTGGAAAACAGTAAACTCTAGTGCTATAGCCTTAAAACATAAACTCACTAAACATCTCAATGGTGCGCCATGTATTCTTTTATAGAGAAGGAATCACAACTAAGGTTTACAATCACAAACCCTAAATCAGTTTGCTCTAGGTTAGGCAAGAAACCCTAATCCTAACACCCTAATTCTGGCCTAGATTACTGTGCTCAGCTGGGATGTGAGAATACCTAGGTTAGTGCACTTTCATGGATATAATTATACTCACAAAGAACTGTACCATAGGCAACCCTTTTCACATGCAAAGTTCTTAGATTCTAAGTAGGAAATATAACTCATTATAAAAATAGAACTAAACTGAAAGCCAAAACTAAAACTGCTTAAGTTTGGGACAAAAGTGAATTGAGTTTAATGGAAGGTAGCAAAACTGGAAATACACTAAGATTGGTTCATGCATTCTTAGCATACATGTGTGATCCATATTGGATCATTATATTGTTTGTCATCCATCTTGATGCTTTCAAGGTGGAAAAATCAGAGAAATCAGATTACAGGAGCAATTTTAGTTGCGCGACCCAGTTTGGAGAATTGGGGTCAATTTGAGGCCTTAAATGATGTTTTCTTGGGGGAGGGGAGGCGGAGGGGCTTGGGGGTAAAACTTTGTTGCTTAAGCATATCACCCCTTAGTGATATTCTACACTCGAAGACCTTTCCAAGAGTGCAAGAATCTTGTCAATTATTGTTTGTACCAATGTTGCACAAAGCGCGATCGGGATTTAATCGGCGCCGGGAAAAAAGCGTTTGGCACAAAAATATTCATTTTTTTTTTCATTTTTTTTCAATTTTTTTAATATCTAAACCATCTACAACATAAAATAAATACATTGACACATAAATATGATAAAAAAACTAATATATAAGATGTTTAATATCATTTCTAGCGCTAAAATCACACATAACATTGAATCATGTCCTGAATAGTAAGTCCTGACTCTTGAGTCCCAACTCAGCCTCAAAATATCAACAAAAAATATGATAATGTATCTCATCATGTCATAATGTCATATACAATAAAATGAAAGTCTAATCCTATTGATTTCCTCTGCCCCTCTTGCGAGAAAATGCCACAGCTTTCCCTTTCCCTCTAGATGTAGATGCTGGTGCCCGTGCAGGTGGAAATGGCAGTGGAGTCTGATGTGCTCTAGACGTTGAAGAACTAGAAGTAGGAGCTATAGGAGGTAGACCACGTCCTCTACTGGTGGCAGGGGTAGCCCGGGCAGGTGGTGTCACCTAGAAACATTACAATCTCCCAATCCTGAAATCCTGAAAAACTGATAAGTCTGCTGAATTTTAAATGAAATCTAAAATTCTACTTTCTCCATATGAAATCCAATGAGGCTGAAACCACTCTCAAACATCCTGAGTCATTTCATGATAATGTTAAAAATTTAAGTAAAAGGATGAAAATGAAGTTTAAGGAGAATGTCACTTTTACTTTAAGAATTTAACATTACCATGAATAGCATATCCATACTAGGGCCTAGACTTGATCATTAAGCTACCCCACTCAAAAATTATTTGTTTCTTTCAAAAAACATTGCATGAAAAAACCCAAAAAAAGTTATAAAACTATGTTGTCCTGAGCCCCCACGATTTTTTCGTTAAAAATCGCGTTTTTTTCGAAAAAATCGCGATTTTTTGAAAAAAGCGCGATTTTTTCAGTAAAAATCGGCAAAAAAAAAGTAGGCGATTTTTTCGTATAAAAATCGCGATTTAAGCGGGAAAGGGAAAAAATCGCGATTTTCCGATAAAATCGTGATTTTATCGCGATTTTAACAACACTGGTTTGTACGCAAACGTTATGCCTCTTGGAAGTTGACATATCGTGATTGACCACCATAATTTGAGAGGATGCCACGCCAGCCCCTGTTACTCATGGAAAAGGGGCTAGCACGTGGGCACTATGCAGAAAACTCTAGAAGGGTTGAGTTGTAACTCATATTGAGGGTTGAGTGAGTGAAATTTAACCCCTAGTTGGCTATCGAGCTGTGTTATAACCATGCCACGAGGAGGAGAATGGGTTTGAGTCTATTCTAGTGCATTTTGTTCCATAGTATAACGAAGTAGTTGAGCTGGATAAAGAGAGAGCATAGTAGAGAGGGCTTTTGTTCTGTAGTAGCCCATTAGCAATAGGTCTTAGGTCTCACTCTGGATTTGTACCAATTCCACTCAGAGAGAGAGAGCACAACAACCTCACCTTCCATACGAGTTTTTTCATGAAAGGGTTTCCCATGTCATATCTTGGTGTTTTTGTGGTTTGTGAGTGATTGTTTTATCTGTTCACAAAGTGGGCTAAACAAGTTAAGTTACATTTGCTGGTCATTGGAAATTTTTATATTTCATGTGTTGAACAAATTTCATGGTTTGAGGTAGTTTCTCATTGCTGTCATAACATTGATAAACTCTGAAATCTCTGAATTACTATTGCTGGTATAAATTGTCATAAATCTGAAATTGACTTATCTCATCTTGGTTGCCTAACTTTGCACTCTTTCATAAGTTCTAAGTCTTTGATCTCGTGGCATCTAATTGGATAATTGTTATAATCCTAAGAAGTTTGGCATTTTAAGTTCATTGGTTATTTGGCATCTTGTGGAATATTGTTGAAGTTTACACTTGTATCTTTAAGCATTTGTCTTGTTTAAGGATTGTCATTTTAATTTTGTTAAGTACTTTTGCTATAAGAAGATTCTCACTAAGTACTTGAATAATTCTAACAATCTTAATTGAAGACAAATCTCACTCATAATTTCTTGCATAAGCATATTGGATTTATACTGAACTAATAACTTACCTCCTAGCATAAACTAGATTGATAGAAATATAGGGCAACCCTTCTTACTTGGCTTGAGGGGCCTCGACAACTCTTCATTGGTTAACACGCTAATCTTGCTGTCATTAGAGCTATAGTCTCTGCAGCGCCGGAGGCATCGGGTGATAAGAGCACAACAAAAAGTACTGTTAATTAGGCCCTAGCCTGCTTCCTGTTGGCCTCCTTCCCATAACTTACCTTGGAGCCCAACTTCAAAATAGTTGGGGAAGGTTACATTTAGACTAGGCATATAATAAAAATTACCCAAGATCACTGCATCTCACATAGGTCATATGGTTTGCACATCATTTAGATTAGTCAATCATCTCAAGTAGCGGGTGTCCATCTGGTCGTTTTGTTCAAATTTACTATAAGCAAGAATTTGTGACTCCATTAAGGCACTTGTCTCATACTCTAAGATCTAATTGAATTAATAACCTTGCTTAAATTCAGCCAACTGGCTAGGCCACTCATCCGTGTTTGCCAAACAAGTTGGTTTCCAACTTGTTTTCCTTCATCTCATTCCATAAGGACTACCCCTCATAGCCTGTTGTTGGGAGACAAGTAGAACGAAGTGGGCGGGGATCAGAGGGACAACCCCCGTTCTGAACGTTGTCGCAACGCCTGTACAATTCGGGCGACAACATTTTCTGGCACTGTTGTCGGGGACAAGTTTGTCTTGTTGCCGGGGTTAACGACATTATCATTATTGTTCTCTTATTTTTCCATTTAGCCTGTCAAGCAACACAACATTTTCTGGCCCCGTTGCCGGGGACTAGTTTGCTCGTTGCCGGGGTTTACGACAATCTTCCTATCCTACAATCCTTCATTTCTCTATCATTTCATTAGCTCGTTAAGCGGCACAATATTTTTTGGCGCCAATGCCGGGGACAAGTTTGTCTTTTTCCCAAGGAAAAATCGCAATTTTATTCATAATGAACAAAATTACATATTGTAGATGCTAGAAAGCATATGCGTAAAACAACAAATCCTGGTATCCAAGATCAATAACAACTCATCAAAGAGTTAACACAAAACTACTCTATCTACCTTTCTTCTTTTCCACTTTCCTCCAACCATTAGAGTTGGGAGTGGAAGATATAATAGTCATTTGAGTCTCTTTTACATTTACAAGAATTTCTTTATCAGAATCTGAACTTTTTGATGCATGAATTCTTTTGGTACCACTAACTTCTTTTTCAGATGGGATTTTCTCTATCTGCTGCTGCTGAACAGAAGGCATTGGAACTATTGAAGAATTATGTTCAACATTGCTCTTCTGCATGGATTCCTAGGATTTCTGGACATTATTGTTTGAGGTTTTTTCTGGGATTTCTGCATCCTCTGCTTCGACTTCCTGGGATTTTGAAAACTGCCAACCTTTTGGCTTTGGAGCTTGTTTTTGCTTGTGTACACACTTTTGAAGATGACCAATTTGTAAACATATACGGCAGCGGAATGTTGTATTCTCGTAATCAAGATGTTGGGACCACAGTAGATTGTTGTGTAACAAAATAATTCTATCAGGTAAACCTTTACTGAGGTCTACCTCTACGCAGATTCTGGCAAAAGTGAAAATGCCTTTTGAGACTCTATATGCATCCACTTTTAGGAACTTCCCCAAGGAATTCCCTATTCCTTCTAATACTAAGTGATGCCAAAAATGTAGGGGAAGGTTATGTAACTGGACCCATATTGACATTTTGGAGACCACCATGGTATTTGCATCAAATCCCAAGAACCAAGGTATCAAGAAGAGACCCGCATTGCCCCAAAACCATGGTCCCTTGTTTAACACATATTCCAGATCTGTTGTTGTGTCAAACTTTACAATAAAAAAACCTTTAGAACATAGGTGAATTTCATAGTTTTCTGTCCAGGTAGAGAAAATCCATTGATGTAGGCTCTCCGATTTGGGCCAAAATCCATTGAATCTGCAGATTATTGCTCTTGTATGGAAATCAGAGTATGTTCATTTACCTCTGGCAAGTTGATTGTCAATGCCGGTACCTGGTTCATCTGCTCCACAATATAGGGACCAGGAAGATTGGGACATTGTTCTGTGTTTTTTTTCTTTGGTTTTGTCTTCCCTTTAACTGCATCCTTGAAGGAAGCTGGGCCTTTGGAACTAGATCTAGGACAACCTCCAAGAAGTCGCATGTTTAGGATGATGGTTGAATCAGGTACAAAGGCGTAGTCCTGCAACTTGTATCCCTCTTGTAGAGATTTCCTTGTATAAATGAAATTTGGGAGTCTTACTGGAATACCCAGCTGTTCTTTAATCTTTTGCTTCAAATCTTGTACCCGGTCCCAGATCCAAACCCTCATACACACTGATTTCCCACTCAATGTTTTAATAAAAATTTAGATCGAAGCAACTTCAATAAGATCTAGGGGTTGGCAACCCAGGGCCGTCCTCATATTGGTCTCATTCGGTAGATTTGCTACATCGAGCATCTTGGCGCGACAAGAATCCACTGCTACTTCTCCATAGATTAGATACGAAACTTAGAAGCAGAATCGTTGTTTTATAGATCCAACGCCCAGATCTGGTAGTGAAGACAATGAGATAACCCATATGAGAGCTTAGATACTGCATTTAGATTAGGGAAGCCGGATCTGGAAATTAAACCTTCGTCGGAGGTCCCTCTCTCCAATTCGGTTGCCTGATGGATACCAACCACCATCACCTGTTTGGATCTGATCTCGATAGAACGAGAATTGCTACGTGAGGTGAAAAAAATTTGGATTCTGGTGGCAGCATAGCCCACACCGTGGAAGACCTTGATACGTCTCTTCAGATCCATCGCAACCTCTTTTTTGTTCCATGATGGTGTTACCGCACCTCGAGCCAGCACCTCATGAGAGTGGTTGTAATTTACGTAGGCATAACTGAGGGGGTTCTTGCTGATCTGTTCTCTGCAGATGCGAATGGAGAGAACGAGGGCAATTTGATTGAAGATGTCGTAGCGCTGCCCTTCGGTGACGGTTGGATCCAGATCTCCCACATACAGAGAAGCATTCACTGCAACCGCCGCTGCATGCTGCTGAACGGGATTCACCATCTGCGCCATGATCCTCTCAAAAAACCGGGGACAAGTTTGTCTTGTTGCTGAGTTTAACGACATTATCATTATTGTTCTCTCATATTTCCATTTAGCCCGTCAAGTGACACAAGATTTTTTGGTGCCGTTGCCGGGGACCAATTTATTGGACCTCGACTTTACGACAATCTCCATAATCTTGAAAATCTTCCATCCTTCATTCATTATTCCATGAAATGCCACAACTTTTTTTGGCACTTTTCTCTCATCATTTTTCATTTTCTCATCACCTTATCATTTTTCCTTTCACTAATCCTCTCATCTTGTTCATTTTCACATTTAGCACCTGGACATTTAGGTTGGTTTCCTGTTTGTGTGGTGACTCCACTTATTCATCCATTCACTAGAATGTACTCTAGAAGGAATCCTAGTAGTCTGGTTAACCCCGTTCCCAATCTTGAAAAGGTTCTAAGAGCTCGGTTAAACAAGTTACATTCTAGAGGTCGTTTAAATTTTATCGGATAGGAAGCTCTTCTTAACCTCCACCTGCTTTTCATCAATCCTCCAAATCAAGACATCATGGGTGACTTCTATGGGCCTTGCAACTTCACCAACATCCAGGGGTATTTGCATGATCTACCAAATGAGTAAGCTATGAACAGATTTCCAATTTTTGAAGGAAATAATGTTGTCAATGTTGAAGAACACATAAAGAAGTTTGATTTATTCCTCCATAGATATGCTCATTCTACTAACTATAATCATGAAGATGTCAGGATGAAACTGTTTGTCTTATCATTAGAAAGTAGTGCGATTGATTGGTTCCACGACAAGGTTGATAATTCCTTTGACTCTCCGGGAACCCTCCTCAACGCATTCAAAGACAAATATGGGGATAGGAGGGAAGGAAAATATTTGGTAAAGGAATTCAATACCATTAAGAAGAAAGAAAATGAAACAGTGGTAGAATTTAACCAAAGGTTCAACAAACTGTTAAGAGATATGACTCAGGATTATAAGCCTCCTGAAAAGACAGTCTTGGAAGCATACCTTGAGGCTTATCATGTAGAAGTGCAGTATGAAATAAGACGGGCTCAACCTGCCACTTCAGCTGCTGCCCAAAACACAACTGAAGAGTTAGAAAAAGATAAAAAGGCTTCAGGAAAATCTGAGATCCTTGGCTATGAGATAGGTCCTGTGAAAGTCAAAGAAGAGTCAGAAATGGTCAAAGAATTAACCAAACTGGTTAGGAATATGGAAATTAAACATGCCAAGTAGATAAATGACATGCATAATCAATTAATACAAATGGAAAGGAATACTGGGATGCAAATACAAAGTATGCCTCCCCGAAACAATAATAATAACAGAGGTAACAATAACAATCAATGGCCAAAAAGGAATTCCTCAAACGATCAAAGGCCTCCTACACTGCTTGAGTTTGCCAACGTAGTTGATGAGTCTATTCCTTTCTGTAGACCTTGTGATAGTTTTCATGAAGAAAGTACATGTGCCTTTGCTAGAAGGATCTTAGAAGAAAGTAGATATCAACAAAGTAATAATGCAAGTCAAGGTGAATCAAGTGAAAGCCCATGCACCAATATGATTTCTTCAACCTTTGCAATAAACACCTTCGATGAAGAAAAGGACCCCATTACTCAGGCATATGGTGATAAACCAACTCAGGAACAAGTTCTAGAACTTGCAAAGAGTAAGGGCTACACATATCAAAGGAAGGGTAAAGGTCAAAATTCAGAACAAACAGGTTCCCGCCGAAAGATACAAATCTGGTTTGAACATGGATTGGGTCGCATGGATAAATAATATTAAGATGTCTGTCCTTGTACTTGAACTTTTAAAGATTCCATCTCAAAGGACATCTTTCTTCAGGGCTTTGAGTATGCTTCAAGAAAAGGATGACAGAATTAATCATCAAGACGAAGAAATTAAGTTAAAAGACATTAATCGTTATATGACTAATGAAAACCATGAGCCGTTCTTTCTTACTTTGGACATAAATGACAGATTGCTTCACAATTGCATGCTAGACATTGGTGCATCTAAGAGTGTTATGACCAAGAAAGTCGTGGAGCAATTAAACTTAAGAATTTCTAGACCATATCATAACATTTGTTCAATGGATTCTAGAAAGGTTGAAGTTCTTGGTGTGGTTAACGATTTACAGGTTGCCTTAGCAGATTATCCATACAAAATCATCACCATGGATGTAACAGTCATTGATGCGCCAGATGTATCGGGAATGCTTCTCTCTCGGCAGTTTGTAGCTGATTTAGGTGGATGCATTCAGATGGATTTATCTTACACCACTATTTTAGCAGCAACAAGTGGCATGTTCAGGTTGTACAAAGAAGTAGAAAGAAGATACCACGTGGAAGTTCTAAAGAAGTTGGAAAATGGTGAACAGGTTGTGCCACGGGAACATTCGCCTCACTTTGAGTCAGAGATATGTCACTTTTCCACCACCCATCCCCTCCGTCAAATAAAAAAATAAGAATATTTCAAATTGACAGGGATATGCAACACAGTGATGAGCAATCACACCAACCTAAGAGGGTCAAACTTCAGCAAGGGACATCTGAAAAGCAACCAAGTGATCCACTAGTCAACGGACAGTTGCCCAAGATTGTTCCTCACCGATGACATCTGATGCCATGGGCATCGTTTTGTATAGTATCTCTAACCTTATTCCCTCTTTATTTCATGTCGTTAGATAGTTTATTTCACGCATTTATATTATGTTTTTTTATTTTAGTCTGTTAGAGTATATTTTCTATTCCAACGGTATTTTCTATATATGCATGATGATTTCGATGTTGAATGAATATCTATTTGTTGGACTTTTGTTTCCTTGGATGCAGGATCCTGGGATTCTCATGTGACTTCTTGGAAGCAACGTGTCCCCATACAGAGCGAGATGTTGCACTCAAATTGTCAAAGTTCCAAGGGAGCGGAAGTACCAACTTTTTCAACAAGGATTGGATCACATATCAGTAGTCCATGTGTCATGGTCATCCGATTCTGCAAGTTGTATATTGTATATGATGTTAGTAAAACCTTGAGTCTATGTAACAACCTAGGTAAGCCTATAATTTGATGATGAATTCCATCTTAGGAGGTTTTTTAAGCTCGCTGATTACTTGCGTTTCTAGACACGGCTATTCAGAAGAGTTTTTCCCTCCAGCTTAAACCCCAAAGCTAGGGTGAAATTTATTGTCGAATTATCAAGTATGTCCTAGTGTTTTTAGTTGAGTTTGAAGTAAAAGTGGTTTGGGAATAATTTAAGCTAGTTGGCTTAATTATTTTATTACAAATCATTTGGTTTACTAGATCATCTTGTGTTGTAGATGGGTTATGTGTCTTGACGGTCTAAGCCAAATGTGTATTCCCTCTTTGAGTCTTGTAAATGAAAAATCTTATGTATTAGAGGGTTGGAAAAATAATTAAATCCCCTCATGCGTAAATTAATTATTTTTTTTGGCAAAATAGAATTAAATCATAAGCCAAAAAATTAATTAATTAAAGTCAAATTAAATTGTCTTAGGAAAATAAATTCTCCAAATGGAAAAATTCGTGGGTCTTAAAAGAGTCAATTTTGTAAAGGTCTTTCACTAAGGGAATATTGTATATTTCAAGAAAACTTGGACCCTTGGACTTTGGTGGTTAATTCAACGTCAAATTTTTGAGGAAATTAACTCAAAATAATTAATGAGTTAATTAAAAAGAAATTAAATGATAAATTCGAAAATTCCTCAAAAAATAAAAAATCAAGGGCCAAGATTAAAAGATCTTTAAGTGTTTATCAACGACCAAGATTATTTTGATAAGGATCATTGAAACTAGCTGTTATTTTTCCCTTTGGAGGATTCATCTATAAATTAGAGAGTTAGTTGAGTCTCTAGTCATCTTGATCTCTAGCTAGAATTGCTGCTGAAGCATTTTGTAAACTATTGTTCCATTGAGAACTATTTTTTCTACTATAATAAAAGACTTTGGGATGCAACTTGAGGTGTTCTTGTTCGTTGATATGTGGTATGTATTGACTACGGGCTTCCTATGTAGTGCTTTATATTATTATTTTGAGATAATACATAGTGTTTGCAGGTACTCAATCCTTGGTCTCCAAGTTCACAAACTGTGGGCAAGGGTTACTTTACTTGGATCTTTGGTTTTTTTTATGGTGGATTGAATTTTCGCTAGGGCTATAGTGAGCATAAATTTTGTGAAGTGTTTTAGCCGTTCTTTCAAGGAAAAAATATCATAAAAAATATTTTCTTAAATCTATTTTAAAACCCCCAAATATTTTGTAATATTAATTGTAAATTATTTTTCTAACTCGGGTTGGGGATTTTTAGATCTATTTTGTATATATTTGGGGTTTGGGTGTTGTAATTTTATTTTTGTAGATTAGATCAAGGAGTCAAGTGGAATAAGAGCTAGATCTAGGCCCTTGAGGGTAAGATCTAGTCTCTTGGGGATTTTTTGCAGGGTTTCCACGGAAGAATTTTCAGGAAATCAACGAGCTGAAGCATTTTTTTTTTGAGCAGGGGTTTCAAGGTTTTTTCAGGTCTGTTAGCCTCGGTCTTCTCCTCCAAACCCCCAACGTCCCCTTTTTGGCTTCTTGCGTCAGCCTTTTCAACCTTTTTAAGGCTGGCCGTGACCCTTAGAGGCTGCGGTCTCTTTTCTTCTCCCTAGCCGCAGGCCCAAAAGGCCTTGCAGCCTCCTCTTCAGCCCTCCCAGGCTTGCTGCAGGCCCTCTGTCCCCTCCTCGACCCTTTGTCCAACTCCCCTCGGCCTCCTCTCCCTCCGTTCTCCTCCGTTACCTCTCCTCTCGGCTTCCCTCCTCTCTCGACTCTCCTCCCTCAACCTCCTCTCCTTTCTTCCCTTGGCTGCAGCCCTCTAAGGGCTCGTGGCTCCCCTTTGTGGCATTTAGGCCCTAGGCTATAGGCCTTAGGGCTTTTCCCTAGGCCTCTAAGGCTTCCTTATCCCCAACGCTAGCCTTATTAGACATAGCATTGGCTCTTTGTGGCCTTTTGCTTCATCCTTGAGCCCCAATCTATCATTCTAGCCCTTTTATCCTCGAAAATTGGTTTTCCTTAGCCTTGTTTTCCCTTTTCTTGGCCTATCTTGCCCTAACTTGACCTGAAACACTAATTTGAATTTTAAAGGCTAAATAATTGGTGGTTTTGCAGGTTTAAGGTCTCAAATTTCATATTTATCAAGTGACAACTTGATCCCAAAGTTTCAACGAATTTCAACCAAGGGATCTTCAAGGCCTTGGGCCTAGGGTTTGACCTCTAAACCCTTGTTTTGCTTCAATTTTATTACAACAATCAAATCATTAACAATTTAGTCCTAAAATCACATAATAAATGGTCAAAATTGGTCAAAGTTGATAAATCTTGATTTTCATAAGTTTTGGCCACTTGGGTATCTCAAATCTGGCCTAGATCTAAACTTTTTGCTTGTTGGAATTTTCTGCGTAAATTGCTGAATCAACTCTGCAAAATTTTCTGAATCAAATACTTGAAGAGGGCCAAAATTTTCAAATTTTCAGTTTCTGACAAAATTTTGCTATTTTTGGACATATTGGGCATTGACTTAGGCTTGATTAACTTGCTGATCTGTCACGACTCACTGTTTTACTGCTACAGTAAACATATCAGACTTGAAATTTTCTAAGTGATACCTTCTAAAAGCCCTAAAATTTGATTTTTTCAAGTTTGGTGAACTTTTTCTATTTTTGGGCATTCTGGGTATATTGGTGTTGATATCATTAGCTCGCTGATCTGTCATTTACTTGCTGCTGTAATAAATGTTTTAGATCTGAAATATCACTGAATACATCATCACAAAGTGAGCCAAACAAGTTAAGTTACATTTGCTGGTCATTGGAAATTTTTATCTTTCATGTGTTGAGAAAATTTCATGGTTTGAGGTAGTTTCTCATTGCTCTCATAACATTGATAAAGTCTGAAATCTCTGAATTACTATTGCTGATATAAATTGTCATAAATCTGAAATTGACTTATCTCATCTTGGTTGCCTAACTTTGCACTCTTTCATAAGTTGTAAGTCTTTGACCTTGTGGCATCTAATTGGATAATTGTTATAATCCTAAGAAGTTTGGCATCTTAAGTTCATTGGTTATTTGACATCTTGTGGAATATTATTGAAGTTTACACTTGTATCGTTAAGCATCTGTCTTGTTTAAGGATTGATTTTAATATTGTTAAGTACTCTTGCTATAAGAATATTCTCACAAAGTACTTGAATACTTCAAACTATCTTAACTGAAGACAAATCTCACTCATAATTTTTTGCATAAGCATACTAGATTTACACTGCACTAATAAATTACCTCCTAGCATAAGTTAGGCTGATAGAAATATAGGGTAACCCTTCTTACTTGGCTTGAGGGGCCTCGACAACTGTTTGGTGGTCAACACGGTGACCTTGCAGTCGTCGGAGCTATAGTCTCTGCAGCGCTGGAGGCATCAGGTGATAGGAGCACAACAAAAGGTATCGTTAATCAGGCCCTAGCCCGCTTCTTGTTGGCCTCCTTCCCACAACCTACCTTGGGGCCCAGCTTCAAAATAGTTAAGGGAAGGTTACATTTAGCCTAGGCATATAATAAAAATTAACCAAGATCACTGCATCTCACATAGGTCATAGGGTTTGCACATCATTTAGGTTAGTCATTCATCTCAAGCAGCGGGTGTCCATCTGGTCATTTGGTTCAAATTTACTATAAGCAAGAATTTGTGACTCCATTAAGGCACTGGTCTCATACTCCAAAATCTGATCGAATTAATAACTTTGCTTAAATTCAACCAACTGGCTAGGCCACTCATCTGTGTTTGCCAAACATGTTGGTTTCCAACTTGTTTTCCTTCATCTCTTTTCATAGGGACTAGCCCCCATAGCTTGCTGTTGGGAGACAACGAGAACGAAGTGGGCGGGGATCAGAGTGACAACCCCCGTCTTGAGCGTTGTCGCGGTGCCTATACTTTCGGGCGACAACAAAACCAAAATAGCACCAAGTACAATCCATATTTGAACCAAAATGCATAAACAAAAGGTTCTAAATGACATATAAAGTTGAAAAATAAACATATAAATAATGAATAACTAGTTGAAAAATAAGCATATTAATAATGAATAACTAGTCTAGACTCTAGATTCAACAATCTAGTCGTATGACAAAATAATTTGAATCCTCATCCTCAACATGCATAGACTTAGTAATGGGATTTTGACTTGATATCACTTTACTTGAAGTCCCCATCCAACAACAATGCTTAGATATTGCTTGTGGAGGTGGGTCCAAGTCCATCTAAATAGGTCTTCATTGTGAAACATTGCTAGTCGAGTCTCGACAGTCCACTCTAATAAGAGATCCCCATCATCCAAGACTATGGTGTTTGAATTGGGGTTCTTGTTCAACAATTGGTTGTACAAAATGTAGGCCATATTATTCTTTTGTTCCAAATGGTTTTGCTTCTTGGTATCTGTATGCTAGAAAAAATTCCAAGCACTTTCCAAATTGATCAAGTGAAGGGTATGAGAAGAATGGAGGGTAGGGATCTCATTAGATAGCAATGGGACAAGTCTAGGTTTACTTTTAGGGTTTTAATTTTAAATTAAAAGAGAATTTTGGGAGGGGGGTTTTAGTGGGCCTACACATCGTTTGTTTGTACATAACTGGTTTGTTTAGGCAAAATGGGTCAATTTCACAAGGCATTAGTAATGGTATGAAACTAGTCTGCCTGACTAGGTCAATTAGTTTTGATAACACTACCACGTGGACCATGGTGTTGTGGAGAAGGCTATTCAAGCTAATCAAGGAAAAAGTCTAACACTCCCTCTTTGCGAGCAAAGTGTTCTCCGGTAATCCTCGTCTCTCTTGAACATATCAAACTTCCCCTTTTCTAGGGTCTTAGTTAAGATATCCTCAACTTGTTGATCTATTTGAACATACTCCATAGCCACTGCTTCCTTCTAAAGCCTGTCCTAGAGAAAGTGGTGTGTAATTCCAGTGTACTTGGAGTGATGATGGAATGCTGGATTCTTAGAGAGGTTGATACAAATCTGGTTGTCATAGTAGACCATAGTAGGCTCCAACATCTCACTTGTCAGCTCTCTTTCAACTTATGAAGCCATTGGGATTCACAACTAATAGTGCCGGCTACCATATTCTCAACCTCTGTTGAACTTAATGCTACTGATCCCTGCTTCTTGTTGAACAAAGATATCACTCTTGAAACCAAATTGAAGAAACAACCCAAAGTACTTTCCTATCAGTAACATCCCCCACTTGGTTAGATTCAACAAACTCATAAAATATCATCTCACCATCTCTTGCATATCTCATACCTCCTACATACCTCAGACCGTGATGTACTATGGCCTTCAAGTGATACAAGCACATGTTTTGTAGCTACCCAATGAATCTGCCTCGGCTCAAAATGTTTTGTAGCTACCCAACGAATTTGCCTTGGTTCAAAACGTTCAATCTAAAACATATATTAGGTATGGCACTAAATAGAGACATAAAAGATCTAATCAACTGTATAAACATTGAAGGATCTACTAAATTTGAATCCAAATCAGCATGCATCTTTAGATTTAGTGCAATGGGAGGAGCTAACAGTCAATAATCCATCATTTGAAAGCTCTTTAGAATCTCAACTAATACTTCCCTTATCCAAGGAACACTTCACTTGCATTTTGTCACACCTACAAACCTAAGAAATAATGCATTAGTCCAATGTTATTCATCTTGAACTCACATGCCAACTTTTTCTTGCATGTTGCTAAGAGTTTCTCAAAGCTCCCAATAAATATTAGTTCATGGACATAGAGGACCAAAACAAGTAGATGTCAAATGAATAATAAAGATTTGGATTTGCAAATGTTATGTTGAAGCCCACGCCCAACAAGTACTCATTGATCCTAAAGTACCAAGCAGGCGGTACCTATTTTAGTGTGTAAAGGCCCAAACGACTTTCTTCAACCTTCATGCATAGGTCTCTTGTCCATGCACCTCAATCACACCATTGAGAAAGGTTGTCTTTACATCCATTTGATATAACTACCAACCAAAAGTTGATTCTAAAGATATGATAGTCTTGATAGAAATATAATTGGTAACTAGAGCAAATGTCTCCTCATGGTCAGTTCTCTCTATCTGGGAGAATCCTCTCAATACGAATCGAACTTTGTTCTTCTCTATTTTGCCATCAACTCCATGCTTTACCTTGTACAACCACTTGGTATCAACTAGTGTTGATAATATCGTGATATTTTCGGCAAAACGATATATCACCGAGTAAATATCGCAATATTTTGAAAATATCAGCTAAATATCGCCATATTTTGAAAATATTGGTTATGTTCAAAAATCTGAAAAAAAAATTTGACTTTTTATGTTTGTCGATATTTTCCGATATTTCGCTGATATTTTCATTGATATTGTCGATAAGATGTTTTCAGGACCCTCGTTGATATTTTGCTGATACCAATATTTTCAACATTGTATCAACAACTGATATCCCCTTTGGTCTAGGTACAATCTCCCACATGCACGATTCTTCATGATGGAGTTGAACTCCACCAGGCCATCTTAACACACCTGCTGCCTCCTCATAATTGCAAGGCTCTGCATCATGATCGAAGCTATCATTGCTACATAATTGGGAAATTTCTTTGGAGGATGACTTACCTCGAAAGAAGTCTTTGGAACACAATGTTGCTCCTCCACCTTTTGCAATGTATGGGCAAGCCATCTTAGCTTCCTATTTATCCCAAAAGATAAAATTGTCTCTATGCTTCTTCTAGAATCTCATTGATTGGAATTCACACTCTTTAATTTTTGTGCATCAATAATTGGGACAACAACTTTTTCTACCTTTTGAACCTCAATTGGAGGTTCCCATGACCTTGAAGACCATGCATCCATCAACCTTCACATCTCTTTTACTACTATCTTCCTCTAATATGGAACTTAGATTTTGTAACCATTAGAGAACTAATTGACACCAACTAGAATTCCCTTCAAATCAAAGGGTTCAAGCTTCGTCTTCTTCTCCTTGGAACATGAATTTAAACTGGACTCCCAAATACCTTGAAATGATAAACATGAGGTTTCTCCCTTGTGAAAGCTTCATTTGAAGTCTTGCCTTCAACACTCTGTGAGGACACTTGTTCAATATGTAAACCACTGTACAATGTGCCTCTGCCCAAAGAAACAAAGGTAGATCTAAGTCATGAACCATAGAATTAGCAATCTTTAATATGGACTTGTTCTTTCTTTCTGCAAAACCCCATCCTATCGTGGGTTGTAAGGCACTGTAAACTCCCTCTTCATCCTTCTTTGCAAAAGGAATTAGATTTTTTAAGAGGTATACTCCTCTCCGTTGTTTAATCTTGATACCTTAATCTTCCTACATGTTTGGTTCTCAATAAGAGCTTTGAACTCTTGGAATCTTTCAGAGAGCTTATCCTTGGTATTTACAATATATATCTAGGTTTTCTTGAAATATTCATTAGTGAAAGTAACATAATAAAGATTATCTATCAACGGAGATGATGAGATGGGTCTAAGGACATTTGAATGAATTAGGTTAAGAATCCTTTTTAATCTATGCTCAAGGCTTTGAAAAGCAGCCTTGGCGTGCTTGTCTAGTGCACATCCTTTACACACTTCTCTCCTCACTACCTTGAAATTAGGAAATCCAACCACTATATCTTTCAGGTGAGGAAAATATTTATAATTTAAGTTAACAAATCCTTTGTGCCAAAGCTCACACAAATTGTCATTGCTAGTCAATAAGGCCCTTCGCTTCATGAGATCTGCTAATAATCTGTAAAGTCCACTCTATCTAACTCTTCCACTTAACCAATATTAGGCTATGACTTTCGATATTCTCTCCTTAATCATCAAACTTGGCCTTGCACTTCATTTTTGTTAGACAAGCGACTGAAAGTAGATTTTGAGTCATTCTAGGAATGTTTGATACCTCATGGAGCTCTAGAACTTCTCCTATTGGCATGCAAAATGAGATAGAACCCAACCAAATCATTGGGCACTTGCCATCATCACCAATCTCCTCTTGCATGTTGGTATGTTTTTTGTTTAATTTGAAGAAATTCGATTTGTTTGCTGTCATATGTCTTGATGCCAGATTGTCGACATATGACCCAACACTTGAAACTATGTTGGTGGAAAGGCATGATGTAATGACAAAGGTTGTGTCAAGTTTGGTGATGAACTTGTCTACACTTGAAGCTTTTGTGTTTCATTGTTTTGAAAACTTGTCCGGTTTGACTTGAAACTGCTCAAACCAGTTGAGTTCATAGGCGACCAAATTGACTTGGCCTTCAACTCAGTTGGGGGGGTTAGCTTGTGGCTGATTTGGTACCAAACTGACCCAAATTGGTTGAGCCAATTTCAGATTGGCTAAGTCACCTCTAGACCTCAACATGTGTACTCAACAATAGTTTAATCAATTGTTTAATTAAACAAATAGGAAAATACCCTCCCTAAACTCTAGCATCTTGCTATAAAGAGATCCTCCCCTAATTTGCCTCACACCCCTCATTTTGAGCTTTTGTGAGCATATGTGAGCCTCCAAAGTTTAGGAATAGCGCTGAAGACGCGAGCAACAACAATCTTGGAGTTGGTTTGGCATCTTGGAGTTGTCTAGTGGATTTGTCATCTTTGGGAGGAGGCAACAACCCATTTTCCCAATCCTAGATATGTCTTCCTTCTTTTAAAATTGAAGATCTAGATTCTATCCCATTTTTATTTTTATTTTTTTCTCTTTCAAGTTTAAATATGCCCTTCTATTTCTAAATCTTACTAGTTTTCATTTGCAACCTTGCATGCATCATATTAAAATTTAAGATAGGGTATTCATAGGTTGAAGCAACACTTGGCTAGTTTAAGAGGCCAAATAACCTCGTGTCTAGCAATAAAGGAGGTGATAGGGCAGATTAGAGCCGAAATATCCAATTAGTTTGAAAAAATTGAAGAGGATAAGGGTAGTGGAAAGGCAATAAAAAAAGCTATGAGAAAGGCAACTTGCACTTATGAGAGCAAGTAATAGTGTTGATTTTGAAGGCTCTCCCCCTATCCCTTATAGCATTGTCCATGACTCGATTCGTTATGTTCCTCCCCCTCTTGAGTCTGGAAATCAACCTAAAAAGAAGAACATTAAGAGCTATTTCACATCTTTCCCCAGCTCTGCCTTTGCTAGTGCCTCTCAACCATGCCAAACTCAACCCACCATAGATAGCCATTGGAAGAAGCAATACAAAGATGTTGCTTTTGAATACATTGCTAGATAGTGGTATGATGTAGATATCCCCTTCAATGCTGCCTACTTACCTTGCTACCAAGCTACGTGGGATTTTGTTATTGTCACAAGAAATAGCTTCAAAGGCCCTAGTATGCATGACTTGAGGGGATCTCTTTTGCAAAAAGACGTTTTGTCCATAGATGAATATTTGAAGGAGTTTAGAGAGTCATGGGCCAATACAAGTTGAATTTTATGTTAGATGGATGGACTGATGGAAGGAACCATACAATCATAAATTTTTTCATCTCTTGCCCTCAAGGTGTTGAGAAATCTAGGGCAGCTAAATTAGGTGTGGTTTCTCTAAACTTGATAACTGCTTGTGATGTTCTTTTACTTTAACTTGATGTACTTATAATTTGCTTCTTCTTATCTTGATTATTATGGTGTTCTTATCATCAAACAACTACCAAAACATGAAGATCAATAAAACAAATGGACACAAGATGTAGGCTGCTAGCCAGGGCCAAAACCTCTCCCAGAGAGGAAAACCCACAAGAATTCTTCTCTTATTATCGAACATTCAAATGACGAATTCCAAGGCCTTTTTGACCCAAGGCCGAGACCCCTCCAAGACCAAGTCAACCTTCTGTAGATGAGCTTCTCTTTCACAAAGTCAACCCATGTCAGATTTGCACAACTTCGTCCCTTGCAACAAATTTCGGCTTCTGCTGCAAGTCTGCAATTTTTCGGCCCTGCTGCAACTTCGCACGTGTGGGAGAAAGAGGCTATTTTAGGGCTCCTTACCTCTTCGCTTGGCTTGCTTCTTCCTTCTAGAAAAATAGACTTCAAAACTTGCTTCTTTTCATTAGATTTTCAGCTCTTCTTGGAGATATTGAAATTTCATCCTTATAACTGGTAAAACCCCAACTTCTCCTTCACATGTGTGAGAGATAGAGAGAGTAAAAATCAGATTTCGGGCTTCTTTCTTTCTTCTAGATCTTCACTTGTCCTTCTTTCTCCTTCTTTTGCTTGATCGAACTTTCTTGGATGATCTTCTTCAAATGAGGTTGAATGTCTCTTATATATAGGCTTTCTTGGCTCGAATAGCCCTAAACAGGGCCAACTTCTTCTTTGTAGGTTGACTTGGTCTTGGAGGGATATCTTGACACATATAACTCAAAAATAATTTCTTTGACTTGATACAAGATGACAAAACCTTTCACATATGACAATGACTCTTTTGACTTCTTGACTCTGACAAAACCTAGAAGCACACAATGGGTGCTTTGACCTAAAACAAATTGACCTTGAGCATGAAACTCATGCTATAAAATAACAATACTAATTTTCTTTCTCTTTTACATCAAATACATAAAATTAATAGTACATAAAATATTATGAAGACCAAACCTAGTTACACATTTCAACACTCCCTCTTAACTAGGGAGGTATTCATAATACATTGATGATACATGGAGATTCTCATACTAAAGAATTCTCATAAGAAGAGTTAGATTGGTAAGCCATCTCATAAGCTATCTTCTCAGCTTATATTAGTGCATCTCATCATATCAACCAACATTGTCATATAGTAAGTCCTTGACTAACAACTCTATCTCTACACTAGATTAGAACATAATGCTGGGGAGACAATGATTTATAGACACTTTCATCATTGTCTCTCAAGGAACATACCCCAATCCAGATGTTCACAAGGTATGTCCTTTTAGGTCCATTCCTCTCTTAGAATCACACATCCTCAAGGAATCTCCTCTTGAACTATAAGCTTGCATGTTGGATGCCCTACCTTATCCTCAAAGAGTATCGGTTCTCAAGACTACTTCTATCCTCAAGAAGTATCGGTCTCAGATGCTTACCCAATCCTCCATTCTTTCTTCATGATGTGAAGACAAGAATGATGTGTCTATCTCTCCCTCTCAACTAGGGAGGATCTACTCATTCCTTTACATGAAAGGAACATACCAAAGCTCCCTCTTAAATAGGGACTTGTTTCCAGCAACAACTATCTATTCTTTTGTGGAGATCATGGTACTTACTACTATCAGCTGCTTGTAGGGCTCCTCTTTCTGCATCATTATGTCATGAATAGACTTCAACTTCTTCAACATGGAGCCATCTTCTTTCATAACTTCTTCGTAGGGCTTCAACCATCTTCTTCATCACTTGCCCTTTTTCTTTTCAACGAAACATAGTGTTGAACCAATTAACTCTAGTCATGTCATTCTTCTTTTCATCGAAAAGTGATCTTCTTTGTCATCATCCGACTATCCTTCATACTGCTATTTTTTCCAAGTCATATTCCTTTCAGAATCTTCCATCCAATTTTATATGTACTAGTTGTAGGTGAATTTCTACAACCTTCTGCCGGTAGCCTTGTTTGTTAATTTTAGATAACAATGGTATGTTCTATGCTTGCAACAATTACTTCAATGTTCTTTTATTAACCCAATGATAATTTCCAATAGCAATCAAATTCACTGTTATTCACATTGACAGTAACTGTAGATAGAACATAAACAATAAAATGCAGAAGATAATCCAAGACAAGGGAACACAAGAAATTTGGCTCAAGCTAGGAAAAAACCCTAAGACGAGGAAAACCCTTGATCAATTTTTCTTATGATAAATATCAAATGTTCAGTAGAGAGAGAGATAGTACAATAATACAAAGTCAAAGTCAAAATTGACTTGCCAATTTGATGATCCAATACGACTGCCCTTAGTCAAATAGATGGCCCAATCAAAACTGCAATTCTGCCCTCAGTGAACAACACTCAAATTCTACCCTAACTAGAAAGTCAACAGTAGTCAAAGTTTGGTCAAACTCTTCCAAAACAGCTCGGCCAAAGGAGAGAGGAACTCAACCTCTCTTGATAGTCAAACATCAGTAAAAACGGACAACTTTGGATTGGTCAAACCTGTTCAAACAGAAGTCAACCCTGCAGTCAAACAACCCTGTAGTCAACGCAAGTCAACCTGCCCAGAAAATATCAGTTTTTGTGCCAATAAATGTGGCTTGTTGAAACAAAGTTTATCCTCAAATCATAGTCAAATGAGGTCAAACAAGGGTCGGTCAATGCAAGTCAAATCTGGTTGAAACAAAAAGTCAACGCCCAGTCAAACTGTCCTCCAAAAACTCGTATGTGAGATGAGACAGGTTGGCTGTGATTTGTATGACCCAATCAAATGAGGAGAGAGAATAATGATGTGTTGTGAATGTGTCAAACGATGTTGGAGGTCTCTTCTATTTATATGAGATGGAGAAGGGTCAATTTGTCCAACTTGACCCCAAGCTGACCCTGACAAACTGCACATGTGTGGGCTTCACTTCAAAAACATATTTCTCCTTGTCCAAATTACCTTAGGCCGATTTTGGTCCTCTAGGAAAGAGGAATTTAATCCAATAATCATCTTCATCAAATGAGCTGCCCATAATGGAATTTGGCCCTAGTTGCACATTTTAACACTCCCTCTCTCAACTAGGGAGAATTCCACTTGTCAATATCCATCCGTCATCATTCCATCCGGATCATCATGTAGTATCTTTGCATCTCGTCTCGTCTCTGCTGAAGATTGATATAGATAATAAGAAGGATCGATCGAGAGTGAGCCATAAGGCCTTACCACTATTGACTGGCAAAAGTCAGTCTAAATAACTAGGGGTAGAACCCATATCAAACTTGATCCCGAGCGATCAAGTTGTTGAACATCATGCATCCTAGACATAGGGAGTACGATAGTACACGATGCGTCCATTTGTAGTGCTATGGTCCCTAACCACTTTTCCCAACTCATTGGCCAAATGACAGGTACTTCCCAAGAGTCCCAGACTGTAAGGGTAGGATGTATGCTGGGGCATATGTAAGAGAAGGTGAACCACTCATCCTATGCATATATCGTCAGCCATAGGGGAAGGTGAACCATTCACCCTATGTTCACATATATCATCATGGGGTATCACAGGGGAAGGTGAATCACTCACCCTATGGTCGCACATAGCTCCAAGAAGTACCCCAGGTCCCCAGGAGCTCCTAGAGCTCAATGTCCAACTCAAGCAGGACCCTCATGGGAGGGTCCTTCCACAACTCCAAGTCTCTCTCGGAAGGCTAAGAACTTGACCTTCCCCAAGGGCTTTGTGAGGATGTCAGCAACTTGCTCATCAGTCTTGATGTGTTGGAGCCTTATTGCTCCCCATTGTACCATATCCCGAATAAAGTGGTACCTGATATCAATATGCTTGGAGTGATCGTGGAACATGAGATTCTCTGAAAGACAAATCCCACTTTTATGGTTGCAATAGATAACGGTGGTATCCAACACATGCTCAAATAGCTCATTGAAGAGCTTCCTCAACCAAATAGCTTCACAATAGGCCATACTAGCTGCAATATATTCGGCCTCGGTGGTGCTTAGAGCAACTGATTTCTGCTTCCTGCTCATCCAAGAAATTGAAGCAGATCCCAACGAGAAGCAACATCCTAACATTCTCTTTCTATCCACCACACTGCCAACCCAGTCAACATCAAAATGTCCATGTAGCCTAAGAAATTGAAGCAGATCCCAACGAGAAGCAACATTCTAACATGCTCTTTCTGTCCACCACACTGCCAACCCAGTCAACATAAAAATATCCATGTAGCCTCAAATTCCTAGCAGTGTATCTTAGTCCATAGTTGATAGTGCCACAAAGATATCTTAAGAGATTCTTTGCAGCAACCCAATGTATGTGATGAGGCTCAACCATAAATTGACTCAAAGTATTTACAACGAAGCATATGTTCGGTCGAGAGTTTACCAAGAACATCAAGGCCCCCACAAGTTGTCTATATTCAGAAGGATTTGCCAATTCGGGACCAACAACACTTCCACATAGCTTCTTGAAGTTGAGTTCCATTGGAGTAGACACAAACTTGCATTCCACCATCCCACATCTTTCTAACAACTTCACAATGTATTTTCCTTGAGAAAGGAAAATCTCGCTTGGCTTTTGCCAAACCTCCAAGCCTAGGAAGTAATGCATCAATCCTAGGTCCTTCATCTCAAATTCGAAAGTCACCTCTCTCTTGCTTTGATAAATGAGAGGGTCCACACTAGTCAAAAAGAGATCATCAACATAAAGGACCAAAATAAGTGGCATGTCCTTTTCAACCTTGAAGTGTAGGTTTGGATCAGCATAGCTTATAGTAAATCTCAACTTCATAAGATAGTTATCAATTCTCTCATACCAAGCCCTAGGGGCTTGCTTCAACCCATAGAGGGCTTTCTTCAACTTGCATACATGAGACCTTCGATCTTGTACTTCAAACCCTTGCGGTTGTTCCAAGTAGACTTCCTCCTTAAGTGAGCCATGCAAGAAGGTAGTCTTGACGTCCATTTGATGTAGGCTCCACACTTGACTTGCAGCGAGAGCAATCATAGATTAGATAGTGGTAAATCGAGCAACCGGTTCAAATATTTCGTCATAGTCCACTCCTTTCTTTTGAGAGAAACCACGAGCTACGAACCTTGCCTTATACTTTTCAACACTTCCATCAACTCCATGTTTTATCTTGTAGATCCATTTAGAAGTGACCACAAACTTGTCCTTGGGTCTAGGCACCACTTCCCAGACATCATTCTTCATGATTGATTCATATTCCTCATTCATCGCATCTTTCCATACTTGGTTCTTTATGGCTTCTTTGAACGTGCAAGGTTCTGGTTGAATATTAGTACTCATGGCGGCCAAGTACCCTTAGTACCTGTTTGGCTTCTTACTTTCACGAAATGTCCCTCTTGGAATGGAATGTTTTTCAGCATCTTCAAGAGTGTCCTTGAGCCATAAAGGTCTTTTCCTTGAGGTAGAGGAATCACCAGGAGGTGGATTAGGAGGATCCATCGGACCATCAACATCGGGCATAGGCTCATCCATCAGAGGTTCATCTTGTTTTTCAGCAGCATCATCACTGCCCTTCCTTGAGATGGGGAGATCTCTGGCTTTCCTGAGGGCAGTGTCTTCATCAAAGGTAACATCTCTGCTTACTTCCACATCTCTTTGACCAGGTACATAAATTCTATATGCCTTTGAATTTTCACTGTATCCAACGAATATACCTTTCTTCCTGGAAGCTTCCAACTTATTCCTTTTCTCTTTAGGCACATGAAAATACACATGACAACCAAAGATTCTAAAATGAGAAACATCAGGTTTCTTACTAGTGAAAACTTCTTCGGGTGTCTTGAAATCCAAAGCTTGATGAGGGCTTCTATTTTGAACATATACGACAGTGTTAGCAACTTCTCCCCACAAGAATTTCGGTAGACCTTGATCATAGATCATGGCACGAGTGGCTTCCATGATTGTTGGATTCTTTCTTTCAACAACACCATTCTGCTCAGGAGTGCATAGAACAATTGTTTCCCTCTTAATGCCAAACACTCTTAAAAAATCATTGAATTCATTGGATTCATATTCAGTTCCATTGTCAGTCCTCAATGTCTTGATCTTCTTTCCCTGTTTGATTCTCCACCAATGCCTTCAAAGAATGGAATCACTTAAACACTTCATCCTTCTTTGTCAAGAAATAAATCCATGTTTTCCGTGAGAAGTCATCAACAAAAATTGCATAATATGAGCATCCTCCTAATGAAGTTATGGGAAAGATACTAGACAGGTCAGAATGGACCAATTGAAGAATATTAGTTCTCTTTCTTTCACTAGAATGGAATGGTCCCTCTTTATGTTTCCCAGTTGCTCATCCTTGACAGACTCCTTCATGGTTCATATTAAACTCGGGCATCCCTGTGACCATCTATTTTAAGGCTTTGTAATGTAAGTGAACAAATCTTCGATGCCATAGCTCACATTTGTAATGACTTACTATATATATGATTTTTTTTTTTTGAGTGATTTGTTATATATTCTTTTTTGCTCTTTGGTGTACATATATTACATAACGTATGAGTTATATCATTACAAGGACAAACATTTCAGATAATAAATCAATACTGTGACAGATTCTCACACTAGCTGATATTTGAATTAAACAACATAAGAACCTTCAATGGGACCCTGAAACCCTGTATGTATTATCGTGGAGTTTTCAGCAATAAGATAAGTAACCTTCTTAACAGACTTAAAAGATCCGAGAGTTTGAACTGGCTTTGATACCAAATGTAATGACTGAAGTTAAGATTCAACTAGATGGACAAATATTTTTGTAAAATTCTATCTGATTAATTCTATCAAATTAAATGCAATTGCGTACCTGATTCTCCCATTTGGTGTCGGTCCATGTTGCTCCGAGTTTACCAAACCAACCGATTCCTCCCTGCCTATCTGGGATCAACCTCTGCGGTTCCCAGATCCAGTGGACTTCAAAATGGAAGTCCACTGGCCCCCGTGCCCAAAACTCCAAGAACAGCTCAAAATTCCCAATTTTCAGTTCAAAATCGAGCCCCCGGCTCATCCCTCAAACAGATTGATTTTCTATCACCATTCTCTGTATTTTCTCCTCTCTGCACTATATTCCAAAGGTGAAAGCAATCCTCTGTTTTCCCAAAAACTGATTTTTCCTCCCCCCTACTTCTCCTTTCGATTTTTTTTTTTTTTTGTATATAGGGAAGGTTTCTTCCCTCCGAAGAAACCCCACCTTCCTTTCCTCCAATTAATCTTAAGATTTAACTTTATCCATTAAGATATTTTTACTTGAGTTGGTCATTATACATTAAATGAGATTTTAACTTTATCATCTCAACCGACTTCGAGAAGAGTATTTTCTTTTAAGTACCTTATCATGAATTGTCCAAAGATTTATGAAGTAAAATAAATCTTGTCCATTGTAATAATAATTATTTATTATTTAAATAAAATTTTATTAATAAAATAAATTAATATATTTTATTGTACTACTTAATAAATAAGGTATTAATTAATACTTTTAAAAACTAATTCATTTTCTTACATAGACATTTATATAATTAAATTAGTATGTATACTAGTGCAATGCCTGCGATGCATGTGCATGTAGCTATCATATACACGTCTCGTAAGCATGCTAATAATTAGTAACTCAAGTTGGGTCACTACAACATTGAAGAGAAGTATCACTTGCCAAAGCTTCCAAAGGACCTCCACCAACTTGATGGAGACCATCAACCCTAAATCCAAGAGTAAAAACGTCTTTAGGGTTTCTATGCCAAATACATACCTTTCCATCAATGAATGCTACCTTGAAGCCTTTGTCTTCCATCACAAAAATAAACACCAAATTCTTCTTCAAATTGGGCACATACAACACTTCCTGTAGATGTATGGTTTGACCATAATTCAAGTGAAGAGTGACAGTTCCTATCCCTTTCACAGGGTAGGTGGCATTATCTCCAAGTATGATATTTAGATTAGTTTTCTTCTTAACTAAATTTGAGAGGGCCTCCTTGTATTCAGTGAAGTGCATTGAGGCTCCACTGTCAATTAACTAATGATCCAAAGTATCTAAAGGAGAGGCAGTAGATAGAGCAGAAATAAGATAGAACTCATCTTGTTTTTCTACAACATTACTTTCATCATACTTGACATTTCTTGTCCTCTTGGGAGGTCGACTATTTCCTTCTCGAGCAGCGGGAGCATTCCTCTTTCCTTTGTTGTTATACCTGTTGTTCCTTTGATTGCCATTGCTTTTGAAATTGTTGTTGTTGTTATTGTCATCCCTTGGAGGATTTTTCTTGTGAGGACACTCTCTAGCATAGTGGCCAAACCTGTTGCAATTGTAGCATCTTCCTTTGCCTCTTCCTTTGAATCCCTTCTTAGATCCTTGATCCTGTCTCCTTGGACCAACATCATTCTTCCTCTTAGCATGTGCAAAGAAGGCAATAGGTTCATTTCCATTGTTGGATTTATCTCTCTCCATCATCCTTGTTTCCTCTTGAGTGCATCTAGCCAATAACTCATCAAAACCAGGTATCCTGTCATTGTTGAGAATGGTGGTGGTAAATATATCCCATGGTCTTGAAAGACCTCCAAGAGCAATGAGAGTGAGCTCCCTGTCAGCAATAACTTCTCTAATAGATAACAAATCATTCTTGATTTGAGTTATTCTCATGAAGTAGGATTGGATAGACTCCTCTTTATCTATATTGATAGTCTTCAACTTGTTCTTGAGAAAGAGAATTTGACTTGCATTGTTCACTTTGAACATTCCAACCAACTTATCATATATTTCCTTAGAAGTTCCCAAATAAAAAATACAGGCAACTAAATGCTTTTGAATGGAGTCAATAAAATTTTTCTTAGCCTTGACCTCACCTTTTCTATACTTCGTTTTTGCAACAATAGGTGCATTTGAAGGAGGCTCCACCACTTTTCCTTGCACATAGTCCAATACTTCATGCTCTTCCAAAGTTAGGTCCAAAGTCATCTTCCATGCATGATAGTCAAATTTGTCATTGAGCTTGTCCTCAGTCTTGAAGTAAGATGTAGAGGCCATGGAGACTTGTCCAATAATCTTTGTCCAATGGATATCTTAGTGATTGATTTTCTCGCTCGCTTGGGCTTGTCCTCACCTGGGCTTTGATACCATGTTAATTTTAGATTAACAGTGGTATGTTCTATGCTTGCAACAATTACTTCAATGTTTTTTTACTAGCCCGATGATAATTTCCACTTAATTTCCAATAGCAATCACATTAACCATTAATCACATTGACAATAACTGTAGATAGAACATAAACAATAAAATGTAGAAGACAAGCCAAGACAAGAGAACACAAGAAATTTGGCTCAAGCTAGGGAAAAAACCCCAAGATGGGGAAAACCCTTAATCAATTCTTCTTGTTATAAATATCAAATGTTCAAAAGAGAGAGAGTACGATAATACAAAGTCAAATTCAAAATTGACTTGCCAATTTGATGATCCAATACCACTACCCTTAGTGAAATAGATGCCCCAATCAAAACTGCTATGATGCCCTTAGTCAACAGCAGTCAAATTTTGCCCTAACCAGGAAGTCAACAACAGTCAAGGTCTAGTCCCAAAACAACTCGGTCAAAGGAGAGAGAAACTCGACCTCTCTTGACAGTCAAACAACAACAAAAATAATCAACTTTGGAGCGGTCAAACTTGTTCAAACAGAAGTCAACCCTGCAGTCAGACAAGCCTGCAGTCAATGCAGGTCAACCTGCCCATAAAATCTCAGTTTTTGTGCCAATAAATGTAGTCTGCTGGCATAGAGTTCATCCTCCAAAAATCACTGTGAAATGAGGTCAAACAAAGCTCAGTCAACGCTAGTCAAATTTGGTTGAAACAGAAAGTCAACGCCCAGTCACACCAACGTTGCAGGAAGCGCCCCCCCCGGATCCTAGGCCGGAATCGCGCCCCGTACGGAAGCGTTCCGGAAGCGCTCCAGGAAGCGCGATTCCAAAAATCCCGAAGCGCGATTCCGAGTTTTTAATGCGCTTCCTGGTTTTTATGAAGCGTGGGCCCCGAAGCGCGCTTCGGAGGGCGCTTCGGGCCCGGAAGCGTACGCTTCACGAGCGCTTCCGAAAAAACCGCGCGGGCAAGGAAAAATGTCTCATTTTTTTTAATTTTTTTTTAAAGTTAACTTAACTTAGCAATGAGGGGGTGGGTTAGGGTGAGTTTAGGGTGAGTTTAGGGTGAGGAATGAAAAGCATAAAGCTCCCATTCATTCCTCATTTTCTCACTTTGAGTTTATGAGAGTTGGAGAAGAGAAGAGAGGAGAGGAGAAGAGAAGAGAGGAAAGGAGAGGAGAAGAGAGGAGAGCTTGGAGGAGTGAAGAAGGAGGAGCTAGGAGAAGGAGGAGGAGCTTGGAGCAAGAGCTTGGAGGACTTCATCTACAAGAGCTAAAGAGGTAAGTTCAAACCCCAAACTCCCTTGTTTTTTTGAAAAAAAATTTGTATTTTTCTCCTCCCTCTCCTACTCTTTCCCATTGTTTCTACTTGCTCCTTTATTTACAGGTTGTCCACCACCTATATCCATATTCCAAGATGGTGTTCTTTTGGCTTCTATGTATCATTCCACTCTTGGTTTTAATGATGGCAAAGGTGAGGAATAGAAGGGAAGAGGAAGGGGATGAACTTGGTCCTAATAGTAGTGACCCAATGTATGATGAGGAGGAAGGGTTTGAAGAGGAAGGGGATGAACTTGAAGGGGACACTGAAGCACAAGATGGGAAAGGTACATCAACACCCTTGTGGAACTATGTGACCAAACTTGATGGGGGAAAGGGTGGTGGATCTTACAAATTTGTGTGCCCTCATGGTTGTCATGGAGGAAAACCATATTGTGGTTCATATACCCGTCTAAGGAGGCATCTTTGTGGGGTGCTGGACAGTGATGAAAAAAAGGGTTCTGTGGGGGTACAAATTTGCCCAAACATTTCAACTGAAGAAAGAAGAAAATACATCCAAATAGAGATGGCTGAACAACAAAAAAACAAGAAACAAAAAACTCATTCTGAATCAAGTGCAACCTCTAAATTTGGTAGTTGCCCATCTCCTCATGGTACTTCTGCAACCTCTGGAGGTAGAAGAACAATAGGGGATTTCCTTAATGTTGCTGGGAGGGATGATGTGGATGGAAAGATAGTCCGTTTTCTTTGTGCTTGCGGTGTACCATTCAATGTGCTTCGCTCTCCCTATTGGCATGACATGGTAAAGGCCATCAATGAAGCCCCAAAAGGATACAAGGCCCCCAACTATGAGAAAGCTAGAACAGTGTTATTAGAAAGAGAAAAAGCTAAGGTTCAAAGAGCTTTGACACGTTTTACACATGAGTGGGTGGATTCTGGGGTATCCATTGTATCAGATGGGTGGACAAATATTAGAAACCAACATTTGATAAATGTTCTTGGTGTTTCTTCTAGTGGTGCAGTATTTATTGCATGTCATGACTCCTCCTCCATCAGTGCAACTGCACAAAACATTGCAGATCTCCTATTGAAATCAATCAAAGATGTTGGTCCGAATAATGTGGTTCAAGTGATCACAGATAATGCAGCAAATTGTAAGGCAGCAGGAAAAATTATTGAGCGTACTCATCCACACATCTTTTGGTCTGGGTGCCTGGTTCACACATTGAACCTTTTGATGCATGATATTGTGAAACACAAAGATTGTGGGTGGATTGCTGAGGTTTACAGGAAAGGGAAGCAGCTCATTAAATTCATCACAGGGCATACAAGGGTAAACTACTTCTATGGCACTTACTCCAAGTTGCAATTGCTTAAAATTGCAAAGACAAGATTTGCTAGTTATTACCTCACCTTTAGGCGGCTAGTGAGGGTGAGACAAGCTTTAACTAATCTGGTGTGTGCTGAAACATGGGATGAAATTAACACTGACACAGATGGTGCTAATGCAGTCAAGGACACTGTTCTTGACAGTTACTTTTGGTCACAGGTTAAATATGTTTTGCAATTCACCAAACCAATTTATTACATGATCAAGTTTGCAGATTCAGATCGACCAGTAATTGGGGAGGTGTATGAGCAAATGGATAGCATGTTGGGGCAGATTAAAGACATTGTTGAGCCTAGAGATACCACCTTGTACAATTATATTCGTGTAGAGGTGCAAAACCGATGGGAAATGCTAAATATTCCATTGCATGCATTAGCATATGTTTTGACACCTAAATACTATCATCCATCATGGCTTTCAACACCAGCACCTGGGGGGGGAAGCAGGAAAAAACCACACCAAGATAGAGAGGTTCACGAAAAATATATGGCTGCATTGAGTAAATTAATCCCTGATGAGGAGGAGGCTGCATTGGTACGGAGACAGGTGAGCAACTGTACGCTCAACATTGGTCCATTTGGGAGCATGCATGCAATTCAAGATCGAGAGACTTTTTCTGCTCTTGAGTGGTGGAACATGCATGGAGGGGGTACTCCACTTCTACAGAGTTTGGCATTGCGGGTGCTATCACAGGTGGTAAACACTTCTTCTGCAGAGAGGTGTTGGAGCTCTTATTCTTTCATCCACAGTGTTAAAAGGAACAGGTTGAATTTAGACCGGGCAGAGAGCTTGGTTTATGTTCATTACAACTTGCGATTGTTGTCCCATTACTGTGAAGATGCAAAGTCTAATAAAGACTTGTTGATTTGGGACAAGAATCCAGAGGAGCCCAATTTGGAGGATGGAGTGTTGCGACTAGAGCAATTAGAGGATGCTCTTATCCAGGTATGTCCATTGTGGTATGAATTTTCCAATTTTCCCTTATAAAGCATTTCTCTAATTCATGTTTTTAATTTTTTTGTTAACTAGTGTTTTTTTTTTTGCATGAATTTTTTGAGCGATTCTAGGATGATGATGACCGTGTTGATATGCCACCACCCCCACCCCCATCTGGTCCCTTGGTTCCTAGGTTCCATGGTTCAACACCAACAGTAGGGGGTTCTTCTTCATCAGTTTCAGTGCCACGACTTACACAGGCACCATCTTCTTCATTGCCACCACGTGGAGGCCCGCCACCACGTTCTATTCGTGGTGGAAGGAGGAGAGATTAGTAGATATATTCACAATCTACTACTTTTTGTCATAGATTACTCATTAGACTTGTAGACTTGTGAATTTGAATTTTGAACCTTTTTGGCTTGGCGGTGACCAAGTGACATATTTTGTAAACATTATTATTTGAATTTTGGACATGACAAATGTTGACAGTTGCTCACTTGCTAGATAAATCATAATATGCTCTATGTTTTATGTTTTATAATATGCTTAAATGTTTTATGTTTTATAATATGCTTAAAAATTTGATGTATGTTTGTAATAGCTAGAATATAGATGATTGTTGTACATACTAGTAACTACAATGGAATCATGGATGCCATATCTATCTTGATTTATGCAAAAATATGCATGTTTTCATGTCTTCTACAATTAATTTGGTATTTGGGATGTTTGTTTTGAGTATAAATGCAAAAAAATATAAAAATATATATATATATAGCAGACGCTTCCGCGGACGCTTCGCTTCCTAGATTTTTGGAAAATGACGCTTCCGCGCTCCCGCTTCCGCTTCCGCGCTTCCGCTTCGCTCCCGCTTCGTGCAACATTGAGTCACACTGTCCTCCAAAAACTCACACGTGTGAGATGAAACAAGGATTCTTGTGATTTGTACGACCCAATCAGATGAGGGGAGGGAAGATTGATGTGTTGTGAATGTGTCAAATGAGGTTGGAGGTCTCTTCTATTTATATGAGATGGAGGAGGGTCAATTTGTCCAACTTGACCCCAAGCCGACGTTGACAAATTGCACATATGTGGGTTTCACTTCAAAAACATATTTCTCCCTGTCCAAATTCAGTGATCCTTAGGTCGATTTTGATCCTCTGGGAAAGAAGAATTTAATCCAATAATCATCTTCATCAAATGAGCTGCCCAAAGTAGAATTTTGCCCTAGTTTTTTAACATTGTTCCAGATGTTTGTTTTTCAAAAATCAGAAGTGAACTTTAAAAAATAGAATTACCTCTTCATGATGGCCCTTCGCCATAACATTTGTATTTGCAATATCAACGTCCTTTTTTATACTATATGAATCCATCTCCAAGACATTTATTACCAAGGTTCTCCTACTAATAAGAGTCTTCATAGCTTCTTCATGGAGATGTTATAGCTAATTATTCTAATTGTTACCAAGTGTTCATTAATAATCTTATCTAAGTAGCTGTAGATACACCTTCAGGAATTCTCCTTTCAACTTCTTTACATACGACTTCCGGGTGATCTCTATACATAGCTCCTTTTGCAAAGTAACAATTGCTACTCACCACCTCATATTCTTCATGAGGTCATATAATGTTGATTCTATCACGTCATTAGAAGAGTTCAAGGCATATTGTAGTTATGCCTTCATGCATCATTCATAAGGAAGAGTTCCTTCTTCTTTAATCATCCTCATGAGATAGCGAATTTCAATCATTCTTTCTGCAACAAAGTGAAGACATGACTTTGTCTATCTAAAAAAAGGTTATCAAATGTATACATACCTCTTCCTTGATGTCGTCATCTAGGCTTTCCTTAGCAACTTCTCTTCCTCTTGCTTGAAGATGAAAATACTTCAATCAAATTGTCATGCAACAATTTCTGTCGTCATACCTTTACCCTTCTAAACTGTGGTTCCCACATTAAGTGGAATGTAGACTTTCTATCTAACATTTTGCTTCTTCAAGTAGAGATGAACCTTTTTTTTCAACAAATATTCTTGTGGAGGATCTTGATGATCCTTTCCTGCAAATACTTCATTAATGATGATGAGGTGTGATGTGTTCTTATCTTCCGGTCTTCCAATCTTGCTAGATGACTTGCATCAACCATGCAAACTGCTCCTTCAACTATCGTTTTATGCTTCTAATATGATGCCATATCAATACTATTATAATGCAATGCTTTCTACCATGACTGCTATCTTCTGAAAATGAACTTAAATCTATGAGAGACTTTTAATAGTAGAGGTCTTTCACTCCTTTTTTTTCTTCTCTTTCGGTTCCTCTACTTCTTCGGTCACATGGGATTCACTTCTTTCTTTCCTTTTCTTGTTGCCCTTCTTGAGTTTAGGACAATTTCTTTTGTAGTTCCCATATTCATTACATTTATAACATTGAATTTTAGGCATGTCAACTTTCTTTTGAAATCTCTTTCATGGCTCAAACTTCCCAAACTTTCCTTTCTTCCTTGACATAGCTGCAAATGCTTGAGACTGCTCATTCAATTCAACGTCATTCTTTGCTTTTAATCTGGTTTCTTCAATCTTGCATGATACCCATAGATCACTGAATGGTGTAGCTTCCTTCTTTGCATACATGCTTGATACAAAGTTGCCCCATTCATTCGGTAGTGCTTTCAATACACAAGTGGTCATTTATGGATCTAACATTTTTTCTCCTAGCTCTTGTAGTTGATCTTGCGTTTGATTTACCTTCATGAGATATGAGACTACCTGTTCTTCCTTTGATACTTTCATTTTGTATAATTCGGTTCTTAAGGATATTATTTCCCCAACTGTACTTACAGAGCATAGCTCTACTAATTTGTCATAGATCTCTTTTGATGTCTTCAATTTGGCTACAAAGGGATAAGAGAATCCTTGATAGATTCAATGAGGATTATTTAAGACCTTATTTATCCTTTCATATATTTTGATAATGCTTGAGATTGTTCTTGAGAGGCTTTGTGATGGACCGCTTGATATAATAAAAAACTTCATTTTATGTGAGAATCAAATCTATTCTTTTTTTCCATGCAAGGTAGTTTGATGTCCCAACAAGTTTATTGTTCTTCTTACGGAAAGCAGTCATTTGATTTGTAAGTTGAGACATGAATATAAAGTACTTGACAAATGAAGATGTCTCCTTGAAGATGATGTCTTCCACTAGAGTGTGAGATTTAGAATGAGGGAGGGATGATCTTCCTTCTTCAAAATGACAATGCTTCTTCTTTAAGATGAGAGATTGTCTTCCTTCAAAAATGCTTGAGGTTTGCTCTTTTCTTCAATATGAGGAAGATCACTTTGATTCCTTTGATGATGATGAAGTGCTTCTTCTTGCTTCCTTTGGATGATGATGTGGAATGTGGGAGGCTTCCCAAGATGCTTCAAATGTGTAAAGTCCTTCTTTCTTTGAGATGGAGGTAGGGTCCTTGAGGTCTTCTTTTATTCTTTCAAGAGTTCTTCCTTCAAGATGATAGGGTCTTTGTGATGTGATGACTAGATCTTCTTGATGCTCTTCCTCTTATATTTGACCCTTATGTATCCTTTTTCAATTGAGTGATCTTCAAGCTGCCTTTCCTTGTCACCTTAGCTCTGATACCATGTTGAGAAATCTAGGGCAGCTAGATTAGGTGTGATTTCTCTAAACTTGATAACTGCTTGTGATGTTCTTTTACTTTAACTTGATGTACTTATAATTTGCTTCTTCTTATCTTGATTATTATGGTGTTCTTATCATCAAACAACTACCAAAACATGAAGATCAATAGAACAAATGGACACAAGATGTAGGTTGCTAGCTAGGGCCAAAACCTCTCCTAGAGAGGAAAACCCACAAGAAATTCTTCTCTTCTTATAGAATCTTCAAATGACGAATTCCAAGACCTTTTAGACCCAAGATTGAGACCCCTCCAAGACCAAGTCAACCTTCTGTAGATGAGCTTCTCTTTCACAAAGTCAACCCAAGTTAAATTTGCACAACTTCGTTCCCTACAACAAATTTCGACCTCTACTGTAGGTTTGCAATTTTTCCGCCTTCCTGCAACTGCTACAAATTTGCACGTGTGGGAGAAAGAGGCTATTTTAGGGCTCCTTACCTCTTCTCTTGGCTTGCTTCTTCCTTCTAGACAAATAGACTTCAAAACATGCTTCTTTTCACTAGATTTTTGGCTCTTTCTTGGAGATTTGAAATTTCGCCCTTATAGCTGCTGAAACCCTAGCTTCTCCTTTGCACGTGTGAGAGATAGAGTAAAAATCAGATTTTTGGCTTTCTTTCTTTCTTCTAGATCTTCGTTTGTCCTTCTTTCTCATTCTTTTGCTTTATCAAACTTTCTTGGATGATCTTCTTCAAATGAGGTTGAATGTCTCTTATATATAGGCTTTCTTAGAGCTCGAATAGCCCTAAACAAGGCCAACTTCTTTGCAGGCTGACTTGGTCTTGGAGGGATATCTTGACACATAACTCAAAAATAATTTCTTTGACTTGATAGAAGATGCTCAATGGGGTCATTCACATACGACAATGATTCTTTTGACTTCTTGACTCTATTACAAAACCTAGAAGCACACAATGGGTGCTTTGACCTAAAACAAATTGACCTTGAGCATGAAACCCATGCTATAAAATAACAATAATATATTTTTTTTCTCTTTTTGTTATGAATAAAATATAAAAAATAAAAAATTATTAAATAATATTAATAGGAATTAAATAAATAAATTAATTAATGTCTTCATTAATTATGAAGGGGCAAGAGGTCAAACAACGTGACCATTCACCTTCGTGGCCAGTTAATGCCTATAAAGGCAAACCGCCATGAAGGTTTGTAATCACCATTTAGTTTTTAATAAAAATACAAATTACCTATTACACTTACATGCAAAATTTACACATAATTACAACTGCTATTGGCATTTCTGTCTTAACGGTGGTATCAAAGCCTCTTGATCCTTTGGCAACAACTGCACATGGTGTGAAGTCCGTCCACAGTTCGTACACTCCACTGTCACTGATCTTCCATACACTGTTGCTATCTCCGTGCCTCATCGACTATTGTCTTGCAAACAACCGCACTGCCGCTTCTTCTGCTGCTCATCGTCTGGTCTACGCTCTCCTGTTAGTCACCCCAACCATGACCCCGCTCCACACTCTATTCCTTCACGCCTGGCTTGCACTTGCTCAGACTTCTAAACCCATCCGTTGCTCGACCGTGCTACTTGTCTCACGTCCCTCTTTTTGTGTCCACTGTGCTATCTGCCATTCTCTAGAGGCTCGACAACCCCTGACTGTGTCACTCTCCCTTTTCTGACAGCACCTGCCGACACTGCTTCCCCTGTCCCGATTGGTTCATATCGGCTCTGCTGTCGCTTGTCCAAATCGAAATCAAAAAGTCACATGGTAAACACATCATTTCAATTTTCATTATAGGTATAAAGTTTATACGTATAAAGTTATTATATAATTAAATTTTTATACTATAGTTATATAATTATAACTATATATTATATAGTTAATTTAATTATATTAAAAAAAGTTATTACATATTATATTATAAAAAAAAAGGTTTTGCAAGGAAGAAAAACAAATCTGAGATGGGGAATATTAATGTTGACGCCAAAAAATATCAAGAAGAACTTGATAAAGTACGATGTCTGCTCGATAATGTTGAAAAGAAGCAAGAAGAGTTAGGAGAAGGTCAAAATAGGATAATTGTAACTCAAGAGAAAATGACAAGTGATGTTAAAAAAAAAAATAACATTGAGAGAATGTTGCTAGGAATGAAAAAGCAGTGAATGGGAGGGGTTAATTCAATTTTTAATCCCTTAATTACTTAAGAACCAACACAAAGTCCCAAGACTCCGGAAAGTGAAGATTTCCCAAATTATGAAATTCCGCAAATGCACTTCTCAGGTAGTCAATACTATACAACATTTCCAAAAAAAGAATATCAACGAATTAAGGAGGAGCTTCCAAAATACGATGGAAAAGACCATAGAGGTGCTATTGTTTAGGTTAATAAAATTGGAGGCCATTTTTGAGTCAAACCCACCAATAGGTGAATGAGAAAAAATCATGACTGAATCCAACGATTTGGAAGTTGAGTCATATGATTAGTTCCTATGGTGGTCCAACAAATGTGAAGCTCGTTCATTCCCTTGGAATTTTTTTTTGGATGCCTTGCTAAAAAGGTTTCATGACGAAGAAGAAGAGGATATCTACGAGAATTTCGTTCATCTCAAGCAAAAAGGGTTTGTAGGCGAATACACCCATGAAAGGGAAATATTAGCTATAACACAAAGATGATTCACTAATGAAGTACTGCTAAAAATGTATATATGTGGACTTAAAGAGTATATCCGTGCAAAATTGAAGTTGTACAAACCCAAAACTATTGAGGGAGCTAGACATGCAACAAAAATTATTGAACAAAAACATAAGTTCAAAATATCATCATTCAAGGGAGACAAAGGCCAACAACAATACTCAGGTAAAAAGGAGTCAAACAAATGTAGGTATTGTGGAGACAAATGGACTTCAGGACACAGATGCCTTAACAAGAAGTTATATACTTATGAAGTCGAGAAGGAATCAGACACTTCAAGTAATGAATCAGAAAAAAGATAAAAAAGAAAAATAATTGTCGCAAATGTGGAGAAAACTGGACGCTAGGACATAAATGTGAAGATGCATCCTTACGCTACTATAAAATAGTAGATGGGAAGCAAGTTGAAGTGCAAGAACGTGATGAAGAAATCGTTGTCACACACAGTGAAGATTTAGATTCTGAGGAACCGTCATTAGCTGCAATTTCATGTGACTGGAAAAACCATGATGAAAATAGCAATTCTTCAAAAGATCAAGAACAAAAAGCAACTGCAAAATACGTTCCACCACATCTTCGAAAGAAGAGAAACCAGTCTCCAAGGAGCATTGAGCTTACTACACCACCAACAAACATGATGAGAAGATTACGCCCTAAAACCATAAAGCTTAAAGGGCTCATAAGAGGCAAAAATGTTAATATACTTGTAGATTCTGGCAGTACTCACAATTGTATAAGCATTGATCTTGCTAAACAACTTGATCATGGTATATGCCAAATCAAGGACCTGACCATGTCTATCGCTACTGGGAAAAAGTTCAAAGAGATAGGAGAATGTCATAAGGTCTCAATTCAAATACAAGAACAAGAGCTACAAATAGATTTATTTGCCCTACCGCTCAAAGAAATGGATATAGTTCTAGGCGCAAAATGGTTAGTACAACTAGGAAGCTATACTACAAACCTTGAAGAACAGTTCATGGAGTTTAACTGGCAAGGACGACATTATAAATTATATGCTGTTAACACTTCCAACTTCAAGGAAGGTGCAGATTCATATGAGAACGTCACCAACTCACAAGACACAAACAAAGTCAAAGATAATAGATGCCATTCCATCGTAGCATGTTCAACTAGAGGAAACCCTTCTTGTTATGCTTTAAGGACAAAACATCTTAAAGGGGCGGAAATGTTATGAATAAAAAATAAATAATAAATAAAAAATAATATTAATATAATAATATTGATAATAATTAAATTAATTAATTAATTAATGTCTTCATTAATTATGAAGGGACAAAAGGTCAAACAACATGACCATTCACCTTTGTGGCCAATCAATGCCTATAAAGGCAAACTGCCATGAAGGTTTGTAATCACCATTCAGTTTTTAATAAAAATACAAATTACTTATTACACTTACACTCAAAATCTACACATAATTACAATTTCTATTGGCGTTTCTGTCTTAAAACTTTTACATCAAGTACATAAAATTAATAATACATAAAATATAATGAAGATCGAACCTTATTACAAATTTCAACACAAGGAACCATGTTTTTGAAATTAGTTGATATATTTGATAGGGTGAAAGATGTAATCCTATTATTTGAGCTTTAGGATGAGATGGCTAGGACGATAGAGGAGTAAAATGTTGTTAAGGTCATCATAGATAATGCCTCTAACTATGTTCTTGTTGGTAAGATGCCAGAGTCCAAATATAGGACCATATTTTGGACCTCATGTGCTACACATCGCATAGATCTCATGCTTGAGGACATAGGCAAAATGGATTGAATAAAGAACACTGTAGAGCATGCCAAGTGTATCATAAAATACATCTCGAACCACTCATGAGTATTGGGCTTAGTGAGGAAAAACACCGACGACAAGAAGCTTGTTAGGCCTGCCATCATGAGATTTGCTACTCGTTTCTTGACGTTACAATCTCTCCTTTCCCAGGCACAAAACTTGAAGAAATTTTTTTGCAATGATGAATGTAATGTATCTTGGTGAGTTTCCAAACAAGATGGAAAAAACACGAAAAAGAAAGTTTTTGAAAGAGCTTTTTGGAAAGAAGCACGAGAGATTGTGAAAATTTGTAAGTCCCTTGTTAAGGTGTTGCAGTTATTGGATGGTGAAAATTGGTCATGATCACATCTATGAGGCTATGGATTGAGAAATGGAGCAGATAAGGGCAACCTACATGGATAGAATAGGTAAGGATGGGCTAGTGTGGAAAAAGTCGCGAACAAATTGGGATTAAATCCTAAAAACCCGATTTTTTCAGCTAGCCGATTAAATCGGCCGACTTTTTGCCGATTTTTTCACTCTCGAAAAAATCGGGCTTAAATCGTAATACTCCCGATATAATCGGGAGTCCAGCCAAAAAATCGCCAAAAATCTGACAAATGGGAAGATCTGGTTTCTTCATGTTCAGTTTGGAAAGATCCACGGTTTTCTCAGGCCTTATCTTATCATGTAGCTTCATAGGTTTGAGGGTCGAGTGACTTTCACCTGCACAATAAATATCATTACATTCACTTTTCAAATAATTATGAGCTACTAACTAATCCAGTAAATTGATCTACAACAATTGCAAAAACCACCTGCTACATCATTCTGGACTTCTGCTGCTTGAGAGAGTACCAGTGTAAAAGTTAAACATATTACTAAGAAAGTCATAATAAGGGAGGAAGAAGTCATTTTCAATTGCATAACACAATATATTTTTTCCTCTCTTTAGATCTTCTCTGTGGAATAATGTAGATTAATGCTTATGCATGTGGATTTTATATTCTTTTGAATGGACTGAGTTGCTTCTAAGGAAAGCTTATCTTGAGTGTTTCCAATTTCAGTGTCCAAGGTATGAATCTTTCTAGTAGTGAAGACTAGATCCTTTCGTACAGTGGAAGGAATGTTTCCAATTTTATTTTAGAATTTCGCAATAATTTCATCAATCTAGACTCTTACTATACTAGAGTTCTACTCAGAATCTTAACAATTTAAACTCGTTCAATTTCTTTTCTAGGAAGTCCTAAAGGTAACATTACTAAATATGTTTTTTAACCAAAAAAAACCATCCCGTGGCAGAGTGGAGGGATGTTTCCAATTTTACAATAGAATGTCTCGATACAACTATACAGTTGCTTTCCAAGGGTTTTGCTTTAGAGGATGACTGAGTCCATTTGTATCCCCAGGGCTGGGCCTGACTCAGACAAGGCTCAAGATTCAGGAGTTGATTCACCATTTTGATATGTGATGTAGCACTAGACTTCATATACATATTATATATTAGCTTTCTTTACATGTTTATGTGGAAATGTATTTATTTGATGTTGTGGATACTTTAGATGCTAAAAAAATTAAAAAAAAATGAATATTTTTGTATTTTTTTTAATTTTGCCGACTTTAAAAAAAAACTCCAGACTTTAACGAGTTTTTCAATTTTTGAAGCCTTGCCGATTTAATCCCGACTTTGACTTTTTCCACATTGGTATGGGCCTATTTGGGCGATCTTAACAATAGAAGGAACAATCAACTCCATTGTCCTATACATAGAACTGGGTATTTCATGAATCCAAGGATCATTACAAAGCTCGGTTAGGAGAAGATTAGATTGGGGAGGTCAAAGATGGGTTGTATGAGTGCTTGGAGTGCATAGTCCCTGATGAGTTCAAGCAGTTGGAAATACATTGACATATTAGTGCTTTCACTAGGGCCATGGGTACCTTTGGAAAAACCTAGCAAAGCTTACAAGAGACGTAGACCAACTAGGTAAGTAATTCCAAAGTTTTTTTTGAAGTTCAATTGTTTAAAATTCAAACTGTATGTTATTTTTTATCCAAATTCACAATCTAATTTGTTTAACTAACTTTGTCTTTGCAGACATTGTTGTGAGTCATTTGGCAGTCAATGTCCTCAATTGCAAAGGTTTTCAATTAAAATCCTAAGCCAAACTTGTAGTGCTTTTGTGTGAACGCAATTAGATTGTTTTTGAGCAGATTCACATGAAGAAGGGAAATCGTTTGGAGCACAAATAGTTAAATGATTTCATTTTTGTGCACTACAACCTTCGACTAAAATGCCACCTTCTGCATAGCAAAAGACCTAATACAAATCCCACTGTGTTGGATGATATTGATCCAACCGCAAAATGGGTAGAGGAGTCTCACCCAACAAAGTTTGATGTTGATTATGATATTGATGCAATGGAGTTGGGGGGGTTGGTTGCAATATAGATCCACTAGTTAGACCAAGAATTGAATCATGTTGATCAGTGATTTATAGTAGGCTAGTAGCTTGTAGGATAGCTTTTGGACTCTAGAGGCCATTTAGAGCCTCATTGATTATGTGTTTTGTTGTTGACATGTATTGCCCTTCGTGCCATTTTGATATATTCGTCCTTACAATGCATATAGATGAGCAAACTTTGCATATTGTCTCTAATGGTTTGGAATCTTAAGAATCTTTTTCATTAAAATTTAATTATTTAATGTATTTTTTTTAAAACCAAGCCATTGAAATCAAACCACTCTGAGTTGAAACCCTAGTTGATAGGTGGCTGTCAAAGCCAGGATAGTAACTCCCGAATTGGATTAATTTGCATTAATGTAAATAAGATTATATAACATGAGGGGGTTTGACCTTTGGGATTCATATTCCAAGGTCGCTTCCTATTCAAACTCTTCATTTTCCTATATTTGCATATTTACAATTTTCTCACCCAATCCCTGAGGATTAAGTGTCTAACATTTCCCCCCTTAATTTGAAGGGGTGTTTGTGAGTCCAAGCATCATTCTGAATCTTTCAAACTTTTCTCTTCCAAGTGCTTTCTTAAAGATGTTTGCAATTCGCTCATTTGTGGAACAATGTCGTAGATGAATAGCCTTGGCCTCTATATGATGTCAAATCAAATGATACTTTGTGTTGATATGTTTGGTTTGATCATGGAATTTGGGATTCTTGGCCAACTTAATTGCAAAAGTATTGTCAATCAGAAGGGGAGTAGAGTTCACTTGTTTCTCCTACAAGTGTTCAAGAATTTTACAAAGCTACACAATCTCCTTGGTTTCTTCTGTAGTTACCGCATATTTTGCCTCTGTTGTGGAATCCACTGGAACTGACTATTTGTGTGACCTCCAGGAGATAACTCCTGATCCAAGACCCATAACATCGCCTGATGTAGACACTCCATTTTCCTTATCTCCATCAAAGTTTGAATAAGAATATCCAATCAAGTTGAAGTCATTCACTTGTGAATATTTGAGTCCAAAGTCTTGAGTTCCTTTCAGGCACTGTTTTAAGAATCGGCCGGCTCGAAACCAACTCGGCCGAGTTGGTTCATGTCATGCCCTCATCGATTCGACTTGGCCTTCGAACCAGTTTGGCCGGTCGGGTTATTACTGCGCTGACCGAGTTGTCTAACAGCTTGGCCGGCTCGGTGACAGCGGCCCGAAAAAGGAAAAGACAATGATTTTTTTTGTTAAAATTGCTTTTTGGGGACCCCAAACCCATTTCTAAATTGCCTATAGGTTATTTGGGTCCATTCCCCTCTCCTAAATCCTAAGGATCCCGCCCAACCCCTCTGATTTCCTCACGACCATCTCATTGCATTTGTGTGAGAAATTGAGTGAGAGTTTGTGAGGAGTTGTGGAATTTGTTTTTGGAGTAGCCGTGAGGAGTCTTGGGCAAGCATTGTAGCAGGAGTGAGAGCTTCTTGGATTGCCATTTGGAGCAGCATTGAGGAGTTGGTTTGTTGGAGCAACCTTGAGGAGGCAGTTTGTGCCTAGAGGTATTTTTTTTTTCACTTGTAAAAATTTGTTTTTTCTTATTAATTTTTATGTGCAAAATTGGAAATTGAAAAGAGTGTTTTTTGTGAAAGAAATGAGCATTGAAGCAATGCTATTTTTGTTTGTTTTGATTTTCAAATTTTTTGCTTTCATTTCCAAGTCAAAAAATGGCACCTAGAGTGAAAGATGCTGCTTGGGTATATGTTGAAATGGTTGATAGTGAAATGCATTGCAAATTTTGCCATAGAAAAATTAAGGAAGGTCTTGGGGGCATTAATAGGCTGAAACAACACTTGCCGGGGATTAGAGGCCAAATTGCTCCATGTGAATCAGATGAAATTGGGGAGATTAGGAAGGAATTGTTAGTGAACTTTGAGAAGTTTAAAGAAGAAAAAGCTAGTCAAAAAGAGCTAGAGGCTGAAATTGGGAGGAAGAGGAGTATACAAAAAATGTTGGCTAGTAACTCCCATTTTGATTTTGAGGGTTCTTCCTCTATCCCTTGTACTGATGCATCCAACCCCTTCCGATATGTTCCTCCCTCTTTGGAGTCTATTCAAGAAAAGGGTAAGGGTAAAATGAAAAAGAAGGGTGATATGAATATCAAAAGTTATTTCACTGTCACACCCTCCTCTCCATCAAATGCACATGGTCCTCAAGCTAGTAGAACTTTGCAGCCCACTTTAGATGACCATTGGAAGAAAGAATCGAGGGTGATCGCTTGTGATTACATATGTAGATGGTGGTATGATGCTGATATCCCCTCCAATGCTTCCCGTTCACCATATTATGAGCCTATGTTTGATGCCATACATGCTGCTAGAAAAGGCTTCAAAGGCCCTACTATGCATGAGATAAGGGGGTATTGTTTGCAGAAGGAAATTGCCTCCATTAATGAGTATTTGAAAGATTTCAAGGACTCATGGGCAAGAACAGGATGTACCATCATGTCAGATGGATGGGCTGATCAAAGGAACTGTACCATCATAAACTTTCTTTCCACAGGGAACCATGTTTCTAAAATCAGTTGATGCATCTGATAAGGTAAAAGATGGACAATTGTTGTTTCAGCTATTGGATGAGGTTGTTGAGGAGGTGGGGGTGGCTAATGTTGTTCAAGTCATCACAGATAATGCCTCTAACTATGTTCTTGTTGGTAAATTGTTAGAGGAAAAACACAAAACCATCTTTTGGACCCCATGTGCTGCACATTGCATAGACCTCATGCTTGAGGATATTGGCAAATTAGATTGGGTCAAAAACACTGTAGATCATGCCAAAAGCATAACAAAATTTATCTACAATCATTCATGGATTTTGAGCCTGATGAGGAAACACACATGGGGCAGGGATATTATTAGGCCTGCCATCACTAGATTTGCTACTCATTTTTTGACATTGCAATCTATGCTTTCACAACATAGAAACTTGCAAAAGATATTTTCCAGTGAAGAATGGAATCAAAGCCAATGGTCTCACAAACAGGAAGGCAAAGAATTGAAAAAGAAAGTTAATGAAGAAATACTTTGGAGAAAGGCAGTAGAGATTGTGAAGCTTGTTGAGCCACTGGTTAAGGTGTCGCGGTTGGTGGATGGGGAAAGATTGGCTATGGGCTTCATTTATGAGGCTATGGATTAGGCAAAGGAGCAAATAAAGAGAGCATACAAGGATAAAGTGGCTAAGTATGGGCCCATTTGGGCAATCATTGATGAAAGATGGAACAATCAACTCCATCGCCCTATACATGCAACTGGGTAATTTTTGAACCCACAATATCATTATAAAGCTAAGGCGACAGGAGCTTTGAAGGGGAAGGTTAGAGATGGATTGATTGACTGCATTGATCGCATGATCCCATTGGAGTGTGATTAGCTGGAGATACACTGACAGGGCACAACCTTCAACAATGCCTCAGGTACCTTTGGGAAGAACCTAGCAAAGATTGCAAGGGAAGCAGATGAGCCAGGTAAACAAAAATTTCAATTTTCATATTCTTAATACTTATTTTGTTAAATCGTTTATAATTTGAAAGTTGGATATAATTTGTAATTTTGTTGAGTTAACTCATCACACTCCTATGTTTTTTGCAGCACAATGGTGGGAGGCTTTTGGTAGCCATTGTCCTGAATTGCAGAAGTTTGCAATTCGTATTTTGAGTCAAATTTGCAGTGCTACTGGGTGTGAGCGCAATTGGTCTGTCTTTGAGAGGATTCACATAAAGAAGAGAAATTGTTTGGATCAAAAACTGTCAAATGATCTAGTCTATGTCCAATACAACCTCCGGCTTAGCGCAACCAATTGCTGAACAAAAGACCTGATTCAGATCCCATTGTGTTGGAAGACATTGTTCCAACATCAGATCGAGTAGTGGAGAGTAATCCAGCAGAGTTTGATTCTGATGAGGATCTTGATTTGGATTTACAGTGGAGGCATCACTCGAACATAATGTTCAGTTGAATGTAGATACTGATCCACTTGTACTAGCCTCAGGGCCAGCCCCAAGTCCTCTAATTGCAGGCGCTTAATCTGCTCAGCCACGACAGAAGCACATATCTCATCTATCTCAGCTTGCAGCTGCTGCATAGCCTGCTAGTGCTACCACTTCTACAGTTGCAGTTGGAGATGATGATGAGGAGGGGCCATGGGATGGCATGTCTGACTATGATCCAGAGGTTGAGCCAGATGATCTTGGCTCCTCTAGCAGTAGCCGGTAGTACTGGTCACAGTTTACTTTTGTTGTAGAGGCCATTTCTAGCCTCCTTGGTTATGTGTTTTGTTTTGATCTCTATATCATCATCATGTATGTATTGGACAGTGCACTGAGTGCCATTTTGATATAATGGATATATTCATGAGCCTACTTTGATCATATGTTGTCTTCTATCTATATTCTAATGCTGTGTGTTTGGAAACATGAATGAAAGTCTTTAAAATTATGTTTTTTTATAAAAAAAATAAATATTTAATGTATTTTTTACAACGACCGAGTCATTGAAATTGAGCCGGCCGAGTCGATACAGAGTCCGAGTCAAAATCAGAGTCGACCCTCGGCCGAGCCGAAGTAGGAGTCGAAGTTTGAAAATATTGCTTTCAAGTACTTTAGAACTCTTTTTGCAATAGACCAATGTCTTTCATAAGGCTTTTGCATAAACCTGGAAAGGATTCCAACAACAAATGAAATCTTTGGTTAGGTAGATAAGGTTTCCCACAAGCTGTCTATACTTAATTGCATCCTCAAATTCATTTCCTTCTTTAGATGTGAGCTTCAAATTTTGTTGCATTGGAATGGACAAAGGATTTCATTCAACCATCCCAAACTTGTTCAACAATTCTCCAATGTTCTTCTTTTGAGAGAGGAATATATTCCTTGGATGATGGGTCACTTCAATGCCCAAGTAGTAGTGAAGGTGTCCCAAATTTGTCATTTCAAATCCTTTCTTTATGTATGCAATATAGTTTTCATTGTTCCCTATTAGCAACAAATCATTTTCATATACTACAAGATAGACAACAATTTTCCTAGCTTTTTTGACAAATAAAGTTGCATCATCAAGATTAAAGTGTTTGAAATTTAGTTTCAGAAAATGCTCAATCAATTTTTCGTACCAGGCTCATGGTGCTTGTTTTAGGCCATATAAGGATTTAATGAGTTTGCATACTTTTATGCAAACTCATTAAATCACAACCAAATCCCTTCACAACCAATCTGTCTGGTTGAAACATGAAAACATTTTCTTTCAAGTCTCCATTCAAGAAAACAATTTTCACATCCATTTGATTGACTTCCCATCCATTTCGAGCTGCCAAGCAAAGAGAGTTCGGATGACGACACATTTTGTTGTGGGGGCAAAGGTCTCTTCATAATCAATACCTTTATGTGCAAATCCTTTTGCCACAAGCCTTGCTTTGTGCTTGTCAAGTGACCTATTTGATTTATACTTGTTCTTGTAGACCCACCTGCAGCCAATAGGTTTGGTTTCAAATGGAGGGTTCAACTTCTTTAAAGGAAGTTGGTTATAAATTAGTAGAGAAACTCAATTCACAATCATATGAAACATCCATATTATCAACAAAATTAGAATCATCTACATCACCTCCATTTTGTCTAGTGGAACTTCTAGTTCCTGTCTTTTCGACCTCATGAGGGGGAACACTTTCAAGTTTTTTGGGGAGCCATTTTGGGGGACCTTTTTGAGATGGTCTAATATGCTCTATTGATTGAGATGGGGCTGCATCAATGTTTAGCCTTTCAATCCTCTCAATCACATCACTCAAAGGGTCTTCCTAATTTGAAGGAGTGGTTGGAACTTCATGAGTGGTGTGTCCCCTGGCCTTGCTGGCTGACTTGAGCCTACTTGACTCATAATTACATTAATTTTATTAAATTCATTTTCTTGGGTTTCAAGCCCGCTCCTTTGGGTCCAAAACCCCAAACTCAAAACCACAAAGCTCCCAAGGCTTTTCCACTCAGAAATACCTTCCGAGCTACCAAATTTCAACACTCCCTCTTAGTGAGGAAGGTATTTTCACCACTACCTAGGAGTGGCCTTGCCTCCGAATTTGATTCGCAACCACATCTTCGAAGACACCATGCTCCTATAAACCTCCTGCTTTAGAGCATCCAACATGACCATCCAAACCATGACTTCTCCAACTCCATGAATTTTCCTTGCATGGCCATGACTTCCTTGCAACTGCCATGGCTTTTCCTTGCATGATCATGACTTTCCTTGCATGGTGCATGACTTCCTTGCATGTACCATGAATTTTCGTTGTGTGCATCATGACTACCTTGCATGGTCTACGACTTTCCTTGCACACACAACAACTTTCTTTGCATGGTCCATGGCTTTCCTTGCATGGCCTGGAAGACTCCAATTTCTTGCTTAAACCTAAAGGTTAGACTTCCACTGGGCTGCTGACTCTCCCTTTGAGCCTACAATATCCCTTTGAAGCCAGATTCCTGCTAAGCCTACACAACCTTTCTTGGCTCATTCCGTTTTCGATCCCGGAAAGTGCTACAACTAAACTTGTGTCCTTTCAAGGTTAGTCTCGAGCTGCGGTTGAACACTTGGCCTAATCCACTCTAGACCACCACAACTCAACTTTGCAAGTGTCCTCATCCTCTTGGGTCAAACACCTCATATGCACATGGTTCCACTGTTAGATGCGCAACTTTGCAATCCAATGAAGATACTATCTCACTATCTACCTGCCATCCACACGAAGCTACCTCATCCATGCTAAAGCACTCCCTGCCATGGCACCTAAGCTATCTCAACTTACTTTGACAAGTCAATGGAAGTCCATCAACAATATCGACAACTTGCCACACATGTTGCTGTGCACTAAGTTCTCCACCAATCCACCATAACTCCCATCCTATCTTGTCACCAAACCAGTGAAGACCGCATCTCCAACCTGTTTTTTGCTGAACCTCAAGCTGTCTGATATATCCATAATTCCTTATCTGAACCTTTTGGTCCATGTCTAGCCAACTCACTTGGCAACACTGCTGTTTCTTGCAACAATCTCACAACTCGCTTTCAACGCTGTCACTTGCTTACACTGATCCATCTGCTCTTCAAAGTAGCTCTGATACCATGTTAGAATTTCCATGCATCCTAGGTCTGGTTTATGCCTTAGCTAGGAATAGAAACACACTAGTAGTGCCTAACTTCAAAATGACTTGCATAGGGGAAAATATAACAACAATCAGATCAATGATAGTACACAAGAGTTAAATGCCCGAATCTTGTTCCTTATCAGTCCTTTAATAAGAAAATCATAGGGCTCTCGTACCATGGATCATGGCCCTTTAGAATCCTAATGTTATAGATCTAACCCAAAAATATTATAGATCTGATATGAAAATATAAGACAATGCAAATAAACCCATAAATAATATGAAATGATTCTTTATTGATCTCAAAACCCTTAAGGTAGGGCAACACCATACATTCACTCCTTAAGGAAGGAGAACACTCCACATGCCATATGCCTGTTCATACAATATTCCTTGACACTATTCCTTGACATTCTCCATGTGGAGTCTCTAGCCTTTATATAGGCCTCATACATACAATACCATGGATCATTACCATGGTTCCCTCATACCATCGAACTAGTACCGTGGGCCCATTACATTATTACTAACTACTTGTGGTCCCTTACATGATATGGGTTAACCACCTTATTTATTACTATGGCCCATCCCATTATTACATTATTACCTTGGGTACCTCCCTTTGTACCCCATATTATCCCCCCTAGGTATATAACATTCCACCCCCCTTAGCATGTTTCGTCCCCGAAACATGGGAAGAACATAAATAATAAGATCTACTCAAAAGAGTAGTCCACTGGTACCATGCATGTGCATCTAGCCATCCAAGAGAAAGATGAACCCTCGATCTCGCTGGTGCCGCGCTCGCTTGAGATGGAAGCTGACCATGGTAGCTCTTCTGTGTTGATGTGTAGTAGGTGGATCTTTGCTCCTCTCTATCTGTCCAGCGGGGGTTGTTGTCCTTGTGGCTAATTGGTTGCCATCTTGTTGGTTGTTGTCTTGCGGGGTGATGTGGGTGATGATATGTTGAAGTTTTAACCCACAGTGTCTTTTTCTTTAATTCACCCCTTACTGGAGCCTGACTGTTATGTTGTGGTGCCTGCTGTGGTGTCTTATCTTCCAATATTACTTCCACCACTGAGCCCTCATCTGATGTATCAGCACCTGTAACCTTTTCTGCTTCAGCCTCTGTTTGTGTTTGATTGTCGACCATCAACTGCTCATCATCTGATATGTCAGTCCCTGGAACATCTTCTGCGTCAACTTCCGTGGACTCTACCTGTTTATTGATGGAAATATCCTGTAATGTAATTTTCTTTTTTTTTTATACCAGAGCTTTAAGAATTTCTTCTGCACGTTAATATTTATAGTACCCATAGATTCCATCTAAGAATATCCTAAAACAACATCCATATTATCCATCTTTGAAGTATAAAAATCACCATGCAACACATACTTATCCATAGAAATCTTCAAATCCTTATACACTTTAACATCCTCATCATCCACCTGTGTGTTTTCAATGTGTTTTGCAGGAACTTGCAATTTTTTTGCCAAATTAACATTGATGAAATTATGCGTGCAACTAGGATTTATAGAAACAATGATCTTTTCTTTCTGAATCAATCCATGAACCTGCAATAAGGAGATACTAGCAGAAAATAACCCTTTAGGTTCTTTGGTTTCCTTCTTTTTTGTAAAAATAAAATCATTGCTAGGCTGTGTGTTTGTCTGTGTGAGCTTATCCACAAGATTAGTTTTACGGTCAAAATGGTCCATAATAGCTTTTGTGAATATGTCCCAAGTCAAGGGCCTTCGATAGCAATGTTGATGCCTTTGCCACCATTGCCATCTTTCATTGTCCAAGTACATTTTTCCATTCTCAGCTGAGTCTCATCATCCATGATGTAATTCAAACTAAAACATTTCTCCATTTGTGCTAGCCATCTGGCTGGATGAGAGCCATCAAATTTATACAAGTCCTTCAAACTCTGAGGTAGGGCCGCCATCACAAAAAAAATAGCGAAAATTTGAAATTGTCACAGTTTAGTCAATATTGCTCAGAATCCCTATTATGACCTGTTTTCAGAAATGGAACAATCATTCTGCATCTGCCCATGTGATAGAAATCTTGATCCAGGCACTGGAATTTCAGATCTGCGCTGCAACTCTCCCGCTGTCACCAAAATTTATGCAAAAAAGAGTTGATTTTAAATCAGCGATATCTCCCTCATTCAGACTCCGATTCAACTGATTTTTTTTTGAAATTGGGTATTTTTTCATAAAGAATTCAGATCTACAATTAGATTTTGCAGATCTTGCACCAAAACGTACAGATCTGATCTGCAAACTCGCCGCCCCCGAAATCCTGAAAAAAAAAAAAATTCCACTATTTGCCCAAGAAATTGCTCTGATACCACTTGTTATAGATCTAACCCAAAAATATTATAGATCTGATATGAAAATATAAGACAATGCAAATAAACACAGAAATAATATGAAATGATTCTTTATTGATCTCAAAACCCTTAAGGTAGGGCAACACCATACATTCACTCCTTAAGGAAGGAGAACACTCCACAAGCCATATGCCTGTTCATACAATATTCCTTGACATTCTCCATGTGGAGTCTCTAGCCTTTATATAGGCCTCATACATACAATACCATGGATCATTATAAAAAAAAAAAAAAAAAAAAAAAAAAAAAAAAAATAAATTTCTTCACTGTTTGCCCAAGAAAGTGCTCTGATACCACTTGTTATATATCTAACCCAAAAATATTATAGATCTGATATGAAAATATAAGACAATGCAAATAAACCCAGAAATAATATGAAATAATTCTTTATTGATCTCAAAACCCTTAAGGTAGGGCAACACCATACATTCACTCCTTAAGGAAGGAGAACACTCCACAAGTCATATGCCTGTTCATACAATATTCCTTGACACTATTCCTTGACATTCTCCATGTGGAGTCTCTAGTATATAGGCCTCATACATACAATACTATGGATCATTACCATGGTTGCCTTATACCATCGAACTAATACCATGGGCCCATTACATTATTACTAACTACTTGTGGTCCCTTACATGATATGGGTTCACTACCTTATTTATTACTATGGCCCATCCCATTATTACATTATTACCTTGGGTACCTCGCTTTGTACCCCATATTATTCCCTCTAGGTATATAACACCCAATACAATGCCAATAAATAAGGTCTGTGTGAAATTTCCACAAATGCAATTAACTGGAGTTTAATCTTCTTTCTACATTAGATTATTTGTCTTCTGAATTATTATTCGACAAATAACGATTAAATCACTATTGAATTCTTCACAATGACGTTGCGGAATATAAAAAATGGAACTATGAAAATATGCACACACATAAAAAATTGACACAGTTATTTTTGGATAAACGTCCCTTGAAAAACCCCAAAGGCAAAACTAGTGTAGTAGATGAGGGTTTTATTATTATCTTTAGCAAATTCAAGAGTTCAATGATTTGCTTGCTTCTCAGCTTTGGCTAATACTGGAAAAATAAAATAGAGACAAACTGTCTACCTCTGCAATCAACTTGGATTCCTCCGAACCACTCGCACTCCCTTCCTGGATCTCACACTGTCCCCTTGAAATGCGCAGATTGTTGAGAAATCAAGTATAGAAGGATTTAGGATGATTTCTTTTACCTTGATAATTATTTGTGAATGTTTGTTGGCTTCTTATTGAATTTATATTCTCTTCATTAAGCAATTACCAAAATGTACAAAACATGAAGATCACAAAGAGACAAAAGAACATAAGAAATTAGGCTCCAAGCCAGGGCAAAATCCAGAAGGGGGAAAACCCAAAATCCTCTTTTGATAGAATCAAATTAAAGTGAGACATCAAATACCCAAGACGAAGATCAAAAACTTCCACAAAGATCCAAGTCAAACCTCCTACAAGTCTCCTCCAATTCAAAGTCAACGTTGGTCAACCTTTTGAAATTTGGTCAACTAAAATTTTGGCCCTTGAAATTTCGGGCCTGTAGTACCTCAAAAAATTCACACATGTGAGTAGGACTAGGGCATAAAATTCGTCTTCTCTCTCTCCATTGACTTCAATTGTCTTCTTCTTCTTGGTTGGCACAAAAATCGATGTGATGTTATGAATGAATGAATGAGCTGTTCAAATATGTAACTAGGTCCGTCTTCATTATGATATATGTAATCATGATTTTATGTATTTGATGTAATAAGAAAAATAAATTTGTTATTATTTTCTTGAGGTGTGGGTTTCATGCTCAAGAGAAATTTATTTTTAGGTCAAGCTCCCATTGTGAGCTCTTAGGGTTGGCCATTGAGTCATCAAGTCATTAAAAGTCGTTGTCATATATGAAAGACCCATTTGGGCATGTTACATATTATAAGAAGAATTTATTTAAGTCAAAGTCAAGTCAAAGAACTCTCCAAGGATCAAGTCATAATGCAAAGACCAAGTCAGCCTTCACAATCTTCAAGTTGGCCTAGAGGCATCTTCAAGCGGCCTCACAGCATGAAGAAAAAGTCTATATATATGGGGACTCAACCTCACTCAAGGAGGCATTCAATCATCTTCATAAAGTTCGATCTAAGAAATAGGAAGTGAGCAAGAAAGGGGACAACGAAGTAGGAGACAATCTCCACTAGAAGAAATCGGATGATTGCATATGTTTTAGGGCTCAAATTTGTCACATGTGCGAGGAAGGATTAGGGCGTCCACTTGTTGTAGAAGGACTGAGTTGCAGACCTTAAGGAGGTCAAATCAAGACAAGGAATCAATCTATCATTAAATCTGAGATCACAAGTAAACCAACTCTAATTAAGTGAAGGAGTAAAGGGCTGAATCTATCCCAAATCTGTCACACGTGCGAAAAGTTAAGTTCATTGACGGAGGCCGAAAATTGCAGTCAAGGAGGTTGAAAATTTCAGACTAGTGTTGCAGGAGCAAAGGCTTAAAGTTGAAGAGGAGATTGCAGTTGAATCAAGAAGAGGTTAACTTTGATTTGAGGCAAATTGACTTGGTCTTGGAGGAGTTCTTGGTGAAGGGTCTTGATCTTCGAATTCATGAATTGAAGATTCTATAAGAAGAATTTGGTGGGTTTTCCTCTCAAGATTGGAGAGGTTTTGTCCTTGGCTGATAGCCTATATTTTGTGTCCTTCGTCTCATTGTTCATTATGTTTTGATAGTTGTTTGATGAAAAGAACAAAATAATAATCAAGAACAATATAACCAAGAAAAAGTAAAAAGTCTTCACAAGCTGTTTTCATAAGAAAGAGAAATCATCTAATATCTTTTCCCTAGATTCCTCAACATGGTATCAGAGCTAAGGTAACAAGTCAAGGAAGGGCAGCTCAATGCAGGACACTCAAGCATTCACTGACTGAAGTTCTAGAAGAATATGAAGGGCTTCAAAGCATCAAGAAGATCCTCTCATCTCCAAGGAATTTCGAAGACAAGGACTACATCATCATCTTGAAGGAAGCATCAAAATCCTAGCTCGTTCAAGGAAAGAATCTACACTTAAAGTATTCTTGGGAACCTCGCTCAAATCATCATCTCAAGGAAGAAGACCTCAAAAGACCCCTGTCTTTAAATAGAAGATCGAAACATTTGGAAGTCTGCTCATCCAAAGGAAGCAAGAAAGGAGCTGTTGACATCATCAAGAAGTCAGGGTGATTTCCCTCTCTTTAGGGGTCAAGAATCACTTTTAAGTTTTGAAGAAAGATATCTTCTCCAAGAAGGAATCTTCTAATACCATATCATCATCAAATTCAAGAAGGAAGCGGATTGAAGATATTGTCACCAAGAAGTATCTTCACAATTAAGTATCTTTATGTCAAACATTTGAATCTATAAAAATGTCTTTTTGCAAGGAGAGCAACAAGTTGGTTGGGTCTTTAAACTTTCTAGCATGGAAGAAGAGGATTGGTTTGATCCTCATAGAAAATGAAGTTGTTGAACATGTTAGGAGCTTAATCACAAAACCTCCGAAGGAAGAAGCTCAAGCTCATGCAAGATTCATGAAAGGGGAAGTAGGGGCTTAGAGGATTCTCATAGAATCTATCAAGGGCCCCCTCATTCCCCATGTATCAAAATTAGAAACATCAAAAGAAATATATGACAAACTTGTAGAATTGTTCTTCGTAAGCACTGTAGGAGAAGTGGTTTCGTTAAGGCAATAACTCTACAAGATGAAGATATCAAAAGAAGAGGGATTAGCCTCATACTCTATGAGGGTGTCTGAAATAAGGGACCAACTACAAGAGTTGGGAGAGATAATGCCTGACAAGGAAATGACTACTATAGTACCTAATGCACTACTAGAGGAATGGGGTAACTTCACATCAAGCATTTATGGGAAGAAGGAAGCTACTCCATTGAATGATCTATGGTCACTATGCAAAATTGAAGAAACCAGGTTGAAGGCAAAATCTGATGTAGGATCAAATGAGAAAACTCAAGCATATGTTGCCATAGCGAAGAGAAAAGGAAAGTTTGGAAAATTTGGTCCTCAGAAAATAAAGAAGAATATTGCAAAGGTTCAATGCTATGGATGTGAAGAATATGGGCACTGCAAGTGAGATTGTCCTAAACTCAAGAAGGACAACAACAAAAGAGGAAGAGAAGCCCATATCACTGAAGAAGTGGAAGAAACTGAAAAGAAGAAATCTATTGAGGAAGTAAAAGATCTTCCTCACCTAGTTCTTTTCAAGTTTTTGTTTCAAGTTTTTGTTGTAAAATATGGCTATCATGATAGGAATCATTAGAAGCATGACAAGAAGACATCATCATAAGAAGCTTGAAAGATAGCTGAAGTAGGATTCTATGACAATCATCATTAGAAGGAAGTAGCTCTTGGTAACCTCATTAGAAGCATAAGTAACACTTATGGAAGGAAGTCATCTACTATAGAAGCTCATCATACATCAGTGGAAAGGAGCATTTGTTGGATGAGGATAATCAAGATCCTCCATTGGAATCTTCATTAGAAGGTTCATCACTTGGAAGAAGCAAGTGTCTCGCTAAGAATACCACCTTGGATGGGATTCATTGTTTGAAAGAATGATGGTATGATGACAAAGGAATGCAATGGGTCAAAGATGATTGAAGCACTATCAATCAAGAACAGGAAGCTACTGAAGGAAGTTTAGATAACCAAAGAAGAAAAGAGGTATGTATGCATATGTTCAATATGTCAAGTCATGTCATTATATTGTTGCAGATAGTAAGGATGCATGCTCTACCTCATGAGCATGATCAAGGGAAAAGGATCTCTTTCATTAAAAGGATGCATAAAGGCATGGGTCACATATTAAATCAACTTAATATGTCCTCATATGGAATATGAGGTGGTTAACAAAATGAAGTAACTATGATTGGGAATTCCTGGGAAGTAATATGTGAATAAAGAGAAAGGAAGAGATCGTGAAATGCATCTATGGAGAAGGCAATCAACATCTTATGACTAGAAGAATTGACTATGATATCTCCATGGGAAAGATATGGAGACCTTGGAAAAGTCTGAAAAGAAAGAAGATCCTTGACAAATGATTATTTTGTGGATGTGTCAATATGAATGCAGGATGTTGATGTTGCAGTAAACATATGTCATGATGAAGGGCCATCACAAAAGGTAATTTTTAATTTGATGTTCATTTCTGATTTTTGAACAATATTTAGATGGGCTAATACAAGGCTACCTAAAGAGAAGTGTGGATGTCATCTACAACTCATACTCATGTGGAAGGATGGAAGATCCTAAAGGATACATGATGTGGAAAAGGTAGTTGTATGAGGAAAAGCTAGATATGGTCCAATTAATCACTTGCCAAGGAACGAAAGGATGACATGACTGCCCTAATTCAAGAAGAAAAGTGATGGATGGCCAATGCCTTACATAAAAGTCCCAAAGATGAAGACTCCATTGTATTGAAGATGAAATCCATGGCATTGAATGGAGGAGCGCTTCAAGCAGCTAAAGGTCCCATAATCTCCACCAAAAAAGGAAGAGCTACTGCTGGAAACAGGTCCCTAGATAAGAGGGAACTTGGAAGCAAGTTTCTGATTAAGAAGAAACTTGGAAGCAAGTCCCTAAGGTAAGAGGGAGCTTGGACAAGTCCCTAGTTAAGAGGGAGATTGGGTACATTTCTTCATAGAAATGGGTACATCCTCCCTAGTTGAGAGGGAGAGATAGACACAACATTCTTGTCTTCACTTGGGAAGAAAGAATGGAGGATTGGGTAAGCATCTGGCATCCGATACTTTTTGAGGATGTGGTAGGGCATCCAAGATAAGCATAGTTGTAGAGGACCAATATTCTTTGAGTATTGGAAATCCAAGATAAGAATAGTCCTGGAAGGACATAGCCTGTGAACACCCGGGTGGGGTATGTTCCTTGAGAGACAATGATGAATGTGTCTATAAATCATTAGTCTCGCCAACATTGTGCTCTGATCTTGTGGAGAGATAGAGATGTTAGTCAAGGCCCTGCTATGTGACAATGCTGGATGATATGATGCTATACAAATGGGTTACCGATCTGACTTTTCTTATGAGAATTCTTTAGTTTGAGAATGTCCAAGTACCTTTAAGGATTATGAATACCTCCCTAGTTAAGAGGGAGTGTTGAAATATGTAACTAGGTTCGGTCTTCATAATGACATGTAATCATGATTTTATGTATTTGATGTAATGAGAAAAGTAAATTTGTTATTATTTTCTTGAGTCAGGTTTCATGCTCAAGAGAAATTTATTTTTAGGTCAAGCTCCCATTGTGAGCTCTTAGGGTTTTTCATTGAGTCATCGTCATTAAAAGTCATTGTCATGTATGAAAGACCCATTTGGGCATGTTACATATTGTAAGAAGAATTTATTTCATTCAAATTCAACTGAAAGAACTCTCCAAGGACCAATTCATAATGCAAAGAACAAGTCGGCCTTCACAATCTTCAAGTCGACCTAGAGACATCTTCAAGTCGGCCTAGAGACATCTTCAAGTCGTCCTCAAAGCATGAAGAAAGAGTCTCTATATAGGAGGACTTAGCCTCACTCAAGGAGGCATTCAGTCATCTTCTTAAAGTTCAATCTAAGCAAGAGGAAGTGAGCAAGAAAGGACAACGAAGGAGAAGACATTCTCCACTAGAAGAAATCAGAAGATTGCATCTGTTTTAGGGCTTAAATCTGTCACACGTGCGAGGAAGGATTAGGGCATCCACTTGCTGCAGAAGTACTGAGTTGAAAATCTTAAGGAAGCTGAATGAAGACAAGGAATCAATCTATTGTTTAAGCCGAGATCACAAGTAAACCAACTCTAATCAAGCGAAGGAGTAAAGGGCTGAAGCTACGCAAACCTATCACACGTGCGAAAAGTTCAGTTCATTGCAGGAGGCCAAAAATTGCAGTCAAGGAGGCCGAAAATTTCATATTAGTGTTGCAGGAGTAGAGGCTAAAAGTTGAAGAGGAGATTGCAGTTGAATCAAGAAGGGGTTAACTTTGACTTGAGGCAAATTGATTTGGTCTTGGAGAAGTTCTTGGTGAAGGGTCTTGGTCTTGGAATTCATCAAATTGAAGATTCTATAAGAAGAAGAATTTGGTGGGTTTTCCTCTCAAGATTGGAGAGCTTTTGCTTTGGCTGATAGCCTATATCTTGTGTCCTTTGTCTCATTGTTCATTATGTTTTGATAGCTATTTGATGAAGAGATCATAATAATAATCAAGAACAATATAACCAAGAAAAAGTAAAAAGTCTTCACAAGCTGTTATGATAAGAAAGAGAAATCATCTAATATCTCTTGCCTAGATTTCTCAACATGAGCTTCCAAGAGGTCGAACTGTCTTATATTTATAGCTATCCAAGAGGGTCGAATAGTTTCCCCTAGGGCCGACTTGTCCAAGGAGGGTGGACTTGGTCTTGTGGTTGACATTTTGACTTTTTGATTCAATAATAAATAAATAAATAAATAATATATATATATATATATATATATTCAAAAGTCCAAATTGGACTTTGACTCAATTGCGAATTCTTTTGACTCACAATAAATTCGTTTGACTCTTTTTAACTCAATTGACCCTATAAGCATGAAGAACATGCTTTGACTAGAAATAACAGTAATAAATATAATCAATCATAAATGTTACATTTTATTACATTATGAAGACTGACATGTTACATTTTCAACACAGATCTGGTTGAGAAAAATTCGTACAGTGACGAAATCACCTCCTAGCAAGTCATCTTACCTCCCTTTGCCTCTGAAGCCCACTTGCTCTGCCTCTGAAACACTAATCCGACAACTGGCAACTGAAACATGGCTCTTCGGACAACTTGCACTGGGAATTCTGGCTACTCGCACTAGTTGTAGTGGCCTATTCTGCAGATGAATTCGACCTCCTCTTCAAGTCACCTGGACATTGAAAAATTCTGAGGAAAATTTCCTCTGAACTCCTGCTCTCAATCCTTTGATGATCCCTTTGTCTCTGATGCTTCCCTAGCTTCAACTACACCCTTGCTGAATACCTGGAACTGGGTAGTCGAAATGCTCAACTCAAAATTGATGTCTTCTCCAAGCCATTCGACTTGCTCTTATAATCTCTCATTGGAGTCGCAACGACCTTGATCACATCTCAACCGATGGTTAAGATCATCTTGACTCCGTCAATAATCGTTTCGAAAGTCTCTATAGCAAAATCGAACTTCCTCAATTAATTCACTTTAATTGACCACTTTTCTTAAGTTAGACTTAGGAAATATTTTAATTATCGCTAATTAATTTAATTCAGGCGTCTCCAAGTCTTTTCTTGCAAGACCTTTTGTAGGTTTTGGAGATCTCGTGTTCCTTAGCCTCGTAGACATCATAGAGATTAGAATACCTGTCCACTGCTACCCCAAACATAAACTAACATTTTTTCCTTTGACCAATAACCTATGGCTGAGGAATAGTCCGTTAGGCTCTCATTTTCCCATAAAATACAATAAATATACAACTCTACTTACTTTTTGTTGCTGTCCTTGGCAACCAGTCCTTCTACAATCCTCTTTTGGCACTAGGCCTGCTCCTTTAGACCTCTGCTATCAACCTATATCGCCAACTCCCTTTGCCTCCATCTAGCACCCTTCTCTCTTGCTAAAGCAACCCTTATTTTGTTGTTTCTAGCCCTTGTTTCGCTGTTGTAGCCCTCATTCTGTTGATTGAAGCCCTCGGCCTCCCTGTTCAACAATCACAGGCCCTGCGGCTTTGTGACCTGTAGCTTGCGGCCTAAGTCCTCGGCCTTGCTCAAGACCAACCTTAAATTTCTTCAACATACTTTACCCTGTTTACTACCACAGAAAACTGGGCTACTTCAGATTGCTACTGCAAAAAAAAAGTCGGCTACCTCGGATGCTAGACTCCTTGCTTATTGTGGATTCTTCTTAGGTCTCCTCACTAGTGATGTCCTTCACACTTGATCTCTCTAGCCTATCCTTTGGCTAGTTTATATACTTGTCCAAGGGGTGTGAAACCCCAAGTGGTGTGTCGCTTGGCCTTGCTGGCTGACTTGAGCCTACTTGACTCATAATTAAATTAAATTTATTAAATTCTTTTTTTTTGTGTTTCAAGCCCGCTCCTTTGGGTCCAAAACCCCAAACTCAAAACCTCAAAGCCCCAAGGACTTTTCCACTTGGAAATACCTTCCAAGCTACCAAATTTCAACAACTGCTGGGTCTCAAATCTTTTGCAGCTAACCCTTTTCCTTGCTGTGGCCATCCTCTCCTGGCTACGAGTTCCTTCATCAACCTCGACCCTTCCTTCGTGGCTGGGACTAGCTTTACCAGTCCTAAAAAAGAGCCACCCCACTTCCTTTGTCGTGCGACCAAGTTGACGGTTTCCTCGTGCAGTGAACTCACCTCTCAAGAAGAATGATCCTTTATGCTTCTTGCCATCAAGCCTCTCCATTGGCTTCTTATTTATACTTGTCCATAGGTCCCTTTGGAAGCCCCCTTGTCCATCAAGAAACCTCCAACATTAACCTCAACATTAAATTAGAATAACAAATGCTTTCCTTGGGCATAGAACCCCATCACTTTTGGTACAAAGCCTAGAACTTGGGTGCAAAGCCCACACACTCATATTTAGTGGGTGTTTCTCTCTCACAAGCCTAGCACTAAGGACATGTGAGAGTACCTCCCTATACCTTCCAATTTCAACACTCACTCTTTGCGAGGGAGGTACTTCCATTCCTTGGAAGTCTATATGTTTCCTACACTGGAGCACAATCATATTCCATCGCTGCTCTCCGACATTCATGATAAGTTTCATCTTTCGTCACAAAAGCAAAACTTGCTGTAAGAACAAAACCCTTCTTCGAAGTTTCGTTGCTACTAGAAGCCTCCTGCTTCTTCTTTTTCTGATAGGCCTTTAAACCAGTCCGCTGTTCCTTCTTGTCAGATAGTGAAGTCTCCTTTCTTCTTTGTGACGACGCACCCTTTTGGGGTTGCTAACTCTCCCTCTGAATTAGTGAACTCCCGCTGGAACGAGACTCCCTTTGAGTCTCTGAAACCTTCTTCTTTCCTTGGTCAATAGGCTTGCCCTTTAGCCTGTACAGACCATTCTCTCTGACTCCAAGAACCACTCCTGGGCTAGAGTTAGATCCATTGGGCTTGAGCATCACCTTTCCATTCTGGAATAGAGCATCAACCTCTTTGCCTCAGTTGTTGTGATTTAAAGCACGCTGCACTTGAGCTTTGGCACCCAAAGTACATCCTGGACTAGCAACAATCCACTTGACTCCATCTTGAATTGTACAGTCTTGGTTCCTCCGACTGCATCTTGACTCTTGTCACCAATCTTCACATTTAGATCAAAGTCCCACTGGGTTAGGTTCTCAAACATTTCTCATGTTCCTATCCTATGTTTTCAGGCTCCACCGTCTAGGAACAAAGCATCCTCACAAATGGTGCTCCCGGAGAAATGAGAGATAAGAGAAAATTCCTCGTCAAATCTCCCAACAAAATCATCCTTGTCGATTGTAGCTGGAGCAACCATTGCCATCTCAAGCTTCCTCTCTTTACCTCCTTTCTTCTTATGCAAACACTTGCTTGCATAATGACCAAACTCTTGACATGCAAAGCATTTCATTTTGTTCAAGTCCTTTTTCTTGTTGCCATTGTTGAACTTCCCTTTGCCCTTCTTCAACTTACTAGCGAGGACAACATTCTCATTATTAGGACTCTTTTGCTGAAGATCCTTGTCCTGAGGTTCCTCCTAGATGAAATCATCCCATGACCTGTTCCAATATGGAAGATTCTCTCGTGATACTACCCCTTTGATGAATGGTTTCCATTGCTCTAAGAAGCCCTTGTAGTCCTCACCAACTCTGATTCTTCCACATTACCCCCTAAGCTGCAAGCTCATCATGAACTTGAGAAATCTTTGTAAGATAGAAAGTCACATTCGACGAACCTGTCATCTTGATCTCCCTAAGCTTCTCTCTTAATACCATCTTCCGATTCTCATTCTTGTTTTAAAACAATGCTTTTAGAGCTTCCCACATGTTCCATGCAATGTCTTTTTCGGTGAGATGAGGTGTCAAATGATCCTTGACTCCATCAAGAATGACCAATTTGGCCTTGGCATTTGCTTTGTTATGCAAAGTCAAAGCTATTGCATCAGTTGGTGCCTTGATCTGGGTGTTGGCATAATCCCACAGATCATTCACCAACAACACTAAGCTTGATTCTTTCCTTCCACAAATTGTAGTTGGATATCCCTTCCAACCAGTCCTCAAAGCTCAAGCTGAAAACCCATTTTCTCTATTGGATTCTTATTCGGAAATCCAAGAGACCAACTGTCCCTCCTTCAACAACAAGGCAACTCAACTCCCTCTTAGAGCTGCCACTTGTGCACAATTTGACCCAACTCCTCTTCAAAGTAGCTTTGATACCATGTTAGAATTCCATGCACCCTAGGTCGAGTCTATGCTTTAGCTAGAAGACATAAACACACTGAAAATGCCTAACTTCAAAACTTTTGCACAATGAAATATACCAACAATTAGATCAATGTACAATACACAATAATTAATGCCTAAACTTGTTTTTTTATTATTCCTTTAACAAGAAATCCACAAGGCTCCTGTACCGGGGATAGTGGCCCTTTACAATCACCTAGCAAATGCCCAAATATCAGGTCAATCCCTTTGACCAAGTCACCTAGGGCTGAGGCTTTGTCCTCTAAGCCCTCTCTGCCTAAATATATACACCTACAACACCCTAACTACACTATTGTAGCAAACTAGGGCTTTACTAGCCCTCCTTAAATCACCTAAACGACAATATGCTTACCTAGCAGTTCTCTTGTAGCCCACGATCAACCTACTAACCCTTGTTTTCCTCCACAACTAGCACTGTTTAGCCTTGGCTTGCTCCCTTAGGTGCTCAACCTCCTTTCCTGGCCCTCAGTCAACCTTTTCTCCTTGCTATAACCCTTAGCCAACCCCCTTAAGCAATTTCTAGACCTAGGTCTCCTTCAACAACTCTTGTTGTCCCTTGCAGCCTGCTGCTAGGCCTTAGATCGTCTGCGACCAACCCTTTTGCTTGCTATGCCCAAACTCTCCTAGCTACAACTTCCTTCAACAACCCTCGACCCTTCCTTTTTGGCGGTGGCTGGCTTTACCAATCCTAAAATAAAGTTGTCGCACTTGCTTTCTCTTGTGGCTAGGTTTGCAATTTCCTAATGAGGTGAAATCACCTCTCAAGAAGAATGATCGATTATGTTTCTTGCCATGAATCCTCTCCATCAACTTCTTATTTATACTTGCCCATAGGTCCCTTTGGAAGACCCCTTGTCCATTAAAAAACCCCCAACATCAACCTCAACTTTAAATTAGAATAATAATGCTTTCCTTGAGCATAGAACCCCATCACTTTGGGTACAAAGCCCACACACTCATACTTTATGGGTATCTCCCTCTCACAAGCCTAGCACCAAGGACATGTGAGAGTACCTCTCGATGCTACTCAATTTCAACAAAGCCACCATGTTTCCTTGCCAACCATGAGGAGAGAGTAACCAAAAGATGGCTTTGCTTCTCTAGTTTCTCTAATCTCTATTTGAGTTTTAGATGTAGGCAAGTACAGTGTGAGCAACAAATGTTTCAATATGCCAGTAAAGCTCAACAATCCCATAGAATTTGGTATCTCTTGTATTGTTGGTTATCAAATTTGGTACAAAGTCCTTAACCGATGGGTTGACATACTCATCTACTCAGTATGTGCACTCCACATTGATGTCCTCCTCCATGGATATGAGTTTATTGTTAATTATAGATGGAGGTAATCGTTGAAAGGTGGTCATGACAAAAACAACAATATGGTTTGCCTTGGTTCAATGGAGAGGGGCTTTTCCTCGGCGAGTAGAGTGAGGACCCATAATGATTAGAACAAGCAATAGATTGAAAACAGAGGAGCGTAAAAGGATCCCTATACCAGAACCAAAATTGACAAAGCTATACATGGTAACCTGTGTAAAGGCCTTAGTTATTACCATCATGTTGCGTGAGAGTTGAATGTTTAGGATGGGTCGTGTTAACCACCAAAAAGTGAGTAACTCATAGGAGAAACTATTTTCGCCTCCTTAGACAACCAACCAGCTAGCAACCCTATTTGACCAACACATAACATGATGCCAAGATCCTCCACTTCTTGCTCCGGTAAGATTTCGCTCTCCCATTTGGCATTCCTTCTTGAAGGAGTGTGCAAAATCATCGATTGCAATAAACTGGAAACTATTCTTCTAACTGATGCAGTTTATATGTCTTCTCTTAATTAATTAATGACAAATAACGAATAGCTTACTACTGCAATCTTCACAATCTAAAATAAACGTTCCGGAAAATAAATCAGGAACTAAGAAATAATGCACACATGTAAAATGACACCAATGATTTAGACTAATTTCCTCGGAAAAACCTCGAAGTGAAAACCAATGCAACAAATGAGGGTTTAGATTCTATTATCTTCAACAAATTAGAGAGCACATAGATCTGCTTGCCAAAGCACTGTCAAAGCTCCATAAAATTTTCCCAACCACTCTAACTAGCAGATCGACCTGGAAACCCTTTGTTTCCCTTGCAAAATCCAACTCGATCTCCTCCAGTAAATGCGCACAAAAAACGTTGTTGCGAGAAATACACACTTGATGGAAACTGAGATTTGCTGATCCTGCACTGCTTCGGTGATCCTGCACTCGCACTAGACAACTTGCTTTGACCACTAGACTTGATTCCGGCAATTGGAAAAGCGATCTGCTGCCCAAATCTGTGCACTGGAGAAACTCGCACAACCTTCCCGCTGGTAAACTCGACCTCTGCAAATTTCAATGGAAATCTCCCTTGGAAACCCTCTCTCCAATTTCTATTGATCCTCTCACTGATGCTTTGCTGGCTCAAACTCTTCCCTCGCTAAATGTTGTGCACTAGGAAATTTGCATTGCCCTGCTCTCTTGCTCATTCGATGTGTCTTCTCCAAGCCCCATCGACTTGCTCTTATAATTCTCTCGCTAGAGCACCAACAACCAAGATCTAATTGTGATTGATGGCTCAGATCTTAGACTCTGTCAAATTACTTTTGAGAAGTCTCTAGAGCAAAAGTCGATTTCCTTAATTAATACACTTTAATTAACCAATTTTCCTAAGTTAGACTTAGGAAATTTTAATTATCTGGTCAATTAATTTAATTAAGGTGTTTCAGAGCCATATCTCGCGAAACCATTTCTGGGTATTGGAGATCTCATGTTCCTTAGTCTCTTTGACACCTTAGAGACTAGAACACCTGTTTGATGCTACCACAATATCCAAAAACTAACAAGAAGGTGGGTTATCCATTGACAGGTACTTTAACCATTTTGTAATCATGTGCTTTCACTTAATGTTTTGGGCATATGGATCAAGAGGAAAATTTGATGATTGACCTATTTTGATTGTATTTCTTGTTCCCTCACTTCACTTGGGAGGTTAGTCTTTGACTCTAGTCCAGTGGGACCTCCTTTGAGGCCTTAGGGTTTTAGGAAGGACACTACATGTCCAAGATATGCCATACTTACCACTTTCCATCTTTCCCATTATTTCATCTCCATTCTTCGCGCTGGTGGTCATTGGTCATGGAGATTGGCACCCTTTCATCTTCATCCTTGAGTTTGGGTTGAAAAACTTTGCCCTAGAGGTTGATGCAACTAAAAGAAAGTTTTTTAAAGGCACAAGAAAGCCACAATGTAAGAAGAAGATAAAATGCAAAAATATTGTTGGGACATTTGATTAGCACATGGGCAAAAGCCTAGCACGATCTCTACCCCCAGCCACCCCCCTATTAGCCATCACTGAGCACATGATGCTCCATCTATATAAGGAACTCTTATAATGTCCCAACCATAATGAGTGATAAACGAACTCATCTTTAAGGGTTATTAAATGCTAAATCTCAAAAAGCAAGCTTGGACTCCTGAGCTATGCACCCAAATCAAAGCAAATCATAAAAAAGTAAAAGGTGCACTGTGCACCAGAGGGTTGTAAGAAGTAGGTTGAGGAAAGGGGTAACTCATGCCTCCATGATTGCTTCCTCCTTACATCTATACACTCAGGATGTTGGACCTCCATTAGCTGGTCACTTGGTTTTGACACCTTGCCTTGAAGTCATTCCCACTTTGTTGCCACCATTTTCATATACACCTATGGATTGATGGGATGACTTGAGACATTCCCCTTCCCCTTGGGGGCTAGAAACACCTAATAGGGTTATCCATTTAATCATCCCTAATATAAGGAGGTAACCTGTTTACTAGACTTGATCTAGTTAGACATTTGAAGGTGAGCTTTGTGTGAAATATTATTGTGCCCCCATCATTATGTGTGCTCCACGATGATGCATCTATGCTTATTGTACCTGATGATTATTGATTTTCACTTGATCTTGAGAGGGTTTTTGTCAGGTGGCTTCATATAGTAGCAGAGGCCTCCTGAGAGATGATTTCCCTCCTTTCTTAGCAGCATTGCAAAGGTCGTTTACTTGTTCTAGAGCAAGGTTGCTTGGAAGCGGGAAGTGGAAGCAGAAGTGGGAACGGGGAGCGGCAATTTTTAGAAGCTTCTGGGTCGGGAGCGATTTTTATATAATATATATTTTTATATATTTTGATGCATACATGTCAACAAAAGCATGTAGAATGATGAATTAGTTATAAAAGCATAAAAACATGGATTAAACCATATAACATCAATCATCTAGTAGTTATAATCTTCATCAACCACAGGTCCATAAGTTACAACATCTCGAATCTCATTTGATTGCGTTTGGATCCTAGTCCTTGATCAGGGGGTGTGGGGGGGGCTTGCCCCCCCACTATTGTTGCAGGAGGGGGGGCGGAAACAACCTTTGAGCCCCCCCTGGCAGGGCCCCCGAAAGGAAATTTTTGAGAAAATTGCCTTGTAAAGTATTGTAAATTTGTAGTCAATCCGGACCCATTCATTTGGCGGAAGATCCGATGGTAGGAGTTATGTTAATTTAAGGTTTTTTTCCCTAGATGTCAACCCTCCATTTGTATGAGAGAATTGTGTTGTAGCTGGGTATTGTTTTATATCTATTCCTATCTTTTGCTAGCACTTGATCATAAGTTTTGACTCATACAGTTTTATTTTCATCACATGGCATAATCTTGTAGAGATGCTTTCTTACGCAAGTATATGAATTAATGTAGGTTGTTTTACAATGAGAGCATGTAAAATTTGTTGTTCTAACCCTTTTCCTTCTCACTAGCTTTGTCACATACTTTTACAAAGGTGTTGAACAGTAGACTGATTTTTTTTTTGCGAAGAAAAGCTAGGGAACGATTTTTTTTTTTATGGGAGCGCGTTCTCGAGAATCACTCCCAAATGGGAGCGATTCGGGAGCGTGCTCCCAAGGTTTCTCCCTGAGCGCTTCTGTCCAAAGCGCGCTTTGGGAGCAGAACCGAGGGGGCAGGGTGCTCCCCGCAACACTGTTCTAGAGAGAGGACGTGACCTTGACGATGTAGTGTCGCGTATCTTGAGTTGAGTGTTGGACTACTTGATGACCCTACATGATGCTTGACACTTTGAGGTACTCCCATATGCTAAAATGATAAGCTCAAGAAGCTTGGTTTTGAGATATTAATGATGTGCCCAGTGGACCCAAGACGCCCTCAGGCTGGCCTTGACATTGTTTAATGGGCGTTGCTTGTTCCAGAGTCCAAATGATGATGGTTATCCTTGAGATGACAAGGGAGGGCTTACACATCACTTGTTAACCCTAACGTTTGAGTAGGAGAGTGCCATGTCACCCTTCTTGCCATTTAGATGGTGAAGTTGGGCACCATGGAGATGACGTCTTGGTAGGGAGGCACATTGGAGGCATGCCTATGATCTTAGAGAAACATCTTGGAGCATGGGGTAGTTATTGGCCCACATGACACTTGTGGCATTTAGAGCTCATTTGGAGGATGACGTTAGAGTGGAGAAGGGTTTTCTCCCACATGTGTTGGCATTTATGGCATCTTTTGTTATGTTTTTGAGCTATGTGGTTGGCTTGTGACCTCTATCTTGTGGAACACAAAAATTAAACTTGTAATTAGGGCTTTACTTCTATTTTTTTGTAAAAAATGAGAGTTAGTTCTCATATAAATAGAGACTCCACTCATTTCATTTCATCATCACACATTATATTCTTTTCCTCTCTAAAAGAATGCGAGCTAGTCTTTTTCGCTACTATGGACAAGATGTGATCTTTTATTGGTGTGGCTTTCTTTCAAGTTTTGCATGGAGATGTTATTTTGAATTGCAAGAAGTGCCTTTGTTGAGGATTTTGTAAGTTTAATGCTTTGTCATTAATATTTTGCATGCTGAATTTATGAAGTACGGTTTCTATTTGTGCCATGACTAAATGCTTAATTATTGTTGAAATCTTACTACATTATTGCATGCAGTGTTGCACGAAGCGCCCCCCCCCCCCGGATCGAAGCTCCGAAGCGCGCCCCGTACGGAAGCGCCGTACGAAGCGCGCTTCGGAATTATGGAAGCGGCGCTTCGGCAATTTAAAACGCTTCCTGGAATTTCCGAAGCGCCGGCCGGAAGCGCCGCTTCCATGGCTCCGAAGCGCGCTTCGTACGGCTTCACGCACGCTTCCGTACACTTCGGCCAAAGGGGGCGCCGCAAGGGAAAAAAGACGCATTTTTTTTTTAAGTTAGGTTAACTCAACATTAAGGGGGTGGGTTAGGGTGAGGTTAGAGTGAGGTTAAGGTGAGGAATGAAAAGAATAAAGCCCCCATTCATTCCTCATTTTCTCACTTTGAGTTTATGAGAGTTGGAGAAGAGAAGAGAGGAGAGGAGAAGAGAAGAGAGGAAAGGAGAGGAGAAGAGAGGAGAGCTTGGAGGAGTGAAGAAGAAGGAGCTAGGAGAAGGAGGAGGAGCTTGGAGCAAGAGCTTGGAGGACTTCATCTACAAGAGCTAAAGAGGTAAGTTCAAACCCCAAACTCCCTTGTTTTTTTGACAATTTTTTTGTATTTTTCTCCTCCCTCTCCTACTCTTTCCCATTGTTTCTACTTGCTCCTTTATTTACAGGTTGCCGTTGTCCACCACCTATATCCATATTCCAAGATGGTGTTCTTTTGGCTTCTATGTATCATTCCACTCTTGGTTTTAATGATGGCAAAGGTGAGGAATAGAAGGGAAGAAACAGAAGAGGACATTGGTGATGGTCCTAATAGGAGTGACCCAATGTATGATGAGGAGGAAGGGTTTGAAGAGGAAGGGGATGAACTTGAAGGGGACACTGAAACACAAGATGGGAAAGCTACATCAACACCCTTGTGGAACTATGTGACCAAACTTGATGGGGGAAAGGGTGGTGGATCTTACAAATTTGTGTGCCCTCATGGTTGTCATGGAGGAAAACCATATTGTGGTTCATATACCCGTCTGAGGAGGCATCTTTGTGGGGTGCTGGACAGTGATGAAAAAAAGGGTTCTGTGGGGGTACAAATTTGCCCAAACATTTCAACTGAAGAAAGAAGAAAATACATCCAAATAGAGATGGCTGCACAACAAAAAAACAAGAAACAAAAAACTCATTCTGAATCAAGTGCAACCTCTAAATTTGGTAGTTGCTCATCTCCTCATGGTACTTCTGCAAGCTCTGGAGGTAGAAGAACAATAGGGGATTTCCTTAATGTTGCTGGGAGGGATGATGTGGATGGAAAGATAGTCCGTTTTCTTTGTGCTTGCGGTGTACCATTCAATGTGCTTCGCTCTCCCTATTGGCATGAAATGGTAAAGGCCATCAATGAAGCCCCAAAAGGATACAAGGCCCCCAACTATGAGAAAGCTAGAACAGTGTTATTAGAAAGAGAAAAAACTAAGGTTCAAAGAGCTTTGACACGTTTTACAAATGAGTGGGTAGATTCTGGGGTATCCATTGTATCAGATGGGTGGACAAATATTAGAAACCAACATTTGATAAATGTTCTTGGTGTTTCTTCTAGTGGTGCAGTATTTATTGCATGTCATGACTCCTCCTCCATCACTGCATCTGCACAAAACATTGCAGATCTCCTATTGAAATCAATCAAAGATGTTGGTCCGAATAATGTGGTTCAAGTGATCACAGATAATGCAACAAATTGTAAGGCAGCAGGAAAAATTATTGAGCGTACTCATCCACACATCTTTTGGTCTGGGTGCCTGGTTCACACATTGAACCTTTTGATGCATGATATTGTGAAACACAAAGAATGTGGGTGGATTGCTGAGGTTTACAGGAGAGGGAAGCAGCTCATTAAATTCATCACAGGGCATACAAGGGTAAACTACTTCTATGACACTTACTCCAAGTTGCAATTGCTTAAAATTGCAAAGACAAGATTTGCTAGTTATTACCTCACCTTTAGGCGGCTAGTGAAGGTGAGACAAGCTTTAACTAATCTGGTGTGTGCTGAAACATGGGATGAAATTAACACTGACATAGATGGTGCTAATGCAGTCAAGGACACTGTTCTTGACAGTTACTTTTGGGGACAGGTTAAATATGTTTTGCAATTCACCAAACCAATTTATTACATGATCAAGTTTGCAGATTCAGATCGACCAGTAATTGGGGAGGTGTATGAGCAAATGGATAGCATGTTGGGGCAGATTAAAGACATTGTTGAGCCTAGAGATATCACCTTGTACAATTATATTCGTGTAGAGGTGCAAAACCGATGGGAAATGCTAAATGTTCCATTGCATGCATTAGCATATGTTTTGACACCTAAATACTATCATCCATCATGTCTTTCAACACCAGCACCTGGGGGGGGAAGCAGGAGAAAACCACACCAAGATCAAGAGGTTCACCAAAAATATATGGCTGCATTGAGTAAATTAATCCCTGATGAGGAGGACGCTGCATTGGTACGGAGACAGGTGAGCAGCTATACGCTCAACACTGGTCCATTTGGGAGCATGCATGCAATTAAAGATCGAGAGACTTTTTCTGCTCTTGAGTGGTGGAACATGCATGGAGGGGGTACTCCACTTCTACAGAGTTTGGCATTGCGGGTGCTATCACAGGTGGTAAACACTTCTTCTGCAGAGAGGTGTTGGACCTCTTATTCTTTCATCCACAGTGTTAAAAGGAACAGGTTGAATTTAGACCGGGCAGAGAGCTTGGTTTATGTTCATTACAACTTGCGATTGTTGTCCCATTACTGTGAAGATGCAAAGTCTAATAAAGACTTGTTGATTTGGGACAAGAATCCAGAGGAGCCCAATTTGGAGGATGGAGTGTTGCGACTAGAGCAATTAGAGGATGCTCTTATCCAGGTATGTCCATTGTGGTATGAATTTTCCAATTTTCCCTTATAAAGCATTTCTCTAATTCATGTTTTTTAATTTTTTTGTTAACTAGTGTTTTTTTTTTGCATGAATTTTTTGAGCGATTCTAGGATGATGATGACCGTGTTGATATGCCACCACCCCCACCCCCATCTGGTCCCTTGGTTCCTAGGTTCCATGGTTCAACACCAACAGCAGGGGGTTCTTCTTCATCAATTTCAGTGCCACGACTTCCATAGGCACCATCTTCTTCATTGCCACCACGTGGAGGCCCGCCACCACGTTCTATTCGTGGTGGAAGGAGGAGAGATTAGTAGATATATTCACAATCTACTACTTTTTGTCATAGATTACTCATTAGACTTGTAGACTTGTGAATTTGAATTTTGAACCTTTTTGGCTTGGCGGTGACCAAGTGACATATTTTGTAAACATTATTATTTGAATTTTGGACATGACAAATGTTGACAGTTGCTCACTTGCTAGATAAATCATAATATGCTCTATGTTTTATGTTTTATAATATGCTTAAATGTTTTATGTTTTATAATATGCTTAAAAATTTGATGTATGTTTGTAATAGCTAGAATATAGATGATTGTTGTACATACTAGTAACTACAATGGAATCATGGATGCCATATCTATCTTGATTTATGCAAAAATATGCATGTTTTCATGTCTTCTACAATTAATTTGGTATTTGGGATGTTTGTTTTGAGTATAAATGCAAAAATATATATATATATATATATATATATATATATATATATATATATATATATATATAGCAGACGCTTCCGCGGACGCTTCGCTTCCTAGATTTTTGGAAAATGACGCTTCGGCGTCCCCGCTTCCAAAAAACGCTTCCGCTTCGCTCCCGCTTCGTGCAACATTGATTGCATGTAAAATTGTTCTCTCTAAGGCCTATGGGGAAACTCTAAATGTGCACACTGCATTCCCTATATTTAATTTCTTCCCTCACAAGAATAATAGTTAGGGTTTTAAAAGTGGATGCCCTAGCCATCCCCCTTACTCCATCAAGGTCTTTCCCTTGAATTTTATCCATAAAAGACTCCATTAAACCCTAGTAGGATAAGGCACTAACCATTAGTGTGTTGATTATCCATAAATTTTACTAAATTTTATCTTCTTTTTGTCACTCCTAGACGTCTAGGGTTAGTCGCTAGGGTTTCTAGGGCACATTTATGCATAAAAATGAAATCTGTGTGGATGTTTGTGGTTGACAAATTAGGATTTGCATCTATAAATTGTTTAAAGGAAAAATCTAGCACAATGGATAGTTGATACCTCCTATTTAGGGCTGACATCACCTCCTCTTTTCGCTGTTTATGCATACCTAACCGCCATAGAAATAATCCTTAACCTAATCCTAGTCCCTATTGTAATGTCTTTGATCCTTTGTTGTTGAATATTGTTTGAAAATCGGGCTGCCATATGACATTGTACATCTTGTGATTACATATCTACTAATCCATAACTTATGGCATCCTTATTGTTGGTCTAGGCTTAGAGTATTTGAACCCTAGGATAGAACATTTGGGCCGTTCTTGGCCTTGTTGGTACTCTATCGCTATCATAAACCTCTTATTCATCACCTTGAGCTATAGGATTAGAGTATCCTTTAAGTGATCTAGGGAAGCCTCCCTTGTGCTTGAATCCACTAAAGAGCAGGAAAAAGGTTGTTGAGGTGATAGTAGCAACCCTTTCTCTTATAGCCATAAGGTCTGGCCCTACCCAGTGAGGCTTTGCACATTCATGTCATGTCGACAAATATCCCTCTTCTCGACAATCCTTGTTCGCACCATAAATGGAAACTTCTAGTTCCTCATGTGGTGGGATGTCCTCAGAACAACATGTGGCTGCCGATAGGACTGGGCTAGCTCCCGTGCATGCAATTGGTCTTGTTGCGTCATCGATGACCTGTCTTATGTTATTATTATTGTTATTATTTATGTGTGTTACAGAAACAAACCTTGATACTATAAGGGTATCAAGTAACACAATATGATTACATATGGCCTATGTTGCACGAAACTTCAACGAACCCAACGTTTCGAGCCATACCTGTACCCGAAACTCCGAAACTTGGCCGAAACTCAACCATTATCTGATCATATATGAGAGTTAATATAGACTTGTTTTTCCTTCTAAAATGTCATCTATGGGTCTCATTTCCTTTTTTTCTTGCAAGATAATGTGTTATTCACTTATTTATTTATATATACATATATGACGTTTCGCCAACGTTTCCATTTTTGGGAGGTGACGTTTCTAAATGTACCCGTTTTAGAAACGCCAAAACGTTTCAGCATTTCGTGCAACTTAGCATATGGCCATTATAGGGTTACCAATGTTACCAAGTCAAGAATTAACCACTGTAACACACATCAAGTGTGCTACCTATTTGGTATTAACAACTAAGTATTGAAACTTTTCAATAGCATCCTAATGTAGAAATAATCTTCAAAATGTTTTTGATTCACATTATGAAAGTTTATTATTTTCTCCATGGTTATTAGTGAGACCTGTAAACGTCTGCGTTTTAATCTTGCAGAGCAAGAGCATTTGTCATTTTTTTTGAACTTGGAAATGTTTACTGTATTTGATTTACTAGCTGAAATATTTTATCAATAATCCAAAGCATGTTAAGTTTTATATTCCATAGATGTTAGCTTTCTCTAGGTTAGTTATTGATGGCTTTTAAAGGGAAGAAGCACATCATTTTTCCATCTGAATCTAACTTCTTCAATCTCTTGCCCATTCTGTAGAAACAGTTAACTTAGATTTTTGAAAAAACGCCTCACATGGAATGCAAATCTCATTTAATTGACCTTACTTGAGTTTCAAGGAAATGCATTCAAACTGATTCAGGATCAAGTCTTAGTTATAAACATTGGGAAAATTTATTTTTCTACTAGTTCTAATATTTCTGATTCTTTGGATGTCTGGCAGGCCAGAGTCACTTGGTCTTGTAACCGGAGTTGTGTACTTGGTGATTGCTATACTGTTTCAACTCTTCAATTTTACATCAGATTCCATGGTATGTATCAATTTAATCCAAACCATCTTTTTAGGTGATTTATGTTTTCATATATTGCATGCTTTTAGAGGCGTATTTCTAGATATGGCCCTTCAGTTCATAAATTTTCACAGGAATTGGGGTTCGTTTGCTGAATAAAAGCTGATGTCTTCATTCATAAGAGAGAATGTACTTGTTGCACTCAAGTGAGGTGCATTCTACAACCTTGTGTGGATGAGATGTGTAATGCTTACAAATAAAAAAATAAATAAAAAATCTATTATATAAAAAAATACCAAGCATTAATATATATATATATATATATATATATATATATATATCCTTCATGCTCAAAAGTGACTTTGCCACCAGCATAGCTCCATCTTAACTTCAGGTCTATTAAGCACCAAGAGGGATCAAAAAGAAATTGAGATGCAAATGTCTTGATGCTTAAAAGATGCATGGTTAAGATGAATCTACACTGATATATATATATATATATATATATATATAGCTCCATCTTAACTTCAGGTCTATTAAGCACCAAGAGGGATCAAAAAGAAATTGAGATGCAAATGTATATAGCTCCATCTTAACTTCAGGTCTATTAAGCACCAAGAGGGATCAAAAAGAAATTGAGATGCAAATGTCAGTGTAGATAGATTCATCTTAACCATGCATCTTTTAAGCACCAAGACATTTGCATCTCAATTTCTTTTTGATCCCTCTTGGTGCTTAATAGACCTGAAGTTAAGATGGAGCTATGCTGGTGGCAAAGTCACTTTTGAGCATGAAGGAATCTAGAATCATTTGTTTGCTTCTTGACACTTGTTGATCAACTTGAGTTGAGATTATGATAGCTTTTTAAACCAGTGGTTTTAGTTTGCCTTTTATACTGCCATAATGTTTCTCTTTCTCAACAAGATGCTTCTTATTGTCACTTTGTGACTAACATATCCTTCCCATTCTAGGAATGTTATAATGGAATGTAGCTGAGTTACAACACTCTAGAAAGATACCCTCATCCTACATGCTGCAGGTGGGGGGTAGTTATTCCTTGAAACTTATATAAGATTTGAATTTTGTACCTGGGCCCAATTGCATGAAATGACCCACTTGCATGGGTGAGAAGTTAGTGTGGAAAAAGTCGGGATTAAATCCCCAAAACGCGATTTTCTTGGCTGGCCGATTAAATCGGCTGATTTTTTCACTCCCGAAAAAATAAAAATTAAATCGTAAAAGTCCTGATTTAATCTGGAGTCGACCCAAAAAGTCGCCAAGACTTCCCAGGCCACGAACAAGAGGCGAAAAAGTGGAAAAAACCCATCATTTTTCTTAGTTTTTTCTCCCATTCGTCCGTGTGGAGAGAGGAGGTGTTTGCCATTGCCCAAGAGGAGGAGATTTGCTAGTTTTGCAGTGGGGATTTGGAGATTTGTCCACTGCTCAACATGAGAGATTTAAAGTGCCGATTTGTTGCTGCCAAGGATGCATTTTAATTTCTCTCTTACTCTTTGTTACACAAATGGCTTCTATAATTTTATTAGTTTGTTTTTATCTTATTTTTGCTTAGAATTTTGAATCAAAACATTGTTTAGAATCTAAATTGAAGCAAAACTTCAACTTTCAAGAATCAAATGACAAAAATTCAAACCCTTGTTTAGTGAATTTGAGTGTGTTCAAGTGAGTAAGAAGAGGCATTTAAAATTTAAAATCAACAATTACATTTGTGTTTGCTTCTTATATGATGGACTATTCTAAAGTTTTTTCAATTTTTTTTTGTGCCCAGGTTCAAATTCAAGTTCAAAGTTTCAAACAAAATGCCAAGGCTTTTAGACCCTATGTGGGAATATGGTGAACCTGATACTCTATCCGAATCTAGGGGGGTCAATAGAATGTATTTGATTTGCAAGTTGTGTGGCAAGCATATGTCAGGGGGTATCAACAAATTAAAATTTCATTTGGGGCAAATTCCAGGGCAAAATGTAGACCTTTGCCCAGATCTATCTCGAGAAATCATCTGGCATGCCATTAAATTGTTGATGGATAAAGAGGAGGGCAAAGACACCAGGGCAGCACTAAAAATCCAACTTGTAGGGGCCTCAAGAGTGGGGGGAAGTGAGAGTGGTTCTTCAACATCACCTTCCACACCCACATGTCCCAACCCCTCAGCTTTCTCAACTTTTTTTGTTCCTAGAACCACACCTGGTGCACAACCTGGCATCAAATCGACACTTAGAAAAAAGGAAAAGGCAGAAGCTGACAAGTTGGTCAGTAAGTGTCTTCTATGGAGTGATGTTCCTTTCAACATTACCTATACAAACCCATTCAACCAACCTATGTTTGATGTTGTTGCTGTCGCTGGCTGCTGTTGCTGGCCCAGGGTACAAAGCCCATACCTTTGCAGAATTGAGAGGGCCTCTTCTTCAAGATGAAAAGACTGATTGCACTGCTAGATTGGAGGAGTTTAGGGCATCATGGGAACACACTGGATGCACAATCATGTCAGATGGTTGGACTGACCAGATGGTAGGACCCTTCTTAACTTCTTGGTTAGTTGTCCCAAGGGGACAATGTTTATGAAATCTGTTGATGCATCTCCACACATTAAAGATGCACGTTTATTATGTGAGTTGTTGGACATCTTCATTCAGGAAGTAGGCCCACAAAATGTTGTCCAAGTCATAACAGACAACGCTGCAAATTATGCTGCAGCTGGCAAGTTACTTATGGAGAGGTATCCTAACTTGTTTTGGACACCTTGTGCTGCTCATTGTATTGACCTGATGTTGGAGGATATAAGTAAGATTCCTCTTGTGAGGGATATTGTTGAATCATCCGGGAGCATAACAAAATTTATATATAATCATGCATTTGTGCTTAGCTTGATGAGAAGATTCATCAACAACAAAGAGTTGGTGCGTCTTGTCATTACACGATTTGCCACTACTTTCATATCTCTTCAGTCTCTGTTGAATTCTATGTGGGATGTGAAGAGCATGTTTATTTCCCTGGATTCACGTGCTTTATCTATTAACCACAAACCAGAGGGAGAGGGCATATGCAGACTAGTTTCATATGATCAGAGCTTTTGGGCAGGAGTAGAGGAGGTGTGTGCCATTTCAGAACCTTTGGTAAGGGTTCTTCGGTTGGTTGATGGAGACAAGCCCGCAATGGGCTACTTGTATGAGGCCATGGATAGGGCCAAAGAAGCCATTTGTGCTTATTATGAAGATAAGGGAGACGAGGGGTTAGAGAAACAATAGGTCATATGGAGAGTGATTGATGAGCGATGGAACAATACCCTCCATCGCCCCATTCATGCTGCAGGTATCTACCTCAACCCCGCATTTTCTGACTCCTGTGATTTGATGCCAAGGTGATGGATGGATTCTTCACTTGTGTTGAGAGGATGGTGGCATCTGAGCAAGAACGTGAAGATATTTCTAAAGAAATGGAGGTATATAGGATGGCAAGTGGCACATTTGGTTTTACCATGGCTATTAAGAATAGGACAACCAAAATGCCAGGTAAGCTTCAGTTTGTTTCAAACTTTCAAGTTTAGAATTTCAATGTTTTAACTTTGTTTTTATGTTTCTCATTTTTCTTTTAACTTGCAGATGCTTGGTGGACAAGCTATGGTGGCAGAGTACCCCATGTCCAAAAGATTGCCATTCGAGTGCTCAACCAAACATGTAGTTCCTCTGGGTGTGAGCGCAACTGCAGTGTATTTGAAAAAATACACAACAAAAAGCGCAACATGTAAAAAAGTTTCAAATTAAATTTTTGAATTCATTTGATTATTTTTAATATTTAAATTTTCTAAGTACTAATTTACAATCTATGATCATAATACAGATTAGAGTCCCAACGCCCCAATGACATGGTCTACGTCTACTACAATCTTCAGTTGTGGGTGAGACAACTTCAAAAAACTCTTGATGTGGAAGCCATCTCATTGGACAATATTGATTCCCCTGCTGCATGGAGGGTGGAGACTGAGAGGCCAACCATTGACTCGATCCCTGATTGGTTAGATGTGGATCCAGAGGCACTAGCGACAGAGGAGGTAGCAGTTGCAGGGGAGGGAGAGCTAGAGGTAGAGGAGCAGCCTGAGGGTCAGGAGGCAGAGCAGGAGGAGGATGACGAGGAGGAGGTGACACCATCTAGGATGGGCAACAACATCATAGGACATATGCCACATCTTTTATTGGCTTCTAGAGGATGACTGAGTCCATTTGTATCCCCAGGCGTTGGGCCTTCTTCTTCTAGAGGAAAAGGCAAGGCTATTCCCTATTCCTATAAAAGGGGTAGAGGATCTCAGTGACTGATTACTTTATGACATGTAGATGACTCATGATATACATTTATTATATTTTTTGTTGATATTTTGGCTCTTGAGAGTTGAGACTGGGACAAGACTCAGGATTCAAGAGTTGATTCACTATTTTGATATGTGATGTAGCACTAGACTTCATATACATATTATATATTAGCTTTCTTTACATGTTTATGTGGAAATGCATTTGTTTGATGTTGTGGATACTTTAGATGTTAAAAAAATAAAAATAAAAAAGAATATTTTTGTATTTTTTTTAATTTTGCCGACTTTTTCAAAAAACTCCCGACTTTAACGAGTTTTTCAATTTTTGGACCCTTGCCGATTTAGTCCCAACTTCGACTTTTTCCACATTGGGTGAGACAGCCCTTGAGGGGTGAAAAGTGTCTTTTGAGGATTTGGGTCTTGGTTGGTGGTGGGTGGGGATGTGAAACACACTCGCTTTTCCAACTGACCAAGAACCCATTGATAAGCTGTCATACTATAATCCACTTTGCTCATACAAGTTGAATTTCTTTGTCACATCTTAAGAATTAATGCTATTTAATGACAGAAACAAGGATTTGTGATACATGTTGCAAATTTGGTTTATTGTCTTTTGTATATATCATTGAGTTTGGGTAGAGTCTGATCAATTCTGACCCGTCGTTGTATACTTCAGATTTTTTGAGAGGAAGCCTTATGAAAGATATTATTTGCTCTTTTTTTTGATATTAATAGTTAATTATTTGGTGAAAAAATTTCCACAGGCCTATGAAACCCTATCAGGTGTATCAAGAGATTATTCAAAGTAATAGCTGCATTGAACCCATTTATCTGCAACTTTGAAATACATGTCATTATTGCTTGCAATTAACTTGAAATTTTTTTAGAGGGGTTCTTTCACTGAAAATTTCATCTCAAACAACAATGGTCTAGGGTCTCTATCACCTTTCAGAGTCACTTTTTGTTGGATCTATCGCTTCTGAAAAGTTGGGATTGTTTGGAACTTTTTGGCATTGCGAATGCTTTAAGACATTTTTTGTAGAAGGAAATGAAAGCCAAAGGAACCCGAACACCTATTTGAAATACCAGTGTACTATTATAAGAGCTATTTTTACCCATCCATGAAAAATATTAATGTTGAGATTCACAAGAAATGGCTAGAGAATTGAATAGAGAAAACAAAAACCCAAATTCCTCAATAAAGAGAAAGCTAACCAGTACTAAGGCATCGTAAGATTTAAAGTTAAATCAGCCAAGAGGAGCACAATTCTGGAGAGAGTGAACCCGTGAACAAGTGCACTAGTCAGAGATATAAATCCATGCACAAGAGAGAGCACAACACTTTGGTGCCCTTAGGCAAAAGACTTTATTAAGAATAAATGAATGATCACATGATATGTAAAATTACAAATGAGAATTGTGTATATATACACAACTCAAGAGGTGTTTTCCCTATGAAGGGTTTTGGGCTCACATTGACTAGTCTGACCTTACCTAAATATAGAGATACAGTTGTCAGTAAGTGAATGGTGACTATGTTGGCCTTAGCCAATACTAGAAAAGCTTACACCATTCTCAATACACCCCCATGCTGAAAAGAGGGCCAGAAAAAAATGATGAAATACAAATAGGAGAGTGTTAATGGATATCCAACTCAATATACCGTTGGTTGTGGCCTAAATACAAATTTGATTAGGTTATTAGATACGCAACTCAGTATATACTATAGGGTCAATAGTGGCTAAAATACAAATGGGAGTGGGTTTGTGGTTACCCCATTCAATATACAAATGAGTGGATTAATGGATGCACAGATAAATACAAGTGAATGTGGGTTTATTAATACCCAACACAATCTAAATGAGAGAGGGTTTATGGATACCCAACTCAATATAAGGCTGGAAATTGTTGAAATGGGAGTGGGTTGGAAAAGAGCCTGGAATAAACTTAGATAAATGAATAATAATAAAATAAATAGTGAATGAAGTGACACATCCTAACCAAGGACATGATCTAACAAAAGGACATGATCCATCAACCTTGTGACCCGTCAATGTGTAAAAACTATCACGTAGGTCATTATCATTATCATTTATCTTATTCATTATTTATTTATACATTGTTCACATCCTATATGTATTTCTGTCTATTGTCCTTATGTTGGAAATTTGGTAAATGAACCTTGTTCATTTTATTGGTATTAGAGCTGTGTTTCTGATCTGGCCCTTGGCCACATTTCTTATCAGACTTTATTTAATCTGGATTTTAGAGAAACCTATCTTTTCAAAATTTCTCTGAACTCCAGGGTTTTAGGGTTTTGACCAAAATTAGGATTTCAGCCATTTAAAGTCACAATTTTTGTTGAAGGGAGAATTACTCTGCTTCAAATAAAATCTGAAGATAAAGAAATCGGAATAGGTTACAGAAGTGCCACCCTTCATTTACAGTTCAGAATTCTTAGTGAAGAAAGACTACACCACTGCAAATTGGGAGAAATCTGCTGCAAATTGAAGAAATATGAAGAAATAACAGGTTAAGCGAATTCCAGAGTCAAGTGAATAAATCTGGTATATACACTGCTAACAATGTTGCACAGGAACGCTTCCCCTAGGGTTGTGAGGGGGGGGGGGGTACCCTACGTTTCCCATGCACTAGTTGGGGGGGGGGGGGTTCCCTACGTTTCCCATGCACTTAGGACGGGGTATGCACGGGGAAACATTTTCAAACGTCCCCCTTTTGGGGAAACTTGGGGAGACGCTGGGAGAAACATTTCCTCAATGTGGGGGATGTGTTTCCCCAATAGGGGTGCTTGTGGGTGCCCCCCTTCAAAAAGGGTTCAACATCCCCCTTGAATTTTGCCTGAAAATAATAATAATGTGAGTGGGGAAGCCTTATATTCAACCCTAGGGCCTTACTAATGCTATTTAATTAATGGTAATGTTAAATTCCTAAAGTAAAAGTGACATTCTCCTTTCTCATTAATGAGAAAGGAGAATGCCACTTTTACTTAAATTTTTAACATTATCATTTATTGTTTCAGGGTGTTTGAGAATGGTTCCAAGCTCATTGGATTTCATATGGAAGAAGTAGAAAATTAGATCCCAATCAAAATCCAGTAGACTTAACAATTTTCAGGATTTCAGGATTGGAGGAATTGCAACATTTCCATTGGATTCTATCATGTATGAGGGTATGGAACTAGCGTTTAATCAAGAACACCAAGCCCTTTATGTATATTGATGTTGGTGGCATTAATTGTTGAATTCCTATGTTGTGACCCTAGTAAACTTGTACCTACAACTCAAACAAAATCTTGATTTGACGTGTTAACCTTTTGTTATCTTATTTTAATGCTTAGAGGTTCATATTAATGAGGAGGATCCCAATATAGGCATTGATTTCGGTGATATGTAGGTATTTGTTGTAGCATGATTTTTTTTGGACTATAGAGGCCATCTAGAGCCTCTTTGTTGATGTAATATTGGTTCAAATATATTGCATTCAATGCTATTTTGGTTATATGCACCCTTGCTATATATATATATATATATATGACAAAATTTGCATATTTTGTGTATGATAGTTTGGATTCATATGGATGCACATGACTATTTACACATTTTTTTTTCGAAATTTGAATATTTATATATTTTTTGGTTGACTAGTTTTTTGGTCTGGTATTTATCTAGTTCCCAATTTTGGGGTCCACTGGTTTGATGACCAATTTGGTTCTTGATAACATCGGTCCATTGTCCATTGTCGATTTTCAATTTTAACTTTTGAGTCTTGACTCTAGGTACTGATGACTTTAGACTGAGTCTTTGACTCGTCATTTTTTGTTATTTTTGAGTTTGAGTAATTTCAATTTACTATTCTACTCTTCAGATTTCAGTATCTACTATTTTACTTAGTACTAATCAGATTTTAGAATAATGAATGATGAATTTAAATCAATGTATATTATTTTTACTATTTCTATTTCCTTGAAACATTTATGGTGTATGAATCAATGTATTTCATTATTGAATTTGGATTTATATATATATATATATATATATATATAGACACATACCCTGACGTTCCCTTGCCCCCTTTGAATTTCCATAAAATTTGGGGGTGCTCACACATCTCCCCCCTGTGTAGCTCCCTGTTCTTGTGTCCCCCGTGTTGATTTGGGGTAGCATTGGATGTGCTTTAGCCATGAAAATTGGTGGAGAGGCTAAAGCACATGAGATCTCCAAGACCCAGAAATGGTTTGGGCAGATTCTAACCAGTTTGGGAGATATTAAAATAATTAATATTTTTAATGGAGTTCCTAAGTCTAAATTTAGGAAAAATAAAATATTAATGGGTATTAATATAAAACAGGGTTAGAAGGTTCCAAAAGTCATGGATCAAGCCAAATCTAATTTTAGCCATTGATTAGAGATTTAATCTCGGCCGTTGAAGGACCAACAGGAAAAGTATAAGAAGAGGCTTGAGGGTCAGTTGGAGGACACATTGAGGGAGACCAGTCAGTTCGATTTCTGGAGCGGGGTTAGCTGAGAAATTTGAACTAATGGTCTGGAGAGCAGCAGGAGGCAGCAAGTACAGAATAGAGAGTCAGGATCAGCACCAGAAGACCAGCGCAGAGGCAACAACAGATTGCACAGTCACTAGAGGGCCTGTGTGGGTGATGCAGAGAGGCCCAGGGCTGATGCAGATAATCAGGGGTTGACGCAGAGTGTTTGGGAGCTATGTAGAGGTTAGCTAGGCTGATGCTGAGACTGGGAGAAGTGCTGGAGAATTTTTCTCTCTGTTGGGTAAGCCATTTTGGCACCCTGTTGTACGAAAGAATTGCTGAATAATAAAATCCTCCCTTGCTGCACCGGTTTTAGCACATTGGTTTTTTCCGGGCACTGTTGTCCAAAATAACTGTGTCAATGTGTTGATTCTTATGCATGTGTTTGTTTCTGAATTATGGTGTGATATCTGCAGTAGAATTTATTTTAATGTTCATTGAAGGAATTTCATAAATAACTTATTGGAAATAAGTAGGCAAAGTAAATCAGATGTTGCAGTGATAGAATTTTCACATGGTATCAGAGGAAGTAATCAGAGACAGGAAGGGAAAATCAGTTATGGGTCGAGACCATGATGCAGAGGCATCCACGTCAGGAGACTTGCATAGATTTTCAAAAATCTGCACAAGAGAAAGTGACTTCGATTTCTCTATGTTGGCTTCCAGGCTGGAAGAAGAAGTGGCTTGTTTGACTAGTTCTGCATCATCAGAAGTATGGTATACAGTGGAGCCTCTTGGCATATGATGGGAATCAAAGAATGTTTCTCAGATTATCGAGAAGAGAAGATGAGCTTTCAGATCACCATGGGGAACAAGGTAAAGTGTACTCCAGTATGGAGGGGTACCATAGTTTTTCAAATAGAATCGGGAGAACAGTTCTGTGGTACCAATGTGCTGCATGTACCAGGGTTGAGGATCAACTTACTTTTCGTGTCGCAACTTCAAGGCAAGGGCTATGACGTCTTCTTCATCAAGGAGAAAGTATATGTCAAACACCCAAGTTGGAAAAAGAAAGTGTAGATTACAACTAGAATCACCAATGTCACTAATCGGCAGTCATGGAGACAAGGACTTGAACGAACTATGGCACAGAAGAATGGGACATTTGCACCATGGGGCTCTGAGAATTCTCAGGAGCACTCTAATGGGAGTTCCGGATCTTAGTACGGAACGATGTATGCAGAGGGTGTGCTCTAGGAAAGTATGCCAACATTTCCTAGAAGTAAAAACAGGGCTAAGAGTGTACTATGATTGATACACTCAGATATCTGCGGACCTATGTCCACTAAAGCTTTGAGTGGTGCCGAGTACTTCCTTACCTTCATTGATTATCACTCAAGGAAAACTTGGATTTATTTTCTGAAAACCAAGGATGAGGTTTTCTATTGATTCAAAGAGTTCAAGGCTTTGGTGGAGAATTTGACTGGGAAGAAAATAAAAGTTTTGTGCTCAGATAATGGTGGAGAGTATGTCGATAAGGACTTCACTAGATTTTTGCGCTAAGAAGGGCATCAAAAGAGAGTGGACAACTCCTTACAATCCGGAGCAGAATGGAGTAGCAGAAAGGAAGAACAGGACTATTGTAGAAGCAACTAGGGCCATGATGTATGATCAGGATATGCCAAAATTCCTCTGGGCAAAAGCATGCAACACAACACTCTATGTTCAGAACAGGACTCCTCATTGGGCGTCGAGCAAGATTACTCCAGAGAAAGTTTTCACAGAGAAGACACCCGAAGTCAGTCATTTTAGGATATTTGGGAGCTTAGCATATTGCCGCGTACTTGAGGAAAAGAGGAAGAAGCTGGATCAAACTGCGGAAAAAGGGTATCTAGTGGGATATAGCGAGAACGCTAAGGCATACAAAATCTATCTTCCAGGGAGCAGGAAGGTAGTGGTTCGACGAGATGTGAAGTTCATGCACGACAGGGCTTTTAGAAAATATCGTGAGATGCCTTTCGAGGAGCAGTCAAAAGAGGAGCCATTGGTTAAACCTCTTCAACCAACGAAAGTAAAGAATTCTTCCTTGGATCAGGAAGATTCACAAGAGGAGGAGGAGCTAACAGATGCACGTGCTGGCAGAGGAAGAAATAGCAGGGAACTTCATCAAGTTCTGCGAGATGTAGAGGACTGCATTGGTGCACCAAGAAACAGTAAGAGGGAGCGAAAACAACCAGATAGATATCAGGCATTAGTAGCTCAGGATGGGGAGCCTGCCAGTTTCCAGGAGGAAACTCAACATCAGGTTTGGCTAGATGCAATGGTAGAGGAGTACAACTCCATAATGGTGAACGATGTCTGGGAGGTAGTGCTAAGGCCTCAAGACAAATCAGTGGTGGTTCGAGATGGATCTACAAGATCAAATACGCTGCAGACGACAGTGTTGAGAAATATAAGGTCAGGTTTGTGGCTAAGGGGTATGCTCAAAAGGAAGGAATCGACTACGAGGAAACCTTCACCCCGGTAGCCAGGTATACATCTATTAGGACCGTAATATCTCTTGCAACACAGATGGGGTGGGAGATTCATTAGATGGATGTCAAAACGACTTTTCTGAATTGGGTGATAGAAGAAGAGGTATACATTGAACAACCAGAGGGCTTTGAGACACATGAGAAGAAGTCTCATGTATGCAGGTTGAAGAAAGCCCTGTATGGGCTGAAACAGGCACCTAGAGCATGGTATGGTCGAATCGACGGCTACTTGCAGAAGATGGGATTTGTCAAGAGTGATGCGGATCCAAATCTCTACTATCTGGTTGTAGAGAATGAGCCGCTAATCTTAGTATTGTATGGGGATGATCTCTTTCTGATAGGATCATCTAGGCCAATTGGGGACTGCAAGAAGAATCAGGCCACAAAATTCGGCATGAGGGATTTGGGACAGATGCATTATTTCCTAGGGTTGGAAGTTCGGCAGCAAAAGGGAGAGATCTTCCTTGGGCAAGGGAGGTATGCTGCAGAAATCTTGAAAATATTTAGGATGGAGGACTGTAGACCCATGGCTACTCCAATGATCACCAACTGGAAGAAGATTGATGCATCAGAAGATAAGGATGCTCATCACACCTTATACAGACAACTCATAGGGTCCCTGATGTATCTGGTCAATACCAGGCCAGACATTTGCTATGCTGTCAACACCCTCAGTCAGTTCATGGTGGAACCAAAGAGGGCGCACTGGGCAGCAACCAAACATGTTCTCAGGTATTTACAGGGAACAACTGATTATGGACTCTTGTACACTAGGGGTAAGGATATTAGATTGAGTGGATTTACTGATGCAGATTGGGTAGGAAGTTTAGTGGATCAGAAAGGTACCCCTGGGTATTGTTTCAACATTGGATCAGGAATGACTTCCTGGTGCAGTAGGAAACAAAAGTCTGTGGCTCTGAGCTCATCTGAGGCTGAATATATGGTGGCGAGCATAGCTTTGTGTGAGGCCATATGGCTTAGAAAGCTACTTGTGAACCTATTCAGAAGAAAAATGGAGGCGACCAGGATCATGTGCGATAATCAGAGTTGCATCAAGCTCTTTTGGGAATCGAGTGTTCCACGATTAGTCAAAGCATATTCATATCCGGTGTCACTTTGTCAGAGACTGTGTCCAACGAGGAGCTGTACAGTTGAGCTACACTCCTATAGGAGAACAGGTGGCAGACATCCTTACCAAGGCCCTTGGAAGAACCAAGTTTGATTATTTCAGGGAGAAGATGGGGATGATAAAGAATCCATTTCAGTAGCAGAAATGGGTATGATGTTGCAGTGCAGTAGCACAATGCAACATGATGAGTAGGAGTTTGCAGTGCAGATGCAGTGTTGGGAAGAAGGACCAGCAATAGCACGGATGCAGAGGGAGTTGCAGTGCAGATGTAGTGTTGGGAAGATGGACCAGCAGCAGCACGGATGCAGAGGGAGCTGCAGTACAGATGTAGCAATGGCAGTGATAGAGCCATGGGTAGCAGTACAAGATGCAACAATGCAGAGGATGTTGGGCAGGGAGGCTTAGCATCAACACAGGTACCGATGCCGTATGATCAGAGTAATGCTCAGTGTGGAGTATTACTAGAGCACAATCCTTGCTAAGAGGGAGTGTTGATTTGGGGTAGCATCGGATGTGCTCTAGCCATGAAAATTGGTGGAGAGGCTAAAGCACATGAGATATCCAAGACCCAGAAATGGTTTGGGCAGATTCTAACCGGTTTGCGAGATATTAAAATAATTAATATTTTTAATGGAGTTCCAAAGTCTAAACTTAGGAAAAATAAAATATTAATTGATACTAATATAAAACTAGGTTAGAAGGTTCCAAAAGTCATGGATCAAGCCAAATCTAATCGTAGTTGTTGATTAGAGATTTAATCTCGGCTGTTGAAGGACCAACAGGAAAAGTATAAGAAGAGGCTTGAGGGTCAGTTGGAGGACACACTGAGGGAGACCAATCAGTTCGATTTTTGGAGCGGGGTATCTGAGAAATTCGAACTAGTGGTCTAGAGAGCAATAGGAGGCAGCAAGTACAAAACAGAGAGCTAGGATCAGCACCATAAGACCAGCGCAGAGGCAGAAGAGGCAGACGTAGCAGTAGATTGCGCAGTCACTAGAGGGCCTGCGTGGGTGACGCAGAGAGGCCCAGGGCTGATGCAGATAAGCAGGGGCTGACGCAGAGTGTCTGGGAGCTATGCAAAGGTTAGCCAGGCTGACGTTAGGACTGGGAGAAGTGCTGGAGAATTTTTCTCTCTGTTGGGTAAGCCAGTTTGGCACCCTGTTGTACAAAAGAATTGCTGAATAGTAAAATCCTCCCATGCTGCACCGGTTTTCCCACATTGGGTTTTTCCAGGGTTTGTTGTCCAAAATAACTGTGTCAATGTGTTGATTCTTATGCATGTGTTTGTTTCTGAATTATGGCGTGATATCTGCAGCAGAATTTATTTTAATGTTTATTGAAGGAATTTCATAAATAACTTATTGGAAATAAGTAGGCAAAGTAAATTAGATGTTGCAGTGATAGAATTTTCATGCCCCCATCCCGGAAACATGATGGAACATTGATTGGTAATAAATCAGAGCCATGTGCTTTATAGCCTATACAACTCACAATTGCTGTGCAGCCATACAATCAGGTGTGGTACTGTAATTTCCAGCTGCTGCACAATACTTTCCTTGTGTTGTGTTGCTGCACTATAGTTACAGATGCCAACCATCTTGTACTGTTGCCTGTATATCTACTGCCATCTTACTTGCCCTTACAATTTCATATTTGAAAATTTCAAATCCTAGGTGACTAATGTCCTTATGATTTCAATCAAACAAGTAGATTGCTGAATTTAATTAATGCTGGAATTAAATTTCACACCATAGTATCGATCACATTATCAAACAATAGCTAGGATGACTCCTGGATATGCCATTATGGACATACATGTGAGGTGGATTGCTCGTTGATTGCTAGACCTCATCTTGGTACTCATGTGGATTTTTTCCTTGGAGCATTGGAGACCTATGGAACTTGGGGATTTCTTCATGATGGCCACATGGGCGTTGGTTGCTTGTTTGGGAGGACGGCTTGCTTTGGAAGAGGAGCAATGGGCATCTTGGAGGAGAGTGTTGAGCCTTAGATGGCGTGGACACATTTGATTGTTGCATTGAGTCTTGATTTGAGGACGCTTGGGTTGACTGAGTGATCACGTAGGTGAGGTGGACCTGTGGGAGTTAATGACCTAGGAGGAGTGTTTGAGCTTTGGAAGCTTGTGGGGGTGGATCATTTTACCTTCTTGAGGAGCATTCATGCCTTAGAGCCTTGCTTGTTGGACATCCTCACCTTGGAGCTTGAAATGTGTCACTTGTAGAGATAGTGTTTCGTATGTGGGCCTATCTTCTTGTAGATAGATTTCTTGTTGTGGATTAGGACTGTTACTACCCAAACCCTTACGTTTTTTTTGATAGAAGTTCTAAAGCACAAGTAAGATCCTAGGGGCACTAAAGAAAGGCTACCTGTTGTCATCATGATAGCTCCTTCAGACACCTTGGATGGATGCGCTTTGGCACAAGGGGATATTCCAAAGGTATCCTAAACCTACCAAAAGATAATCACAAAAGGAATGGTGGCAAAGCTTAGGAGGACAAGTCTGATTTCTATCTGTACTTTAATTATTTTCAGATTGGTTAACAGCAAAGGAAAAGGTTGATTTCATGATCTTTTTTCTTTTTTCTTTTTGGATTGTTGAGAGTGGGATTAGTGCCTAGGTTAATTTTGGGCATATGGATTCTATAAAGGCAGCAGTAATAAAATTTATTATCATGCAATAAGGGGATGCTAAGGCTGTAATAAGCAAAGGTTACAACACCCTTATCTTGCTGTCCACAAATACAGAAATTTAATTTCAAGAACCCTAATGAAGGAGAATTATTAAATATGCACGAATGTGTTTACAATTAGAAGGTGCAAATTTCAGCCAGTTCTAATTAAGAAATATGACGTTCATCAACATTTCCAGTAGCAAAGACAAAGAACTTATAAGGGAAATACACCACATATAAAGTACCTTGATTAAACTGTTCATAACACATTTGTTGAAATTAAATTCCAGAATTTGTGATCCACGAACTACAAGCACATATTGGTGCCTCAAGCTCCAAGAACCTTCAATAAACACAAGCAAATAGCCTCTACCGTTTCCACGAGCTTCCAAACACCAATACAATTGGAGGAGCTTCTCATATTGTAATATTCCCTCTCGAATTAAAATTCTGCTAAGTGAATTCTAAATTTTTGCAATTTTGATGATGGACAATTTTTGGGCACAAACTTAGGAAAAATGGGTGAGAGACATCAAATTAATTTTTGTGAGAAGGGAGGCTCCGAAACATTAGAAAGGGAGCAAAATTGTATGGATGGTGGAATGTGGGAACCACCCCAAGGGAGAAATTCGAACTCCCTTGAAGAATTTGATTTGGAGGGAAGAGAGGGAGGTCGAATGGGAGGGCCCACAAGGAGAGAGAAGGCAGGAAGGATAAATAGGAGAAAGGAGCTTCATTTTGGGACTTTTGCCATTTTCACATCTGAACTTTAGTTTGCTTGAGCTGCCCAGCCAAATCAACTTGTGATGCTTAGCACAAGAGATTTCCGGGTGGGAATCTCACCTATTTCATCGGTGGACTTAGAGTGCCACCCTAGGAGAGTCCAATCTCACCTTGCAGAGCTGTTCTGGGCACAATTACAGGTGTATTCGGCCATTCCTATGAGCAGACTAGGTGCAGAAGAAGAACTCGCATTTCTTGGGAGAGACAACTACAGTGCCTGCGAGTTTCCGGGTATTTTGGGAGTTCTTTGCCTACAAATTTGCTGAAGGTTTGTGGTGATTTGCAGGGCTGAGTGTGGGAGGAAACCTCAGTTTGATTTTGGTGCTTTCCTGGGCATGCACATGCTTTCTCTGGCAGGAGTTGCGTAGGGGTTTTGAGTGGGAGTTTGTGACGAGGAAGGGCTGGAAAATTTTGGGATTTTGAGAAGGAATTGCAGGGGATTTTTGCAGGGATTCTATTGGTGATATGGAGAGCATTTTACTGCCATTTCCCAGCAGTGCATTCAGGAGGACAAACTGGGCCAACACACCAATTTGTGGGTTTTCTGGGTAGTTGGTTTGGAGCCATACCCTTTCTGGGTTTTGTTGGCCTTGATGAGAAAGTATATTAGCTGAAGTTTTAGAATTTTCTGAGCACATTAGAGGGAAAAATTCCCATTTCCATTCCATCAACAACAACAGAAAACTACTAGGTTAGCGCAGAAATTGGAGAGGAGCACTTTCAGCTCTTGGGCATCATTGTTATCACGTGGATTTTGCCTTGCTTGCTGTCGCAAGCCCAAGTTCTTCTATTCTCAGCTATTTGTACTACATTCTGCTCAAATTAATAAAATGGCTCAGTGTTGGATGCAATTTCTCTGGCGTAATTTGACATTTTGTTTGCGTGTTGGAAATTTTGGCTGCATGTTCATATTTTAGTTTATGTTATCACTTAATATTTCCTTTAGGAATATTACAGTGGTATCAGAGCTGTGATCTTGCCAGTTGTGGGGAAGAATCCTTTCTATGACCCTAAGAGACAAGCAGAATATAACATACCAGAGGTATAGAAACAAGGGCAAAGAGTGAGAATTGGAGATTACCCAAGACTCGGAGGTCCTTGAGCAAGTAGCAAAGACGGTCATGGGGAACTGTTAAATTGGCAACTAGGGCAAAACTCCATGTGGGTCAGCTTATCTATGGCAGCTGATAATTTTATTGGATCCCTCTCGTCGAGAGGTGTAGGATTGATCCAAAGATCATCTGATTCCGATAAGTATTTATGGAGATATGAATTTATTTTGTTTATGTAATTATTATCAAGCCGACCAGCTCCTATGTAGGCTCTAGAAGCCAAAACGTCATGTCTATTCACCTTACGCTTTGAGTATAAATAGATGAGGATTTGGAGTCATTAGCACAACATATTCTTCATGTGATCTCCTCGTCTCCACGTCTTGGGTTTTTGGTGAAAGAGGGACACTAAGAAGAATACGCTGGCCTTGTATGATGCCCTAATTGCTGTACGTTGCCCTAACTGCTATACGTTGCCCTAGCTGCTGTACGCTACCCTAGCCGCAGGTCAGATATGCCCTAGCCGCAGGTCAAGGGAAGGCTCCTAACCTCTGCCCAAAGGAGTTCCAATAAACAGTTAACTTTGTGGTTAAGGAGAAGCCTAACCCGCACTAAATGAAGGACTGATACGCAGCAGAGGTGGAGGACTGATACGCAGCAGAGGTGGAGGACTGATACGCAGCAGAGGAGGCTCTTATATCCGCATCAACAAAGCCCTAATCCGTTATCATAAGGAGGCTCCTAAACCGCAGTCTAGAAGTGACCCTTAGCCGCAGCTAAAGCAGACCTGGCCGCAGATATAACAATGCCCTATATTCTACACTCAGCTCAATACACAGTCAACGCTGGATAGTCATTTGCTTATAATGTAAACGCTAGACAGTCTCAGATATACGTTGCTCTCAATGAATGATATATGCTGTTCATAGTAAATACGTTGTGGATGTTCACAAGATAACTGTACCCAGTCTTAATGTTCACGCTGGTTTCTTGCTACCATGGGAGATTGCTTTACGCATTCATGCAGCCATGGGAGATACCTGTACGTAGTCAATGATCACGCTTTCTGCAGTCACACTCATACGTAGCCAAAGGAAAGGCCCTACTATATGACACAGAGCACATATAGATTCTATACGCACATATACGCTGAGCACATATAGACTCTATATGCAGAGCACACATGGAAAACTTTATATACGCTGTTCATGAATATATATGCTGGTCAAGAAGTCAAGGGTACCATTGTCATCAAGCAGCAGCGATGAAAAGGTCATGGTTATAGCCACAGTAATACGCTGTCATGGTATTACAATATGTATATATGTCAATAGCAAGCTATATACGCACACAACATTCATAAAACGGTCAACGTTCTATGCTGGTCTTAGAGACACTTAATATATATACGCTGGGCATGAAAGACACATCTATGCTGGTCATTAAAAGGAGCAATTGCAGTCATCAAGAATAGTCGTTGTGATGTATGCAGATCTGGCAGTGTAGATCGGGCTACCGTGTGGGGTAGATCAGGGTATATAGACTCCAGTCACTCATACGCAGTTCGTGGAGACTCTTATGCACAGGTCATAGAGACAGGCAACAATAAAAGAAAACCTATAGCTGAAGAATACCAATACGCTGTGTGTAAAGGGATTACGCGGAACTATAGCCTAGGTGCTTTGCTAGAGCCGAGGCTGCAAGCCATAGCAAGCAGCTAAGGCTGATATCAAAAGAAGCAAATTGTTGCAGCATGATGAAGCAATGAGAAGGCAGAGGAAGCAACATGATGGGCAACACTATGAGATCATGTGCATGGCAGGACAATGATACATTAGCAGGGGCAGTAGCGTGATGATGATGCACCTTAGTCTGAACAACATTATGATGGATAAGATCATGAACATGGGCAGCATGATAATCATGATTAGTGCAGCATGATGCAGTATGCAGTGGTGCAGCTTGAGAACCTGATGTAGGATGATGATAGGTGAAGGAGTCACCTTGGAGGATCAGTTGAAGCAGAATGTCTTCAACTGATCTCATCGTTATAGAAGATGATATATGCTCAGATCTAGACAAGTCAAAGTGTTGACTTATGTACTCTCTCTCTCTTTCTCTGCTGAACTTTGAAGATAAAAGAAGAATTGATCAAGGGTTCCCCACACATTGTGGGGTTTGTCCCTGGCTCGCGCCATATCTTGTGTCCTCTTGTCTTGGCTTGTCTTCTGCGATTTTATATTTATGTTCTATCTGCAGTTTATTGTAATGTTGATGTGATTGCTAACTGTGAAAATTTAAATAAATTGCTCTAGCATAGAACATACCTAAACTTAACAGGAACACTATGAAAGATGACACAACTTTTCAGAGGATACTAAAGGCTTTGAATGATTTGGTAAGGGGGCAGAAGGAAGTGATGGATGAGATGAGGCAACAACACATCAAAGACAACCAAGATAGGAGAGAGTTCAGGTGCATCCCACCATACGGATAATACTACTCCTTAGAGCCACCACCTCATTTACAATGGACCACCCAGATCTACCATGTCCACGTTCTTGACTGTAGGAACTAGGGAATATCCGGACACGGATGAGATACCTATGAATATTAGTCCATGGGGGAGGAGTTTTGAGCTGCCTTGACTTTTAAGGAATTTTGCCAACTCAAGCTTGACAATGAAGGCAAGGGAACAGGTGATTCATCTACGCAGAGCTCAAACTTACAACGCATAGTTGGGACTCAGGAGACTGTACCTTCCCACTTTTGATGGCTTTTCTAAGTGCATCGCTAGGGCATGGGTGGAAAAGCTTGACACTTATTTTCACCTTAACCAAATAACGAAAGTGGAAGCAATTAAGATGGATGCTTTGCAATTGGAGGTGGATGCTCATGATTGATGGTTCCATGGGCTATCCATATTGGGACATGCTAGCGTGACCTCTTAGGATTTTACCAGGAGGGTGATGGAGCGTTTTGGCTTGAGACATCCTGAGGCATATTTTAGAGCGATGACCTAGCTCAAGCAGACAAGTAGCACATAGTAGTACATAGTGGAGTTTTTGAGGTTGTCAGTGATGGTGCTAGATCTATCGGAGGCCAGGAGAGTCTTTCTGTTTGTGGAGGGTTTAGCTGAGCCTTTGCGAGGATTAGTGAGGTCGAACAAACATAGTACACTCCAGGATGCAACGAGCAAGGCTTGGGACTTGCAGGGTGCAATTCCCAAGACTAGAGCACCAGTACCCATGAGGCTTGCTTTCCCATATAGAGGTAGAGATACCAAACCCCAACCACAGAGGGAGATGCCAGGGTGTGGGCAGTTGGACGATGAGACTAGGAGAGACCTCAGAAGGAGGAAGTTGTGTTTCACTTGCTAGGAGCCATGGGCACTGGGGCATAGGTGCACCAAGGGCAAGCCCCATTACATAGAGGTGTTCTCCGGCAATGCACTGGAGGATGAGGCGGAGCAGGAGGCAGGGGAAGGTGACAACAAACCATAGGCTAATGGAGGAGGAGGCCCACATCCCCCACCTAGAAGAGGCCCTTTCTTGCCCACAGGAAGAGTTATTGCTTCACTTCGGGGTGTACCAGAGTAATTAATGTTGAGGATTAGAGGCACGGTGTAGTGACAATGTGTATCAGTGCTGGTGGACAGTGGGGCTACCCACAATTTCATTGATGCCTAGATGATGGAGCAGAGAGGGATACATACAAAGAACTTCGAGGGATTTTCAGTTCTAGTGCCCGGGGACAGGACCATGTAGTGCACTAGCTACGTCCCTAGTTTGACCGTGACTATGGGGAACTATTCGATGACGGATCATTTCTTTGTAGTTGATGTTTCGGACACCAATGTGGTAATGGGTGTTGAGTGGCATTACTCCCTTGGGCGTGTCACCACGGACTAGAGGAAGTTGGAGATGGAGTTCATAGGGCTAGATGGGAAGTTGGTTGTTTTGAGGGGCATGCACTTATACCCACTGCATGTTATAAAATGTAACTATGTTCGGTTCAATAATGTACTTGAGTCATTATATAATGTACTTGTCAAAAAATAAAGAAAAGAATTTTTATTATTGTAACAATGACTTATTAAATCATGGGTTTCATGCTTGGGTCATCATTATATTAGTCAAAGTCCCCATTGTGGACTCCTAGGATTAATAGAGTTTATAGAGTCATTGTATATTCGAAGAGAACCTTCTTGGGCTTTCGAATCATGTAAAAAGGTCTTGTATCAAGTCAAATATGAATTGTGTGTCCTCCACATCATGTTGGCATAAGGAACCCCATTCGACCCATAAGAAGTCTATGTATTGAAGGAGGTTGAAGTCATTTAGAGCACTCACTTTCAAGGAAGTTCGATATCTCAAGAAGAGCTGGAGAAGTGCGAAGTCTGTTGCCGGGAGGATGAAAGAAGTGCGAGTTTGGGGGAATCTCTAGAGAAGAAGAAAATCGAGTTTTTGGTGCCTCTCTCTCTCTGTTTTGTGGTATGGGTTGGGAGATCGAAGTCTCCTAAGATTTTGTTGTTGCCATAAGCTGCATGTTGTCGGAAGCTACTGCCTAGTCGAAGTTGCTGGAAGGGGTCGAAGATCTTGGAGGCTGACATGGTGTGGAGGGAAAGTCTGGTCTTGGTCTAGGGTAAAGAGTCTCAAAGGATACTATTGAAAGGAAGAATTATCTTGACTGGGTTTTCCCCTCAAGAGGGGTTTTTCCCTAGCATGTGCCTATATCTTGTGTCTCTTGTTTTGTGATCTTCATATGTGTATAATTGCTTGATGAAAGATAAGATAATAAAGAAATAAAAGAAGCCAACACACTCACAAGTAATTATCAAGAAAGGAGAATCAAACCCTAATAATATCTTTGATTTTCCAACATGGTATTAGAGCTAAGGTCAAGAGAAGTTGAAGATCACTTTGCTGGCATAGATTCTCCCTCTATGGTGAGCTATATAAGATTGGGTTTCAACTCTGCTGGAAGATGGATCAAGAAGGTCATTTGCTACTTATTCAACAAAGTCAAGAGTCAAGGATTCTTGGCTGCCCTTATAGGTTCTCTTACTAATGACAATGCATGGATCATTGATAGTGGAGCATCAAGACACATGACAGGTGAAAGCAAGCAACTTCACACACTATCAAAGGAACATCCTCTCATGTAGTGGAATTAGGTGACAAAAAAATCTATGCTGTTAGAGGCCTGGGATCTACATCATTGAAGTTAGATAATGGATCGAAGCTGCATCTCAACAACATTCTCTATGTTCCAGGTTTGAAAAAGAATTTACTTTCTATTTCTTGTTTAGAAGATAAAGGGGAAAGGATTTCTTTTGTTGATGGAAAAGTATTGGTTTGGGGAAATAACTCTAGTATTGACAAAGCTAGGGTTATTGGAGTTCGTGAAGGAAGTCTTTACTGGGTTATCACTCCATCTCCTCAAGATTTGGTTCATATGGAAATAAGTCCCATTGAACTATGGCATCAAAGGTATGGTCATCTTCATTATAGGGTCATCCCTACTCTTAGTCGATTGGTTCATGGTATTCCTGATATGAAGTTAGATCATGAAGGTGTGTGCAAGGGATGCTCTTTAGGGAAGCATACTAGAAATCCATTTCATCATAGTGAATCTAGATCTAAAGAAATATTAGATCTCATACATCCCGATGAATGCAGGCCCATGTTGACAAAACTCTTGAAGGTCATCTCTACTATGTAACATTCGTTGATGACCATTCGAGGAAGACATGGCTCTACCTACTCAGAACTAAAGATGAAGTATTTGATAAGTTCAAGAAGTTCAGGGCTAAGGTGGAAACCCTAACCGAAAAGAAGATAAAGACACTAAGGTTTGACAATGGTGGGGAATACACCTCTAAAGAGTTAATTGCATATTGTAAGGATGTAGGTATTAAGAGGGAGCTCATTGTTCCCTACTATCCCGAACAAAATGGATTGGCCAAAAGGAAGAATAGGTCAATTGAAGAAGGCATTCGAACTATGCTCCTTGATCAAGATCTACCGAAGTTCTTATGGGATGAAGCAGCAATGACTGCCGTGTATGTTCAAAATAGAAGTCCTCATAAGAGTCTTGATAATACTACACCCGAAGAAGTATTCACAGGAAAGAAGCTGAGTGTGGATCATCTCCACATATTTGGAAGTCCAGCATATGTCCATGTTCCGAAAGACAAGCGAAAGAAGTTGGACTCGACAAGCATCAAGGGAATATTCGTTGGGTATAGTCTTTCCTCAAAAGCATATAGAATTTATATAAAGGAAGGAAGACACATTGAAGTAAGCAAGGATGCCATATTTGATGAGAATCAAGCTTACAAGAAATCAAAGGACATTCCTATTGATTCTGATGACGAAGAAGTTCTCGTATTTGAAGAAGATGAAGTTCATCATGAGAATCCTTCTAATGATGAAGAAGAAGGACCAAGTGAGCCTATTCAATTGGTGGTTATCCCAACCACAAGGAAGAGGCCAAATTGGTTGAGAGCTACATTAGAAGATGCTGAAGGACATGAAGCTGCGAAAGGGTCCTCCAGGGAAAGTAAGAAACCGAAAAGGTATTCTGGTTATGCTGCATATATGACAAAATTGATTGAAGCTGAGCCATCTACATTCCAGGAAGCTGAGCATGAAGAGGTTTGGAAGAAAGCCATGCAGGAAGAATATCAATCCATCATGAAGAATGGGGTTTGGGAAATCGTTCCTAGACCTAGTGACAAATCCGTTATCACATCGAAGTGGATCTATAAGATCAAACATGCTGGTGATGGAAGTATAGACAAGTACAAAGCAAGGTTCGTTGCAAGGGGTTTCTCTCAAAGGAAGGCATTGACTATGAAGAAACCTTTGCACCTATAGCAAGGTACATTACCATTAGATCGTTGGTTTGTTTGGCTGCTATAATGGGGTAGAATATCCATCAAATGGATGTTAAGACCATATTTCTAAATGGGACCATTGATGAGGAAGTGTACATCGAACAACCTAAAGGATTTGAAGTGAATAGCAGGGACTGTCATGTTTGCAGATTCAAGAAGGCCCTATATGTCTTGAAGCAAGCACCAAGGGCATGGTATGAAAGAATGGATGCATATCTTCTCAAAATTGGGTTCGTGAACAGTACTGCTGATCCGAATCTATATATCAAAGTCATAAATAATGAGCCTGCCATTATTCTACTATATGTGGATGATCTATTCATCACTGGTGTAGAACGAAGAATTCAAGAATGCAAGAAGATGTTGGTAGCTGAATTTGTGATGAAGTATCTAGCCCTGATGCACTACTACCTAGGTCTAGAAGTATGGCAGGAACTTGGGGAGATATATTTGGGGCAAGGAAAGTGCATCATCAAGTTATTGCAGAAATTTGGGATGATGGATTCCAAGCCGATGGTTACTCTTATGATCACCAACCTCAAGAAGCTGAGGAGCTCCAACTCTAGTCTTGTGGATCCTACTGCATATCATCAGTTGGTGGGTTCCCTGATGTATCTGGTAAATACTAGGCTAAATATATGTTTTGCAGTGAACATTCTTAGTCAGTTTCAGTTCGAGCCTCCTCATGATCACTGGATAGTTGCCAAACATATATTGAGGTATCTTCATGGCACTACACATCACTACCTAAAGTATGATAGTAAGGAAGTCAAGCTAATTGGCTTCACAGACTTTGATTGGGGTGGCAGTGAGACCGATGGAAGGAGCACTACCGGAGGATGCGTTAATCTGGGAGCTGCTATGATCTCATGGATGAGCAGGAAGCAAATTCCTGTTGCATTGAGTAGTACTGAGGCAGAATATGTGGCTGCATATGAAGTAGGAAAAGAGGTTGTTTGGTTAAGGATGCTTCTGATAGATTTCTTCAACAAGTCTCTGGGTCCTATTGTGACTAATTGTGATAATCAAAGTTGTATCAAGATGTTTGGAGATCTCGTGTTTCATTCGAGGACGAAACATATCAATAACAAGTTCCATTTTATTAGGAACTTAGTGAAGGATGGGATCGTGAAGCTAGAGTATGTTTCGACAGATGAACAGGTAGCAGACATTCTGACAAAGGCTCTTCCTAATAAGAAGTTCGAATATCTAAGGAACCTTCTGGGTTTGGTAGATATTGGTGATTGTATTGATGATAAGGAATTGGAAGAGATTTGTTGAGGTTTTGTGAGTGAAGCATTGCCTAGGGAGACATCTGGCCAACACCCTGTGCTGATGTCTGGAATCTCGGAATTGAAAAGGTGGTGTTGTTTATTGAGCTCTGTTTTGGATACACACCTGTATGTATGGGTTGGTGGTTAGCAAGTAAGCCTGATGGTACCTAGAGGGGCTGAATGCTTAAGTCCACCTTAGTCCTGCCTTGATAGATTGCCCTGGTCAGGAATCTAGTCCATGGCATTGTGGTGCCTAAATTGTTGAGTGACTAGTTGGATAGATTGCCCTGGTCAGGAATCTAGTCCATGGCATTGCCGTGCCTAAATTGTTGAGTGACTGGCTGGATAGATTGCCCTGGTCAGGAATCTAGTCCACGACATTATGGTGCCTAAAAGTTCTTCTTGTTTTCATATAGTTTGAGATCTTCCATTTTATATGTACATTATGAATACCTCCATAGTTAAGAGGGAGTGTTAGAAAAATGTAACTATGTTCGGTCTTCAATAATGTACTTGAGTCATTATCTACTATACTTGTCAACAGAATAAAGAAAATAATTTTTATTATTGTAACAATAACTTATTAAAGCATGGTTTCATGGTTGGGTCATCATTATATTAGTCAAAGTCCCCATTGTGGACTCCTAGGATTAATATTGAGTTTATATAGTCATTGTATATTCAAAGAGACCCTTCTTGGGCTTTCGAATCATGTAAAAAGGTTTTGTATCAAGTCAAATATGAATTATGTGTCCTCTACATCATGTCGGCCTAAGGAACCCCATTCGACCCACAAGAAGCCTATATATTGAAGGAGGTTGAAGTCATTTGGAGCACTCACTCTCAAGGAAGTTTGATATCTCAAGAAGAGCTGGAGAAGTGTGAAGTTTGTTGTCGGGAGGATGAAAGAAGTGCGAGTTTGGGGGAATCTCTAGAGAAGAAGAAAATCGAGCTTTTGGTGCCTCTCTCTCTCTCTGTTTTGTGGTCTGGGTTGGGAGATCGAAGTCTACTAAGATTTCGTTGTTACTGGAAGTTACTGCCTATTCGAAGTTGTTGGAAGGGATCGAAGATCTTGGAGGCTGACATGGTGTGGAGGGAAAGTCTGGTCTTTGTCTAGGGTAAAGAGTCTCAAAGGATACTATTGAAAGGAAGAATTATCTTGACTGGGTTTTACCCTTGAGGGGGGTTTTGCCCTGACATGTGCCTATATCTTGTGTCTCTTGTTTTGTGATCTTCACATGTGTATATTTGGTTGATGAAAGATAAGATAATAAAGAAATAAAAGAAGCCAACACACTCACAAGTAATTATCAAGAAAGGAGAATCAAACCCTAATAATATCTTTGATTTTCCAACACTGCAGACAGTGTCAGCACACCAGATGGAGGTTGCTTTGTGACATGGGGATCTAGAGTGGGCTATGGAGCTCAGGATTTCAAAGGCAGGGACTTGTTACCCACCACGTTGTGGGTGATATCCCCAAGAGAAATTTTTCTCCATGATGAACCTTAGCCGGCAGCCAGCAGACCCTTGCAGCCTCCTACTAGCTTGTTGTACCATTTCTCTGCCACCTAAGCCAGCCATGTGGTCCCTCACCCACCTGTATTGATCGTATGTTTGAAGGTGGGCCTCCCGAATCTAAAGGTATATCTTGTCATTTGGTAATTGAGTATTGGGTTTACTTATCATGGATACTTCTGGGTATGGATTGATGGGGGGATTTGGCGGAAAGAGTGGGCTTAGTTTGTGCTCTTGTCCCCTTGATCTATTTTGGATGTCACCCTTGGATCTTAGTCTCGTGGGATCTCCTTTATTGACCATTTGGTTCTAAGGTGGTACTACTTGGGAAAACCCAACTTTGGGTGCGTGGTCCTGCTCCTTTATCCACATATATTACTCCCTTTCCACTCACTATGCCCCATTCATCATTTCTCCCACCCGGGTCCACATTTCCATTCTGGGTCCACATAGGGCCAACCTCCCTATCCCCTTGCCCCCACCTTGGGTCAGGCCTGGAATGATGCCACAGAGGTTGAAGCAGCTAAAAGAAAAAGAAAAAAGCATAATTGGCCACATTTAATAGGAAATTGTACCACAAAATGAAAAAAATTGTCGGGACAAAAATAATTAACACGTGGGCAAAAGCCAATGCATGAGCTCTACCCCAATCCATGGTCATCACCCTGGTTCCATAGGCCCTAGATGAGCCTCCTTTATCATTCAGGAACCCATGATTGTCCCAACCCCTGGAGGGCAATGAACCGCCCTACCTAAAAGGGGTAATCACTGCTATATCTTACACATCATGCTCTTGTCCTTTGAGCCTCGAGCAGTTAATTAAAGAAAATTCATAAAAGGCAAAAGGCATATAAAGAAGGGTGGAAAAATTAAGGCCAGGGCACCTCATGTATCACGATTGCTCCCTTCTACACATTACATACCCAGGTGTGGGCTTCCCCTTATCTAGCTATCCCTATGCCCCAATATGTGGCCTAGGATTGCCCCTCTCATTCCCTATTCCATTCCACTTATTTATCACTTGCCACCCCCATTAGAGGGATGTACCTTGGACATACTATCCCCTTTAAGCGCTGAAACCACCTAATAAGGTACTTGGTTAACCCCCTTTGGAGCTTGGAGACACTAGCACATGCCAAAGCCCTCTACGGAAGGGCAAGCTATTATGAAGTGCCCACTTTGTTATCCATGATTTGTAAACTCTTTTATCCAATTATTTTAATGACTGGCTGTACTAGAAGCCTAGGGGACACATTGGATCTTATGCAGGATTACAGGTGGTTTCCATTTGGATTTGGTCTCCCTATACGGGATCCTAACCCCCAGAGGTCTACATTGGCACATATAGGGTGTGCATAGAGAGCCATTGGCCTCCACATCAGTAGACAACATTCCACTGATCCTCATTGATGCTCAGAGACTATTAGTCATCCACTTTTGGGATGATGGTGATATACTTGGTACACTATGCCCAACAGTCCCCCACAGGATCCCCACACTCTTGGCAGGCGTGCTAGGACTTGTACAATGTCATGGTAACATTCATTCCACCACTCGGACCCTTGCAGAGGATCTACAGGCATCTTTGATTCATATGGAGAACCATGGGGTCATTTATGTGCCCTTAGACCCACTGGGAGCGCCATAGGTCTACTACTTGGAGAACAAAGGGCCACCCCCTTGTCCATCATATTCCGAGGAATTTATTCCTCAGTATGGCACTTCAGGACATTATTGGGCCTTTGGAGGACCCTACGACATGTACATATTATTATTTGGCCCCTTGTGAGTCTTATTTTTACAGTTGTGAGCTAGTTTGGTGGGCTTGTCACTGATAGGGGTTTTATTTGCACATTATTTTATCATTAGGGGATAATGTAGGCCCATAGGCTAATTCAAACTCCTTAGGAGGCTATATATTGATGTTAGATACATTCATTTGGACCATCACTTGACTGGGGATCTCTCTAATCATAGAGAACTTTGCATTTTTTCTTGGAGGATATTTTTTGGAGATGGATGAATTTTGATGTATGGGTTTGGGCTATTTTTCTTGTCTTCGAGCTTTGTCTTGCAAACAAAATGCTGGTTGGATATATTCTATAACGTTGTAAGTAAATTTTGATGTTGTTATTCTTGTTGCTGCATATTGCTAAAATTAGGGCTACTTGCTGCATAATTGAAATGTGGAATTAAGCATGTTTTAGCTAATTTAATGTATGGGCCAATGTTATATGAATGAAATGTCCAAAAGATTATTTGTCTCGATAAGCTTGCATCATTTGCTTTGAAGTATAAATGCTTGAAGGTCACTTTTCTTTTCTTTCTCTCAACATTGGATGAAGCTGAATTTTCGGGCCTCCTTGATCAAGAAACCAAGTTCTTACTCATCATCATCCTTGACTCCAATCCACAAGTGAATTAGGCACTGATCTCTAAAAAAGGGTGATCATTTTAACCCTCTTTTTACCCTTTTCCCCTTTTCCCCTTTTCCTTAGGTCTAGCCCCATTAGGTCACCTAGGGCATCAATTTCCCGGGAATAGAGTCTAGGAAATTTCGATCTCCTACATGCTACTGGGCTAGTGGGTCCCCTCCCTCTCCTCCAAATTTGAGGCAATTCTAACGGTGGAATCTCCGGGAATCCCAAGCCCTAGCTCTAGGATCGAATTTTGCCTAGGCATCCCCAAGGCTAGACCTCGATAGGATCAATTCAATCTTTTGAAGTAAATATTCCTGTTTCGTCCTTTCCTTTCACATTGTCGAGGATAGGAATATCATTGGTTTCCACATTCCATCCGTGAACCTGGACTGGGTCCACTTGGCCCCGTGTGGTCCCACTTCTCAATAAATATTATTTGTCAAGGACCATTGGGAATCCAAGTTTCCCAAGGATTATAGAGATTGAGAACCTCATCTATAAGCCTATTCCTTCTCCCTCAACTCTCCAATCCTCACCCCTTACTCTTGGAGGACTAAGTCCTTTGCTTAAAGAGCAAGCAAGCTCCATTCTTCACTCCATCGTTGGGAAAGGGTTTCCAGGGTCACTTTTGACCTATCTATTGACATATACTTTACAAGTGATCCCTACACTACTGGGACTCCTCCCATCGGTGAAAGTTCGTAAAGAGCAGGGAGACTTACCTGTGGTGACAATGGGCTAAGCCTCCACCGTTGCCCTTGACCTAGTAGTTGCCCTCTTAGGAACCCCTTTTAGGTCCCCTGCTGGTTTGAGTGGTAACAAGAGTCAACCACAACCACCACACTTCGATATTCAAGCGATACTGGATAAGTACCCAACAATTTTTGGAGACATCCCTCTAGGCTGTCCACCAAACAGGGGGTTTGAGCACACGATAGAGTTGGAGGAGGGAGTGAATGCAGTTATCACTACTCCATACATGCATCCCAAGGCTTACATGGATGAGATCGAGTGGGCTATACAGGAGTTGTTGGCTTTGGGGCACATAGGGACTAATTTTAGCCCTTTCGCTTCATTTGTGGTGTTGGTGAAGAAGGATGGGATCCTCTGTAGGTGCATTGACTATAGGGCCGTGAACAAGAAGATTTTGAAGAACCATTACTTGATTCCGCATACTGATGATTTGATGGATGAGCTTAGAGGAGCCAAGTACTTCTCTAAGATAGATTTACGCTCAGGATACCATCAGATTCGGGTGAGGGAGCAGGATATCCTGAAGACAACATTCAAGTGTTACTATGGTCACTTTGAATTCTTGGTGATGTCCTTCGGGTCAACCAACGCTCCAACTAGCTTCCAGTCTTGCATGAACCATGTGTTCTGCAAGCAACTGCGTAGATATGTACCGATTTTCTTTGATGACATCCTGATTTATAGTCGGATGTGGGAGGAGCATTTACAACACTTGGAGGAGGTGCTACACATCCTAGAGGAGCATCAACTGTATGCCAAGATGTCCAAGTGTGAGTTTGGAATAACAAAGAGGTATCTTGGCCATGTCATTGGGGAGGACAAGGTACAAGTTCACCAGGAGAAGATTAGGGCCATATTGGATTGACCTACACCCAGGATTGTGACAGAGTTGCGGGGATTCCTGGGCATATGTACTTATTACTGGAGTTTCATGAGGGGATTTTCCCAGCTGGCAACATCCCTCTCAAATTTGACAAAGAAGGGGGCGTTTGTATGGATGGATGTAGCACAGGAGGCTTTTGAGCACCTTAAGAGGGTGATGAGTAGTTGCCCAGTGCTAGCCCTGCCTGATTTTCATAGACCTTTGTGTTGGAGTGTGATGCATCTGGAGAGGGCCTTGGGGCAATTCTAATGCAAGGGGGTCACCCAATTGCATTTGAGAGCGGAAAGTTGCAGCAACATGAGAGGTTGTATTCTATATACGACAAGGAGATGCTAGCCATTATGCATGCGCTAGCCAAGTTCTGGTAGTATACGGCAGGAAACAGGTTTAAGGTAAAAGCTGGTCAAAACAGCCTCATATTTTTCTTGGAGCACAGAGTGTTGAATGAGAGGCAACAAAAGTGGGTCAGCAAGATCCAAGCATATGATTTTGACATAAAGTATGTCAAGGGAAAGCAAAATTTGGTGGCAGACACATTATCTAGGAGGCCCGCGACACTTTCATTCATGAGCATTGCACAATATTGGAGAGCACAATTGTTGGTTGAGTACTCCAAGGATCGACATGCATGTGAGATCTTGGATGGCATAGCCGAGGATGACTAGTACAGGGTGATGAACGGTGTGATTTACTACAAGGACAAGATTTATTTGGTACCAGGCTCCCAATTGTGGGAGAAGATCATGCAAGCTGCACATGACTCACCGCTAGTAGGACATCAAGGGTTCCTTAAGGCATACAAGACCATTATAGAGCGTTTCACTTGGAGGGGCGTCAAGGAGGACATTTTGAGGCATGTTCGGGAGTGTGACACTTGTTAGAGGAACAAGGGTGACTAGACACACTTGACTGTCCTACTGCAACCTCTTCCTATTCCTGAGAGGAAATGGGAGAGCATCTCTATGGAATTCATCACAAGGCGCTAGCAGTACAGGGATGGGATTGCACATATGTGGTGGTTGACAAGTTGACCAAATTCGCCAACTTCTTTGCCATTCCAACCCGGTATTCAGCCTCATAGGTAGCCGAGTTATTCTTTTGGGCGGTGTTCAAGCTATATGGTCTCCCTAAGACCATTGTTAGTGACAGGGGCAACGGATTCATGGGAGGCTTTTGGCAGGAGTTGTTTCAACTTGTAGGGACTGAGCTCACACCCAGTACTAGCTATCATCCCCAGATGGACAACCAAACTGAGATAGTGAATAAGTGGTTGGAGGGATACTTATGCAACTATGTGACGGGACAACAACATGCGTGGGTGAAGTGGCTGCATCTTGGAGAGTACTGCTATAACACCACCTACCACATGTCTATAGGTATGTCACCTTTTTGTGCTTTGTATGGTTATGATGCACTAACCTTTGCTGATATGGTCTTTGGAGATAGTAGAGCCCCAGGGGCCAAGGATTGGATACAGGAGAGCTAGGATATCCTTAGAGCTCTCAAGGATAACTTGTGGACGACCCAAAACCAAAAGAAGCTATATGCAGACAAGGGCAGAGTTGAGAAGCATTTTGAGGTTGGGGACCTTGTCTTTTTGAGACTCCAACTGTACAGACAATCCACACTTAAGCAAAAGGGCGTAAAGAAACTCAAGCCACGTTTTTATGGGCCTTATAAGGTGACCAGGCGAGTTGGGGAGGTAGCGTATGAGCTGGAGCTCCCACTAGGGAGCAAGGTACACAACATATTCCATGTCTCTTGCCTGAAAAAGGGCTTTGGGACAACAATTTACAGTAGTTGCAGAGTTGCCACCTATGGATGATCAGGGGCGTTTGATCTTAGTTCTAGAGGCCATCTTGGAGACAAGAGAGAGGAAACTCTGGAGCAGGGTCATTAAGGAGTTTTTGGTTTAGTGGAAGGATTTGCTAGAGGAGGATGCCACATGGAAGGGAGAACAAATTTGAAATACTACAACACCCGATGTTACAGTTGCTTGACAACATGCAACATTTGGGAGGGAGGACTGTAATATTCTCTCTAATTAAAATTCTGCTAAGCGAATTCTAAATTTTTGCAATTTTAATGATGGACAATTTTTGGACATGAACCCAGGAAAAGTGGGTGGGAGACATCAAATTAATTTCTGTGAGAAGGGAGACTCTTAAACATTAGAAAGGGAGGAAAATTGTATAGATGGTGGAATATGGGGACCACCCCAAAGGAAAAATTCAAACTCCCTTGAGGAATTTGATTTGGAAAGAAGAGAGGGAGAGAGGGAGGTCGAATGGGAGGGCCCACAAGGAGAGAGAAGGCAACAAGGATAAATAGGAGAGTGGAGCTTCATTTTGGGACTTTTTGCCATTTTTAGATTTGAACTTTAGTTTGCTTGAGCTGCCCAACCAAGTCAACTTGTGCTGCTTAGCACAAGAGATTTCCGGGTGGGAATCTCACCTCTTTCTTCGGTGGACTTAGAGTGCAACCCTAGGAGATTCCAATCTCACATTGCAGAGCTGTTCTGGGGACAATTACAGGTGTATTTGACCATTCCTGTGAGTAGACTGGGCGCAGAAGAGGACCTCACATTTCTTGGGAGAGACAGCTACAGTGCCTGCAAGTTTTTGGGTATTTCGAGAGTTCTTTGCCTAAAAATTTGCTAGAGGTTTGTAGTGATTTGCAGGGCTGAGTGTGGGAGGAAACCTCAATGCAATTTGCACAAGCTTTCTCTGGCAATAATTGTGCAGGGGTTTTGGAGTGGGAGTTTGTGAGGAAGGGCTGGAAAATTCCGGGATTTTGAGAAGGAATTGTAGGGGATTTTGCAGGGATTCTATTGGTGATTTGGAGAGCATTTTACTGCCATTTACTAGCAGTGCGTTCAGGAGGACAGACTGGGCCAACGCACCAATTTGTGGGTTTGTCAGATAGCTGGTTTGAAGCTAAACCTTTTCTGGGTTTTGTTGGCATTGATGAGAAAGTGCATTAGCTGAAGTTCCATAATTTTCTGAGCACATTGGAGGGTAGAATTCCCATTTCCATTCCAACAGTAGCAGCAGAAACTACTGGGTCAACGCAGGAATTGGAGAGGAGCACTTTTAGCACTTGGGCATCATTGGTATCACCTGGGGTTTTCCTTGCTTGCTATACCAAGCCCAGGTTCTTCTATTCTAAGCTATTTGTACTCCATTCTGCTCAAATAATAAATTCCTGTTTTTGGCTCATTGAGTGCTGGTCAACTCTGACATTTGGTTGAGATTTTGGTTGGGCTCGTCGATTGTGATTTGACCAAATTTTGGCCTCTTTTGTTCAGCTACCTTAAGCCGAAATTCGACCCCTTTGTTGCAAACTCTCCTTTGACTGGCATTGATTGTATTCTCTCTCCTTTGACTGGTTTGACTTGGCATCTATTGATGTCAGAAAATTCGAAGCTTGTTTGGAATATTCTGATGTACATTTGATGAACTAAATTCTAAATTCTCATAAGGAAAGATTGTTGGGTTTTCCCTTGGCTGCTAGCCTAAATTCTGGTGTCTCTTGTCTCGTCTCATTGTTTATTGTGATCTCTATTGCTCTATTGTTGAAATTTTTCATGTATAACTGCTTAACTATTGGAATGCTATAAGAAGACTAATTTATCATTGGAAGTAGTTATCAGTTTGAAAAATTGTACTAGTCTTAATTGCACTAGAAAATCAACTAATAGTAATAACAAAATGATGAGTGAGATATGGGAATGCCACATGTTACAATCTCCAAGTAGGATGCCTCTCCAAATTAAAGTCGTTTAACCATGTAGAATGCTCCATAGGTCCACACAAGTCGTCCTCGAGAAGAGTGCTCCACCTAAAGTGTGAATAAAATAACACAAAGTTTAACCACATGCTAAATGTTTAATTTTTGTAGCTATGGTAAGTCTTCATATGAAAGAAAATGATAAATGTAATATGAATCTAAAGTTAGTTTCAAACAAGGGAAAATCAATTTTTGAAATTTAAATTATTTCTCCACACAAATAAAGTTGGCCCAGCCCAAGAGACACACCACTTGGGGGCAACTTAGATCACTATAAATTCACGCTTGCCCTCCTCCATTTGTGACTAATTTGGATCATCATTTGCCTCTGTTCACACATGCGAGAAAGGGAGATTTCTGAGGCAGAAGGACGAATCTGTGGGAGACTTAAAGGACGTTTCTAAGGCAGCCTTAAAGGACGAATTTGTGACAAACTTAAAGGACAAATATGTGATAGACTTGAATGATGAATCAGTGGCAGAATTGAAGGAAAAATTTGTGTTTGTTCCGAGGCAGATTAGAAGGCCGGATTTCTGCTTGAAGAAGGCCTTGTTGGAAGGAAACCCTGGAAGGAAATCTTGTACTATTGTTCATGGATGGAGGGCTTGTCTAGCCCTAAGAATTTCTAGGTTGTTCTATAGTACTCATATTGTATCTCTTGTTGAATTGGAAAATTTCTCTAAGGTTGCTAGATTTTTCCCTAGAAGAGTGTTTTCCCAGGGTAAATTTTTTGTGTCTCGTGTTTGGCTGTCTCTTCATGATCCTACTGTCATTAATGTTTTAATGTTGAATATTTTCTATGCGTAATTGTTTAATGATGAATATGGCATAAGATAAACTAATTAAGAAATCGTTGGAAGTAATTATCAGTCTAGAAAGTTATGAAAAATCAAGATGGTATTAGAGTGAGGTTTAGGAGCAGCCTTTTGAAGAAGATTCGTTCAATCTGAGATATATCAGAAGCAGTGCGAGTCACTTAAGAAGGAATGAAGAGACCGGAAACTTGGACTATTCAAGCCTCAAAATTTCAGGCTTGTTACATGTTTGTCTGAGGCCAGTGTCGACCCTCTTAAGGCCTCTTCTTTGGCTACCTCAGAGGCCGAATTTTGGCTACTTTCTGAGGCAGATTTGGCCCCTTGTTTAGGGCTATTCTAAGCTTATCTTGTTTCTAAAAAGACCGTGACATTACTTTCCTTGGAGGACCAGCTGCTTTTAATTAATTTGCAGTTGTTGAGATGAGTCATATAACTCAAGGTGACCAAGAAGTTTAGTTGTCCAGTAACTGTGGATGCAATTTTCTATGCAGAAACATAAAACCTTCTTCTTGAGCTAGAAGACAGGATAGTTCTCTTTGGTTTGCAACAAAGGATTGTACTTGGGGACCTCCACACTCCATTTATTAGATACATTGTCTAGTCAGATGATGTGGGAAATGTAGCCTTGCTTAGTAAGCTTCAAATCATCATTGGAAGCAAGAAACTTGTACATAGATGTGCTCTGCATAACATTGTTTGTGTTAAAACTTAAGAATGGTGCTTGGGATGTGTTGTCGTTGCTACGACACCCTCCAAAATTTCACTACATTCTAATTTTGGAGCTGACCTCATTGCCGTGTCGAGTGTCGCCTTGGTCGTCAAGTGTCGTTTTGTGTTATTTCATATGTTTTGAGTGTTCTTAAGTGTCGTCGCATTGATTCAAATATCCTCATATGCATTTTATGATCACAACACCTTTCTTGTTGTAAAACGACACTTTTGGGTTGCAATCACATACACTTCACTGTTTGTACTTGGGGAATGTGCATAACGTGGCAGTTTGATGTATATTCATTGTTGATCAAGCCTGTCTAAGTTTTCTTGATGAGTGAGTAAGTGTTGCACAAGGTTTTATGTCTAGAACTCATTTTGCTCAAACCTTGACCAATTATTCTGACTTATACAAATTTCAGTTGCAAAACGACTCCATTAAGGCCAAGAGCGCATGAGTGCACTCCGAAGCCTTGATGGGTGACCCTTCGCTGTTTAGAAGTGCGCCCTGTGCCCTCTCACAGAGTTGGGCGCACTCCAAAAGCATGAAGCCCCTTCTATGTTACGAACTGTGCCCTAAAAAAGTGACTAAGTCTTCCTTGAGTGCACTCCTTTGACTCGAAGAAGTGCGCCCTCCTTGAGCGCACTAGCGCATCTTGAAGACCTGAAGCTTAACCCTTCAACCTTACCCAATGCGCCATGCACCCTCCTGAACTGACTTGAGCGCATTCTCGCACCTTGAAGGCACAAAGCCTTAACCTTCAGCGTTCAAAAGTGCGCCCTGTGCCCTTCCTGAGGCCTCTTAGGCGCATGAGTGTACCATGAAGGCACGAAGCCTTAGCCTCCAACCTTCGGGAGTGCGCCCTGCGCCCTCACTCTCTCCCTTGAGCACATAGCGCACTTGGTAAGTCCAAAGCTTTCCCTTTTGCCCTTCGGACTTGCAATATGCGCCCTGCCTTGACAACCTTGCTTTTTAGGGCGCATGCCGAAGCCCTGAAGCTCCCCCTCCTTAACCCTTCGACCTTTCGAGGTGCGCCCTTGCGCCCTACAACTCCCTTGACTATTTTAAACGCACTAAAAAGGCACGAAAAGGAAAAATTGCATAAAACATAGTAGAGTAGGAGATTTTCAAACTGATAGTTGCTCGTCATGAGTGATTATAGAAACAAGTACCCCAGGAAACAAATGGCGAGCACACACAAGGAAGATTGGGCAAAAAGGATGAACGAAGGAAGCACAAGAAGAACCAAGAACACCCCTCAAACTTGATGATCAAAGCACCATGAAGACTCCAAGATTGAAGACCCTTCGGAGGGTGGAAGCACTATGAGCAGATGATGATAAAAAACAGACACAGTGGCAGGGATGTCACTACTAAAGCAAGTCCATGTCATCAATCACTGTCATTTCCAGTCATCTAAGATAGTGATGTGTCAAGTTTCATCATATGATGATGTGGAAGACAAAATGTATCATTGTAACCATTTTATGAGACAATTGAGTAGAAGTCCATGAGTCATAAGTGAACTCAAGAGTCAAGGAAGTCCAAAGGACATGTAATACTAAAAGTCACATGCAGTTCCAAAAGTCATTTGGAACTAAAAAGGTTGTAGAAGTCCAAAGGTCGCTAGAAGTTAGAAAATCAAGAGTGATGAGGATATGAAAAGTCACTCCTCAAGTTATAAAGAGATCCTCATTTCTCATGAAAAGGAATTTTAACCTTGGCTTCTCCCATAAGGCATAAGAGAGATAAGTTAGTACTTTTGGGGAGCAATTAGTGGCTCTAGCGCTCCACTATTGGAGCAAGTGATGTTCGTTGTATTCATGCATCTTGGAATTTGTACTTAATATTTGAAGCCTGACGACCAACACTTTTTCGTACATGGATTATGAATGTTTGTAAGACTATTCTGTGAATGTTTGTGATTCATGTTTGCTTTTACCAATACTAAGATAGTTGAACTATTTTGGTTATTTTAGTGCTTATCTAATTGAGAACGTTCTATGATGCTTGTAACGATTGTCATGTCTTTGTGGACTATTCTGCTGGATGTTAGACGAGACATTCCTGTTCATGTGTGTCTTTATTAGGGTGGTACTATTACGTCTCTCTTAGAGATTCACTTTCTCTCCTCTTTGCGGGCAGTGGAAGAACCTTGATGCACTTGCAACTGAACATTCGCCAGGCACACTAGCTTGCTTTTTGAAGGCACGTATGCAATTCTCTCTTTTCTGTTGACAATTAAAGCCAAGGCAAATATTTAAGTAAACGACAGCTGGGCCGTGTTCCGGCTGGGGCTCCTATCCCAAACATTGTGAGGTCTAGTTGGGACCGCATATTGGGGAGACCCCCTTGAATGTTGGTAGGTCCAACACTGTCAACATTTTTGGCGCTAAAAGAAGGGCAGCCATATTTTTATGGCTGATAACTCCACCCACCCACTTTACACTTTCTCCGGTCAAGGAAGCAACATTCCCAACACTTCTCTGACTCATTCCTGAAGCAGGCAGATCTTCTCAGCCCGACTCTGAACAAAATTGTGAAATTTCTTACGAGCACATCCAAGCAATTCAGCCTATAACTTGTCATTTTGCAAAGGCTATTGGATTAATTCCCAGAGCACATAATCTTCCTTATTTTCCTAAGAAGAAAGAAGCAACTCCTACCGAGATAGTGGTTTATACAATCGAAGATTTGATTTTTGCTACCCTTGAAGAACTACCAGAATCTGCAGAATCCATAGAAGAGCTAGAGCAACCTCCATGTTTCAACGAGGGTGATGGAGACAACGTTGTGCTCTCAGACGATATTTTCCACGGGTTAGGCAGTCTCGTAGAAGATTCTTTAGATTCTGAAGAGGAGGAGGAGGATAATGATGATGAAAGCGCAGACCAAAGTTTGGATTGGATGACTCAGGGTCCACTTGCCCTTCCAGGTGTTTTACACAAGATTCCAAAGCACCTGGAAAAGTTATTAACGAAATATGACCCTGACAAGGCGATCAAAGAGGAAGACCATTTGGATAATTTCTACCTACACCTGCAGACGTAGAGGTACGTTATGACGATGTTGAATGTAGACTCTTTCCTTATACCTTAGATGGTAGAGCGACTGCTTGGTATCATAGTCTTCCTGCAAATTCAATTCAGAATTGGAGGGGGTTTAAAAAGTTGTTCCTAGAAAAGTTTTCCGATGACAAACCCCAACCATGTTATTAAAAGAGCTAGGGAACCTGAAGATGGGGGCAAAAGAAAAGGTCAAGGACTTTAATCAGAGGTTCAATCAGGTATTGAACCAATTTCCTCCAGATACGACACCTCATGCCTCCATTACAATCAATTACTACACTTTTTCCTTGCCAACAAGCATATCACAGTTTGTGAAGAGGGAGACGAAGGAAACTTTGGCCCAAAATTTGAAGAAGCCATTGCTGTTGAGAAGGACTTGCGTGCAATTGGAGTCATTGTTGACAATGAATCATCCAAGGACTCCAAGGAGATAGGTAAAAGGTCTCAGGCCTCTTCAAGAAAGGCCAAAGAGGCTACTGATCTAGAAAGCTTGACCCGCACTCTCAAGAATTTGTCCAATGAATTGGCACAGCTGAAACAAAGGGCGAGCGAGACCACTTTTAGCAGCGAGCCCCTGAAGTTCAACTTCTTGAAGGAGTTCAACAACTACAACAACAACAACAATAGTCAGCCAGCTAAGTCTGCACACAACTCGAATGTCGTGCTAAATGTCGAGTGTATGGGCATGGACCAATATTGTTCTTTTCACCAAAAATATCATTAAGAAAAGACATGCCCACAGTGGAATCACAACATGAATGCTCTGGCTGTGCATATTATTGACTCAGTGCTTGCAGATGAGTAGATTGAACAAACAGAAGAAAAGGAAGAATCTGAGGCGGCTGAGGAGACTGCAAGTGTCAGAGACGCAATCAATTCTTTCATTTGTGTGTTCAACGCTAAGAAAAAAACACCAAAGAACCACCATCGAATGAGGCCCCGACTCAGAAGAAAAATAGTCTATATAAATTGAGAAGTCAAGGGCCTGTTCTTGAACAAGAGCTGACAAGGCAAAAGTTGAAAGAACATCTGTTAAGGAAACTCACTCCGCCCATAAGCCAAGCTTCGAACAAGTCTGGAGATGCTACCACAACAAAGAACACTTACGCCAATAGTAAAAGTAAGACCATCACGCCGGAAGTTCCAAACAAAGTCACTCCTCCAGACACTTCAGCAATCCCCGTTGCACTTGACTACAACATAGTCGAAGATATGAAGAAAGCACACACAAATATTTCAATCTTTGACCTCACAAGAATAGCAAGCTAGCGGGAACTGCTTGTTCAAGCCCTTGATCAGGCCTCATAAGGTAATAATGCTTCTTCCCAGAAGGTATCTAGTAAGTCTTTTGGTCCCTTGGAGTCGATCGTTAATGCTGCAACATTAGAAGCTAATACTCTTTGCCCTCTGTTTCTATTGACTTTTGAAATTTTCAATTACAATGTTCACAATTGTTTAGTGGATTCTAGTGCATCCGTAAATGTAATGCCATTATCTGTTGCAAAGAAAATAAATGCCAAATGGGATAAAATAGATGCACAGATTATTCAGCTAGACAAATCTTTGGTCTAGGCTATTGGTGAACTTAGAAATGTGCTTATTGTTAATTTGGGGTAGCATCGGATGTGGTCTAGCCACAAAAATTGGTGGAGAGGCTAAGGCACATGATATCTCCAATACCCAGAAAGGATTTGGGCAAATTCTAAACAGTTTGGGAGATATTGAAATAATTAATATTTTTAATGGAGTCCCTAAGTCTAAACTTAGGGAAAATAAAATATTAATGTGTATTAATATAAAAGCATGTTAGAATGGTCCAAAAGACATGGATCAAGCCAGATCTAATCTTAGCCGTTGATTAGGGACTTAATCTCGATCGTTGATTTGTCAACGAGAAAAGTATAAGAGGAGGCTTGAGGGTCACTTGGAGCACACACCAAGAGATCAAGATTTTGACTTTCTGGGGCTAGGTTTGCTGAGAAAGTTGAGAGAGTGATCAAGAGTTGCAGCTGAGGGGTAGTGAATATAGAAGCAGAGAGGCAAAGATAGTGTCGGGAACTGTCGGAACAGCCGGGAAAGCTGACGCAGAGGGCAGAAGCTGGAACTGCCGGAAACAGCCAGAACTATCGGAAACTGCCAGAACAGCCGGGAAAGTTGATGCAGAGGGCAGAAGCCGGAATTGTCGGGAACAACCGGCAACTACCGGAATAGCCGGGAAAGCTGACGCAAAGGGCAGAAGTCGGAACTGCCGAGATTTTTCTCTGTTGGGTGAGCTGGATTTGGCACCTAGATTGTATTCTGAAACTGCTTAATAAATCAAACCCTCAGATAGCTGCACCGATTTTCCCGCATTGGGTTTCTCCGGGGACATTAGTCCAAAAATAATGGTGTCATTTGTGTGCTTGTTTCTGTTTCCTTCAGTTGATGATCTATAACATGTTGAGCATATACTTGTGTTTATTTTTAGTATTTACATGGTAAATAACTTGTTAATTAATCAGAACGAGTAGGAAGGAATAAATCAGAAAGTACATGGAGGGTTTCTAATTATTAGACATAGAAACTTCAACATAGTAACAGAGCGTGGTTGCAGATCACAGGAGAATTGAGGACATCAGGCGAGCATAGCAACAGCAACAGAAATCAGTTGTCCCGATTGACAGAGCTGATCCTTGCAGAAGGCGACAGAGGAAGGAGTGACACAGAGGGACTGCTCATCATTCTGGGCCAGAGAAAGACAACGTAGAGGCTAAGGGAGGTAGAATTAGGCTCACGTAGAGGCCAAGAAGGCTGATGCAGTTGGCTGGGGGAGCTGATTTGTCGATGCCGGGATTGTGCAGAGCCAAGTGGCTCAATCCTTCAGTTGCTGGGGTATACGAGGCTGTGGGTAAGTTGCCGAGTGAAGCTGGTGGGGTACTGTAGTCAGAACAATACCTAATAGGGCAAGACCAAGGGGAAGGAGACGCTGCCGAAGTGAATTTCTAGCCAAGGAATCCAGATCAATGGTGCAGTTGCACAAACGATCGGGGAGGGGCAACTTGATGGTTGGCAGAAGGATTTCCAGGAGGGGAATCGGGACTCGGGGGGAGTCCAGAAGAGAACTTCCAGTCGGGAAGTAGAGAGACTCGGAGGAGTCAAACAAAGAACTTCCAGATGGGAAGTAGAGAGACTCAACAGGAGTCGTACCAAGAACTTTCAAGCGGGAAGTAGAGAGACTTGGAGGAGTCGACGCAGAAGAGTAGAGACATGGCCATGAATGGGATGAGGGATCAAGATAGGTTGGACGGAGAGTCCAACTTTGTGGTCTGGAAGGCCATGATCCTGTCCATTCTAGATAAACATTGTATTAAGGCCTTTGCCTTGAGGGATGACGATTGTGCCATGAGTACTCATGTGCCACTTGAGAAGAAGTGGGGAGACATCGAGCTCTAGTCAGGCGGACTACAGGCGATGGGGCGCAGGATCCTCGAGGTACCCAGCCTCTTGGATTAGACCATGCTACAGGAGCCTCGAAGAGGAGTAGCAGTACTGGCGATGTCAGTAGAGACGGATGCAGGGGGAGCTACAGTGCAAGATTCCCAGGACATCGCGAGGCTAGCAGGTTGCAACAGTGCGAGAGGCATGGGAGTGTTGCACCAATGCAGGATGACACATAGAGGTGTGCAACAATGCGAGATGCATGGAGTTGTTGCAGCAACGCAGAGGTCAGAGAGGGAGAACTTGTTAGTGACAGAGGGAGCTTCAACATTAGGAGTGTTTCTAGCCTGAAAGAGATGTTAGAGTTGGGAGATCAGTTACTTACTTCTTAGTAACTAAGTTGCAGTGCAACATTTAGCAATGGTAGTGCTATGGGCAGCACGATGCAACATGATGAGAGGGGTTGCAGTGCAGATGCAACAGTGGCAGTGGCAGGGCCATGGGCAGCAGCACAGATGTAGAGGGAGTTGCAGTACGGATGCAACAGTGGTAGTGGCAGGGCCATGGGTAGTAGTACAGGATGCAACAATGCAGAGGATGTTGGGCAATAGCCTAGCATCAACACAGGGACCGATTTCAGATGATCAGAGTGGTGCTCAGTGAGGAGTATTACTAGAGCACAGTCCTCGCTAAGAGGGAGTGTTGACTTGGGGTAGCATCGGATGTTCTCTAGCCATGAAAATTGGTGGAGAGGCTAAGGCACATGAGATCTCCAATACCCAGAAAGGATTTGGGCAGATTCTAAACAGTTTGGGAGATATTAAAATAATTAATATTTTTATTGGAGTCTCTAAGTCTAAACTTAGGGAAAATAAAATATTAATGTGTATTAATATAAAACTATGTTAGAATGGTCCAAAAGACATGGATCTAATCTTAGCTGTTGATTAGGGACTTAATCTTGGCCGTTGATTTGTCAACGAGAAAATTATAAGACGAGGCTTGAGGGTCACTTGGAGAACACACCCAAAGATCAAGATTTCGACTTTCTAGGGCTAGGTTTGTTGAGAAAGTTGAGAGAGTGATCAGGATTTGCAACTGAGGGGCAGTGAATACAGAAGCAGAGAGGCAGAGATAGAGTTGGGAACTGTTAGAATAGCTGGGAAAGCTGACGTAGAGGGCAGAAGCCAGAAACTGCTGGGAACAACCGGAACTGCCGGAATATCCGGGAAAGATGACGCAGAGGGCAGAAGCTAAAACTGTTGGGAATAGCTAGAACTGCCGGGAACTGCCGAAACAACTGGGAAAGCTGATGCAAAGGGCAGAAGCTAGAACTGCAGAGATTTTTCTCTGTTGGGTGAGCCAGATTTGGCACCCAGATTGTATTCTGAAACTGCTTAATAAGTCAAACCCTCAGAAAACTGCACTGATTTCCCTGCATTGGGTTTTTTCGGGGACATTAATCCAAAAATAACGGTTTCATTTGTGTGCTTGTTTCTGTTTCCTTCAGTTGATGATTAGTAATGTGTTGAGCATGTACTTGTGTTTATTTTCAGTATTTACATGGTAAATAACTTGTTAATTAATCAGAAAAGTAGGAAGGAATAAATCAGAAAGTACATGGAGGGTTTCTAACTTTAGACTTCGAAACATCAACACTTATCAGATTATCTAAAGATGGTCGAGTTCATTAATGTATAAATATCATAATTGTGGACATACCGGAAGCATATGATTTACTCCTTAGTAGAGACTGGTCAAGCAAATTACAAGGGTATTTTGCAACCGACTGGTCACATTTGTGGCTTCCGTACATGGGCAAGAACAATCAGATCCGGGTGGAAACAAAACCTTACATGAAATACACAGTTACATCCTTAGAAGGGAAAAATGAGCCGGTTTCTTTCACTGATCTAATTTTTGGCAATTGCTTTTTGGAAACTGACCCTGGGTGTTATCTGGCATAGCCATCACCGATTTTGCCAGATACACAGCTGGAGCTCCTTCCTCGTTCTCCAACTGGTGCAAATTATTTATATAATATAGATGTACATAGCATGACTAGTAATAATAGTAGTAGTTGTACAATAAATAACTTCATAGCTTGTAAATTTTGGACTCTTCACTTTGATGGTTCTAAGGCGCATGACGGTTTCGGAGTTGGTTGTGTCCTTATAGACCCGCATAACAAGAAACATGTACTTTCATGTCCCCTGGAGTTTGAGTGCACTAATAACACTGCATAATATGAAGCACTCGTACTTGGATTAAAGAAAGCTATAGACCTGGGTCCTAAAGGTAAGGTGACTCAGAGGTAGTCACTCGTCAGGTACTAAATACTATACACTATGTTTCATCTCATCTCAAAAACTACCAACAGTAGGTATGGCGTTTGATAAATCATTTTAAAGATTTCAATATTGTTTCTATTCCAAGTGTTAGAAATGCAACAACAAATACATTAGCAAATGCTGTTGCTAGGATGTCGCCACTGAAAAATGATTTTTCTATTGAAATTTTATATAACCATCTTTACTCGACAATATCACTAACTTATGTGTTTTCAATCATGACCAACAAGTACCACACTTTATGGCAAATACTGATGTATTTAAAGACGCCGCCATAGAAGGGATGAGCACGAGCAGACTCTGCAAGAAGCATCTCAACCACCGGAAGGAAACACTATGCCAAAAGATGTGGGGTCCCTGGGAAATTATATGAGTTGCAGAACCAGTTTCGAGGGCCACAAACATAAAGACTTAGAGTTCAAAGCTCGCATCCGAACAAGTCAATTTGGGAACCCCACAAGATTCGAAGTATGTCAATCTCGGTACTAGTTGTTCCCCGCAGGAGCGACAAGCATTTATTTGTTTATTCAAGCAGTATTAGGATGTGTTCGCTTGGACATATGATGATTTAAAGACTTATGATACTCGCATCATCCAGCACGTGATTCCCATAAAAGAAGGGGTGAAACCGTTCCAACAGAAGCTACGAAAAGTTCATCCAACACTGGAGCCCCTTATTCAGAAGGAATTGAGAAAGCTGCTGGATGCTCGGATCATTTTCATAGTCAGAGATTCCACGTGGGTTTCCAACTTGGTCCTGGTCAAAAAAAAGTTTGGAGAAATACGTCTCTGTATCAATTTTGGAAATCTTAACCAAGCTTCTGACAAAGATAACTATCCAGTGCCATCCATGGAGTAGATACTCCAGATAGTGTCTAGGTTTGAAATGTTTTCGCTACTAGATGGATTTTCAGGTTATAATCAAGTGTTAGTAGCAGAACCTGATAGGTTGAAAACTACATTCCGGAGTAAATGGGGAATGTTTGCTTTCAAAAGAATGTCGTTTGGGCTAATCAATGATGGTGCAACCTTTCAAAGAGAAATGGACATAGCCTTTCGTGGCCTTATAGGTCAGATCGTTGTTGTCTACTTGGAGAAGGTCGGATCATGTACGTCATCTAAAACATATATTTGAGTAGTGTTGAATGTATGGAATTTCTCTGAATCCCAAGAAGAGTGTCTTTGGTGTGTCCGAAGGGATTTTGCTAGGGCACATCATAGCAAAGAGCGGTACCGAGAGGGTCAAGGATATCACACAGATCTCGTTCTCGGTGAATAAGAAAGCCATGCAATCTTTCTTAGGGAAAATCAATTTCCTGAGAAAATTCATCTTTGATTATGCACAGATAGTCAAACCCATACAGGAGATGGTTAAGAAAGATGCAGTATATAAGTGGGACAAACGGGAAAGATACTTTTGCTCGGATTAAATAGGCTATTGCCGATGCACCTTCACTTTTCAATCCTGATTACGGTAAGGATTTCTTGTTCTATACATTTGCTTCGGATTTATCTATTGCCGCTGTATTAACTCAGAAGGACAATGAAGGAAATGAGCAGCCTATCTCTTTTATGAGCTCTAGTCTACAGGGACCAGAATTAAATTACCCTGCCATTGATAAACAAGTGTATGCAGTATATGAGGCAATGAAGTATTTCAGGCCTTACTTATTGAAAGCTCACACCACTATATTCGTACCTCATCCAGCAGTAGGAATGTTGCTTGTGCATCAAGAGTTGGGTGAGAGGAGGGCTAATTGGGTGTTCATACTATAAAGGGTCACGACCTATGCAGACTAGCAGCTGAAGCAAAGGATGCTCCTGAACAAGATCTCTCAGGATGGGAGTAGGAAATTGAAATGTACAATATTGATCGCATTCCTCAATCCATGTCCACAACGCCTTGGTATGTAGAGTTATGGCAATTTTTGGAAAAAGGCACCTTGCCCTCACACTTATCAATTAAATAGAAAAGGGCAATCCGCTTAAAGGCTCTATCATATCAACTAGTCCATGGAGTGCTTTTCCAGAAGCACCATAATGGAGTTCTGTTAAGGTGCCTTGAGCCGCAAGATACAAAGAAGGTTCTGAAGGATCTACATGATGGGCCGGTAGGTGGCCACTATGTGAGTGACACCACAACACACAAAGTTATGAGGGCTGGTTACTATTGGCCCACTCTTTTTAAGGATGCTCACGCTTATGTTCACAAGTGCCAAGCTTGTCAGAAATGCATTGGTCGTGATCAAAGGTCAGCCGCCCCACTGCTCCCAGTAGCAGTGGAAGAACCATTTTAATAGTGGGGCCATGATGATATCAGAGAAATACTTCCACACTTGTCAAAGCAACACTGATATATCCTCACGGCTACAGATTATTTTCCCTGGTGGTCGGAAGCAGTTCCACTCGGACAAGTAAATGATTGGGAAGTCATTCACTTTATACAACAAAACATCATCACTAGGTTTGGCGTTCCTATGTCACTTGTCTTTGATAATGCAACTTCTCATCATTGAAACTTTATGGGTTTGCATTGAAAAATAGGATTGTTCTCAAGGATGCATCTAATTATTATCCCCAGGGAAATGGTCTAGTTGAATCCGCTAGTAAAAATCTTATCCACATTATTAAGAAGACTGTTTTCTCTGAAAATAAGAGTTGGCATACTGCTTTGACTAATGCCTTATGGGCCGACCATGTCACTCCCAATCCTTGAAGACCTCGCCATCCTTTCTGGTGTATGGTAAAGAAGCTATCTTGCCTCCGAACATGTACCTCCCAGCCTTGCAACTCTCTTAAGAGTCAAAAGGTAAACCTTGTCAACTAGTTCAAAACATGATAGACACTTTACTAAAACATGAGGAAGGGCGACTCAAAGCCAAGGACCAATTTACCGTTCATCAGAACCATATAAAGCGTTGGTTTGATAGAAAATCTGCAAGGGCGAAGAGCTTTGATGTGGGCGACCTAGTTCTGAGATGGGATAAATCCCACGAGGACAAAGTTCCAGCTATTGTGGATTGGACCATTCACAGTTGAAGAGAAACTCGACCACAACACTTTCAAGCTCAAATCTTTGGATGGGAGGATTGACCCCCTACCCGTAAATGGCTGAGACCTAAAACATTATTTTCAGTAGCGGCTACGAGCTGCACTTCCTGTACATATTGTCTTTGCGCTTTCTTTTCTTTTGTTTAATTCAGTTGTGTGTCACGTCTTTATAATGTTCTGTTGTGTCGTATCTAATTGTTGGTCATTGTATGTAAATAAGCCCCGTGTGTAAAATCCATGGCCCAAAGACTTGTAGTGTAATCAAAGAGAAGTGTGACAACTGCAACGCTTGGCTTTTTGATTATTCTCCTTTGTTTGGGAAAGTGTCGTAGGTTGAGGTAAGTCCAGATGGAAAATACGATTCTTCCAATATGAGAACCTTTAGGGAACCTACTAGATCCGTGCTTATGCTAGCACCTGAACTACTCAACGTGGCCTATGTCTACTTATGTATTAATGCTTGTCCAATCTAGTAGAGAGGGGATAGGGGGGAAATCTAAAGCGATCAAACCTAAATCAGAAGTCTTCAAATACTTCTCTGAAGGGGGAACCTTCTCTGCTCCCAATAAGTCGAGATCCCTCTTCCGCCTGTTGAAAATAATAAGTGCCAATGCACAATTCTACTAAATAAATAAATAAAGGGTGAAAGAAGAGAAAAGCTTCAAGTGCAGGGATGTGAAGTAAGCGACTTCATCAGGGTACTGTCTAGGCTTGTTGGCAGTGAAGAAACGTTTGTCCTCCTGAAGTGACTCCACCGGGGTATTGTCCAGGCTCGCTAGCAGCAGAGCAACACCAAAGATGAAAAATCTATACTTTGAATATTATAAACTCGCCGCACACATTACCCTTTCTTGAATTAAATCGATTGCGATACAATGTATCTTTGTGTGAGTTCAACCAAGTAGAGAAAAGAGAGGCTGCTATGTATGAAATCAGGTCAAAAGGGGAACTTGGGGCAATCAATACTTCCTGAAGGTCTGACCCTTAACTGAAAGCTAATTCCCAAACAGATAAGCTGAAGTTCGTCTAGTGCTCGCCAAGTGTTGTCGCTGCTACAACCTACAACACCCTCCAAAATTTCACTACATTCTAAGTTTGGAGCCTACCTCATTGTCATGTCAAGTGTCGGTTTGTGTTGTTTCATATGTTTTGAGTGTTCTTAAGTGTCGTCGCATTGATTCGAATATCCTTATATGCATTTCATGATCACAACACCTTTCTTGTTGTAAAACGACACTTTTGGGTTGCAGTCACACACACTTCACTATTTGTACTTGGGGAATGTGCATAAAGTGGCATTTTGATGTATACTCATTGTTGATCAAGCCTGTCTAAGTTTTCTTGATGAGTGAGTAAGTGTCACACATGGTTTTATGTCTAGAACTCATCTTGTTCACCCCTTGACCAATTATCCAGACTTAGACAAATTTTGGTTGCAAAACGACCCCATTAAGGCCAAGAGCACATGAGCACACTCCGAAGCTCTGATGGGTGACCCTTTGCTGTTTAGAAGTGCGCCCTGTGCCCTCTCACAGTGCTGCGCACACTCCAAAAGCTTGAAGCCTCTTCCCTATTCTGAACTGCGCCTTAAAAAAGTGACTAAGTCTTCCTTGAGCGCACTCCTTTGACTCGAAGAAGTGTGCCCCCCCTGAGCGCACTCCTTTGACTCGAAGAAGTGCGGCCTCCTTGAGCGCACTAGTGCATTTTGAATACTTGAAGATGAACCCTTCAACCTTCCCTGATACGCCATGCGCCCTCCTGAACTGACTTGAGCGCATTGTCGCACCTTGCAGGCACAAAGCCTCAACCTTCAGCCTTCAAAATTGTGCCTTGCGCCCTTCTTGAGGCCTCGTAGGTGCATGAGTGCACCCCGAAGGCATGAAGCCTTAGCCTCCAATCTTTGGGAGTGTGCCCTGCGCCCTCCCTCTCTCCCTTGGGTGCATAGCGCACTTTGGAAGTCCGCAGATTTCCCTTTCGCCCTTCAGACTTGTGACATGTGCCCTGCCTTGAGAACCTTGATTTTTAAGGCGCATGAGCGCATGCCGAAGCGCTGAAGCTCCTCCTCCTCCTCAGCCCTTCGGCCTTTCGAGGTGCGCCCTGCCCGACAGCTCGTCCTCCTTAGCCATTTGGCCTTTCAAGGTGTGCCCTTGTGCCCTGCAGCTCCTTTGACTATTTTAAGCACATCGAAAAGGAACGAAAAGGAAAAACTGCGTAAAACATGGTAGAGTAGGATATTTTCAGACTGATAGTTGCTCGTCATGAGTGATTGTAGAAACAGGTACCCTAGGAACGATATGGCGAGCACACACAAGGAAGATCAGGCAAAGAGGATGAACAAATGTTAAAATTGGCAACTAGGGCCAAACTCCATGTAGGTCATCTTATTTATGGCAGTTGATATTTTTATTGGATCCCTCTCATTGAGAGGTGTAGGATTGATCTAAAGATCATCCAATTTCGATAAGTATTCATGAAGTTATGAATTTATTTATGTTATAAATCAAATTGTCAAGTCGGCCAGCAACTTGAGTAGGCTCAGAAGCCCAATAGACGCGTCTATTCATCACCTACGTTTTAGTATAAATAGAAGAGGACTTGAAGTCATTTTGACACACTCTTCAAGTGATCTCCTCTCCACGTCTTGGGTTTTTGGTGAAGGAGAGACACTAATGAAGAATGCCCTAGCTGCAAATGAAACCCTAGTTACAGTCAATGTGATGCCCTAATTCGTGACTATGGAGACATCTATACGCAGACATAAAAGACCTTATACTTATACACACGCATGCAACAAAGATATATATATATATATATACATACGCAGGCAATGGAAATATATATATGCTGGTAATGGAGATATACGCAGTAATGGCAATATGTATACACAACAATAGAGACATTTACATGCTGTAACATAGATGGTGGCCGCAGTAATAAAAGGCCGCAGTCAAAGCCGCAGTCATAATCCCGTAGGCATAGATGGTAGCCGCAGTAGATGGTAGCCACATAGATGGTGGCCGCAGTAATAAAGAGAAGGCCGCAATCAAGCCGCAGTTATAATCCCGCAGGCATAGAGTGTAGCCGTAGTCAACGCATGGAGCTGCACTCACGAAGAAGAGGAGCCACAGTCAACGCATGGAAGCCACAGTCATGAAGAAGGAAGCCACAATCGGATCCGCATTGAGGTGAGATATGTCTAAGGGTTCAAGTTGCCTCCTCGGATGGGTTAAGGAGCAGTAGAACCAAGGTTGGTCACCCTCTCAACATACCTGTAGATTGAAGGTATTCTTGTATGGAGAGAGCAACAAAGAAAGGATGAAGCTTGAGCATCTCAGCATATCTATCTCGGATAGATGACAAACTTTGGATACTCCTGTAGCAGATAGCCCATAGTCTCGGTGATGATCACTGTGGTATAGATGGGAACAAGAATACTTCACAGTGAGCAGTATGACTTGGATCTATATGTCTCAGCATACGAAGCAGTGTTATAGTCTATAAGGAGAAGCAGTTCTAATGCTTCAACATAATAAAGAAATAATATAGTCTGGGCATCATGAAGCAATAATGAGAATGATAAGGATGATCAGTCTCAGCATGATGATGAATGAGACAACATGATGCAACGTGATGGGCATATTAGTAAGGATCAACATGATGATGGAAGCAACTCAGTAACAAAGTGCAACAAATGGACGAGATGCAACACTAAGATAGGTGAAGGAGTCACCTTAGAGAATCAGTTGAAGCAATATGTCTTCAACTGATCTCATGCAATATCAAAATTCAAGTATGGACTTCTATTGTAAATGTACTATCTCTCTCACTTTCTCTGCTGAAATTTGAAGAACATAAAAGAAGAATTGATCAAGGGCTTCCCCACATTATGGGGTTTGTCCCTGGATGGCGCCACATCTTGTGTCCTCTTATCTTGGCTTGGCTTTTGCGATTTATATTTATGTTCTATCTGCAGTTTACTTTAATGCTGATGTGATTGCTAACTGTGAAAATTTAAATAAATTGCTCTAGCATAGAACGTACCTAAAATTAACATGGTATCAGAGGTGAGGTGAAGACAATGCCCAAGCAAGAGTGAAAGAGCAATCACCGAAGACAGTTGGGAAAGGACAAAAGGATTAATGGGTTCCTCATCCTTCTTCAAATTCACTGAGGGTGAAGTGGAAGTAGAGAATATTATCAGAATGACGCAGCGGAATATGGCCTACCTAAAGATCTCTTCATTGGAAGACCGGATCTCAGGGTGGAAGGAAAGGCAGATAACTAGTTTGACCATTATGTGAAGGAGTGTTCGAATGGAAGGGACACATCACTTGATGATGATAACAACAGGGACATCTTCAATGATCAAAGGAATGACACGTAATGCAGGTCATCTAGGAAATGGCCGACTCTTCAGAGAAAGCAAGGAACCCCAGGATTATACTTGGAGCCGATGCCACCTATTCCGAAAAAGGGTGTAGGGAATGTTACCTCTCAATTGAATGAGGGTAACTCGATTCATTTACAAAATCTCTTTTATGTACCTGATCGCAAGAAGAACCTGGTGTCCATTTCAGCAATGGAAGTTGAAGGTTTCAAGGTGGCACTTGTCGATGGAAAGGTACGTGTTTGAAAATAGAATTTTCAAGATGTTTTTGAGTTCAAGGTTGTATCAAGTTACAGGAAGTCCACTGGGGACCATGTCCATTGACACATAGCACTGGAGGTCTGTGAGTCAGATGGTGATAAGAAACCCTGAATTCAAAAAGAGCATGAAAGTACATGTCTGAGATGTACTGAAGGAAAATGTTACAAGGGGACCATTCCCCTCATGTAGCAGGACCACAGGTCTGGAACAACCCGAGGGGTTTGAGATTGATAATCAGGAATCTCGCATATGCAGGTGGAAGAAAGCCCTCTATGGCTCCATCACACTGAGATGATGTACAGGTCGCAGACATTTTGTCAAAGCCCCGGACTTGCGACTTTCGCCCTTCAGACTTGTGACATGCACCCTGCCTTGACAACCTTGCTTTTTAGGGCGCATGAGCGCATGCCGAAGCGCTGAAGCTCCCCCTCCTTAGCCCTTCGACCTTTCGAGGTGCGCCCTTGCGCCCTACAACTCCCTTGACTATTTTAAGCGCACCAAAAAGGCACGAAAAGGAAAAATTACATAAAACATAGCAGAGTAGGAGATTTTCAAACTGATAGTTGCTCGTCATGAGTGATTATAGAAACAAGTACCCCAGGAACCATATGGCGAGCACACGCAAGGAAGATCGGGCAAAGAGGATGAGCGAAGGAAGCACAAGAAAAACCAAGAACATCCCTCAAACTTGATGATCAAAGCACCATGAAGACTCCAAGATTGAAGACCATATGTGTAGATGATGATAAAGAACATACACAATGGTAGCCATGCCACTACTAAAGCAAGTCCATGTCATCAATCACTGTCAATCCGAGTCATCTAAGATAATGACGTGTCAAGTTTCATCATATGATGATGTGGGAGACAAAATGTATCATTGCGTAAGACAGATGAGTAGAAGTCCAAGAGTCATAAGTGAACTTAAGAGTCATGGAAGTCCAAAGGACATGTAATAAAGTCACATGTAATTCCAAAAGTTATTTGGAACTTCAAAGGTTGTAGAAGTCCAAAGGTCACTAGAAGTTAGAAATTCAAGAGTCATGAGGATATGAAAGGTGACTTTTTAAGTTATAAAGAGATCCTTATTTCTCATGAAACGTACTTTTAACCTTGGTTTCTCCCATAAGGCATAAGAGAGATAAGTTAGTACTTTTGGGGAGCAAGTAGTGGCTCCAACTCTCCACTATTGGAGCATGTGATGTTTGTTGTATTCATGCATCTTGGAACTTGTACTTAATATTTGAAGCTTGAGGATCAACACCTTTTCGTACATGGATTATGAATGTTTGTAAGACTATTCTGTGAATGTTTGTGATTCATGTTTGCTTTTACCAGTTCTAAGATAGTTGAACTATTTTGGTCATTTTAGTGCTTATCTAATTGAGAACGTGCTGTGATGCTTGTAACGATCGTCGTGTCTTTATGGGCTATTCCGTTGGATGTTGGACGAGACATCCCTGTTCATATGTGTCTTTATTAGGGTGGTACTCTAACCTTTTGATTAGAGACTCACTTTCTCTCCTCTTTGCGGTAGAAGAACCTTGATGCACTTGCAACTGAACATTCACCAGACACACTAGCTTGCTTTTCGAAGGCACATGTGCAATTCTCTCTCTTCTGCTGACAATTAAAGCCATGGCAAATCTTTAAGTAAACGATAGGCAAACTGTATTCCGGATGTGGCTCCTATCCCAAACGGTGTGAGGTCTAGTTGGGACTGCATATCGTGGAGACCCCTTTGAATGTTGGCAGGTCCAACACATTCAACAAGATGACAATTGTTCTCTGTACAACTTCGAATCACATTAATTGTTGTCTTCCAACCAACGATGGTGGGCTTATTGGAACACTTGATATTCTTGTATGCGTATCGCAAGTATCTGGAAGTTTTGTCAATTGCCTGGATGAGATGGAAATAACCGTGTCATATAGATTGATGCCTGAGTATATGTTCAAATTGGCACTAATAAAAGGGAAGTATGACAATATTATGAGCATGATTAGGAACTGAAATTAGTGGACAGGCAATGATTGCTTAGCTGCATCCGAAGAGCTTCCCATAAGTGGCTCTTCACTTTGTCAAAAACGATATGGCATGACGGGTAGAGCGAAACTTTTCAAATTGATATTGCATCTGGAAAAGAGAGAGAGATGTTAAAAGGTAATTGGTATACATTTGGAACTGAGGCCCTTTGGTAAGGCAATTCAAGCATTGTTGATTATGCCTAGCAAAAGTTAAAGTTATATTGAAAGGCTTTCATTTTGTATCTTATCATGGGCTATATTGATAAGGTGTTTTCCGAAGATGTTGGGGATTGCAGATATATGTTCATGTTAAGGGTGCCATTGCTTTATTCTTGCTGCTACTAGAGAAGAAAGGGTTCTTCACCTATATAGCAACAAATTCCAGTGGATATGATGGTATCCTGTATCAAATTATTTTTCAAGGAACAAAGATTGGATCCATGACTATAGAAGGATGATCTGCAAATGATAGAGTTTGTTGGATTTACAAAAGGTCTAGACGAAATTTGGAAATCTAAGAGTTTGTAAGCCCTAGAAGGCTATAAGTCTTAAATGTGAAAGCCCCAGGGTAGATGTTGACACCTAATCCTCAACGGATGGGTGAACTGGAACGTGAACAGTCATCAAGAAGATGAACTCTTCCGTCTCCTTCTTGTATATAAACAATAGTTCTCTTAATGAAATATCATCTCAGTTTTCTTCTGTTCAATGTGGAGTTACCCTGGCCTGACATGGTATCAGAGCACAGGTCCCAGTCCCTAAAATAGCTGTAACTCCTGCCTCTGCCTCTGTCCTGAGACTGCGCCCTCTGTCCTGACACTGCGCCCTCTGCCCTGTTGAATGTGCGTTTTTTGATATTGAATGCACCTGAGCGTTGATGCGTTTTTGATATTGAATGCACCTGAGCGTTGATGCGTTTTTGATATTGAATGCATCTGAGAAGCATAAGCGTTGATATACCCTTGATAATCTGCCCTGACGCCGAACCTTTACACTCTGTCCCTCGTTCTTTTCTGGAGTCTACTGCGATTCTCAAAGAAAGAAACGAAGCCGTGTCGCTCACTCCCTCTGCTGAAACTTTCCTGGCGTCGTTCCCTATTATATTATAAATGGTGTAATTTATTCAGATTTGCATTTGGATATAACTTTGGATTGATGACAGCAATGTTGCGGAGGCAATTGCAAAACTGTTTGTTGCAGTTATATCATTTTTTGCAGCGTTGGGTTTCCTGCTATATGGAGGAAGGATATTTTTAATACTGAGGCGGTTTCCAATTGAGTCTAAAGGGCGCGGAAAGAAGCTACATGAGGTTGGCTGTATATGCTTCACGTGTTTTAAGAATATCGGTGTTTTTCTAAGCAGAACTCGAACTTTCTATTGATGTCATTGTATTTTCATATCAATATCGATGTCTGACATTAAAAAATGCTAGCAATGGTGTAAAAACAAGCATAAATATTATATTGTAGACGCTAATGCATCTCCGCATTACCTGTCGGCTAACAATTGCGGGAGTCTGAGAAGCCCCAAATTGTTAAGACCAACCCATTCGTATTCACAGCAATCGAACTCAAAATCCATGGTTACAGTGGCCTTCGAACCACTAACCCTACACGCACAAATGGAAACCTAAACCCCAATCATCAGAGCATTCGATGAGCGTGGTCAACTATTGAAGAACACAAACTCACCGAAGAGAATGATTTGGGATTGAAGTGGCTACCTTATTTTATTATTCTTTTATCGGGAATGAATGAGATGCGATGCAACAGCTCTTTAGCATTTTTTTAACAAACTGTTCAAATATTGACAAACATTTCCGAGTTTGCATCATTGTAATTTTTAAGTATTCAGATATTGAAGTTATGATATGAGTGAATGTATGGATGAACAGCTGGTCTAGAGAATCAAAGGGATTTATATTGTAGACGCTAATGCAAAGTTATTTCCCACAGAAATCTTTTGAGTACAATTTCACTGTACATCAGTAAAAGTTTTTTTATCAGCAGAAATTTCTTATCAGCAGAAGTTTTTTAGCAGAAGTATTTTTTTTTACAAAATGCATTCAATCATTTCTATGGTAGGAATAGTTCTCACTGGCAAGGAGAACTATTCTGAATGGTCCCGGATGGTAAAACACACCCTCATCTACAATGAGTTGTGGAAGGGAGTGTGTGTTGGAGAAGAAGACAAAGACCCTGTGCAGCCTACATCAGATAAAGAACTTGTCATTTGGGAAAACAAGAACAACAAAGCCTATGCATTGATCGCAGCATCTGTAAATGAAGAAGTAAGTCGTCATATTTCATCCTATTCCACTGCCTTTGAAGCTTTACAAAAGCTGAAAGAACTCTATGATTCACATTCTGCACTTGAAGTTGTTCAGCTCATGATTAAACTCTTCACTCTTGAACTGAAGAATACTGATCCTCTTGCTCTTGCATCTGAAATAAAGTCGATAATGCATGATATTAAATCCACTAAGGTTGAGCTGGATATCTCTCTTATTGCCTTTCTCAAAGCACTCTATCCTACCTACTCCAATTATCTTGAGTCTTTACAAGCAAATGGAAATCTTAAAGACATAACCTTTGAGTCTCTTGTGAAAAAGTTTGCTGAAAGAGAGAAAGCCTTTGGAAAGAAAACAGTCCCTGAATCTTCTGAAGAGACTGTTTGCCTTGCTCATAAAGAAAAGCATCCTGCTCAAGATTCTACAAGAGGAAGAGGTGGACGAAGAGGAAGAGGAAGATACCTCAGAGGCAGGGGGGGCAGACATTCTCAAGCAGAAAAGGCAGATCTACATTGCATTCGCTGCAAACGAAATGGATCACTTGATGCTTCTACATGCAAGCTACCATGGGACAAAATTGAGCAGAGAAGAAATCAGCAGAAAGGTAAAACTGATGACACAGACAAAGGTAAAGCACCTGAATCCGCTCACTATATTGAGGCACAATGTAACATTGGAGTAAATGAAGATTTGTTTAATGCTTCACTTGCTTCTTCGAAAAATGACTGGTTGCTTGATTCAGGAGCAACCTGTCATATGACTCATAGGAAAGATTTTTTTGAAGATTTCACTGATAATGTTGATGGCGCAGTATACTTTGCAGATCAGTCAAAAATCAAGCCATCAGGGCTTGGCACAATCAGGCTTAAACTGCCTGGTCTTCCAGACTTTCTTCTGGATCATGTTCTATATCTCCCACAGCTCAAGAGAAACTTGCTGTCCCTGGTCCACATCGGCCAGCAAGGTCACTCCATTCACATGTTTGACAGAAAGCTTGAGGTAAGAAAGGCATCTGACCACTCACTTGTCATGAGGGGTATAGAAGAAGAAAGACTTCTTAAACTGCAAGGAACCTCTGCTCATGCACAACATTTCTCATATATTTCTCATCATGAAGAAGGTACACTTCCGTCAAGTTTATTATGGCATGCTAGATTTGGACATTTAAACTATGATAGTCTCCGCTTGTTGAAGAAAAATGGTGTTGCTGGTTTGCCTACAATTCCTAGAAAACATAAGCAATGTGATGCTTGCATTCTAGGAAAGCATAGCAAACAGTCTTTTCATGATTCACATTCAAGAGCACATAGGAAGCTTGAACTCATTCATTCAGATTTATGTGGTCCAATGCCTGTTCCTTCTGCAAATGGAAATAAATATATCATGACATTTATTGATGATTACACCAGAATGTGTTGGGTTTATTTATTGAAGAACAAATCTGATGCTTTTCAAACATTCAAGAATTTTCATAAATGGATTGAAAATGATGCACAATCTCATATTGGGTCTATTTGCACTGATAATGGAAAAGAATATACATCAAATGAATTTGAACACAATCTTCGCCAACATGGGATTAAACATCAAACAACTGTGCCTTATAATCCTCAACAGAATGGTGTAGCTGAAAGAATGAACAGAACAATCTTGAATATGGTACGATCCATGCTTTTCTTCAAAAATGTAAAGACAATGTTTTGGGCTGATGCTGTTCTATGTGCTGCATATATAAAGAATAGATGTCCATCTAGTGCTATAAGAAACAAGACTCCTTATGAATTGTGGTATGGACATGTTCCTTCGGTAAAACATCTCAGGATTTTTGGTTCCACCTGTTATGCTTTAATACCAAAGGTACATAGAAACAAACTTGGTGCTAGAAGTCGTAAGTGTATCTTCCTGGGGTATTCAAACACATCTAAAGCATACCGCCTCTATGATGAAGTAAATAAAAAGTTTGTTTTATCTAGAGATGTCATTTTTCTTGAATCATCCAAATCTGACAGTGTTGTTGAGCGGCAACTTGATCGCTTGGATAGATTCACAAAACCGAAATCATTTCAAGAATTTGATAATCAGATTCCACATCTTGAAGGGGGGATTCCTATACTAGATCAACATGTGGAATCTTCTTCTGAAGAACAATCTCCCCTGCATGACACTCCAACAACGGATGATGCTTTAAGTGATGTAATTGATAGAATTGGGAGACTCAATCTTGATTCAGACCCAACTCAATCAACAGAGCAGCCTGGACCATCTCAGAAAGGTCCCCCAAAGTGGCTGACAAAGACACTTGAAAGTGTTCATCCTGATGAAATTGGAAAAACAGGTACCAGAAATACAAACCGACAAGATGGAGGTGATGTAGATAACTCTAATTCACCTGTTGATATGGATGTTACTTATGATTATGAATTGAACTTGTCTACAGATTTTGAACCAACTTCCTTCAAAGAAGCTGCTTCTCATGATGAATGGAAAGAAGCGATGCAGAAGGAGTATGATGCCCTCATAAAGAATGGCACTTGGAAGCTGGTTGATCCTCCATTTGGAACCAAACCAATTGGCTGCAAGTGGGTCTACAAGAACAAGTACAAAGCTGATGGCTCACTTGACAAGCACAAAGCTAGGCTTGTGGCAAAAGGTTTTGCACAGAAGGAAGGGGTCGATTATGAGGAAACTTTTGCCCCCACAGCAAAATGGGCAACCATCCGGACACTCTTTGCACTAGCTGCTCAGAATGGTTGGAAAGTCCATCAAATGGATGTAAAAACTGCATTCTTGAATGGAAATCTAAAAGAGAATGTTTTTATGTCCCAGCCTGAAGGATTTGCTGTGAAAGGACATGAACGCAAAGTATGCAAACTTGTGAAGTCCTTGTATGGCCTCAAACAAGCACCACGAGCCTGGTATGAAAAACTAACTGAGCATCTTCTGAAACTCAACTTCAAACATTTTGATCTTGATGATGCAACTTTATTTGTCAAGAAAGTTGGCAAAACAGTTGTATATCTTGTGGTATATGTAGATGATCTTTTAATGACAGGGAACAATGAAAGCTATATTGCATCCATAAAGAAAGAATTAGGAAAAAGTTTTGAAATGACTGATTTGGGCTATGTTCATTACTATCTTGGCATTGAAGTAACCCAACATCCAAAATCCATATTTCTTTCTCAAAAGAAATACATTGGAGATTTGTTAAACAGATTTGGCATGACAGAGTGCAATCCTCTTTCTACTCCAATGGAACAAAACTTGAAGCTCACATCTATTGAAGGAAAGGAATTTGAGGATGCAACAAAGTATAGACAGCTTATAGGAAGTCTCATCTACCTCACTACTACCAGACCAGACATTTCATTTGCCGTTGGAATCCTCTCCAGGTTTATGCAAAAGCCTTGTGAGGGACATTGGTCTGCTGCAAAAAGAGTTCTAAGGTACTTGAAGGGAACTCAAGACCTTGGAATCAAGTATACACAGGTGGGCGACTTCAACTTGATTGGATACTCTGATTCAGACTTCGATGGAGACAAAGAAACTGGGGTATCTACTTCAGGATATGCTATGAGTCTTGGATCAGGAGCTGTCTCCTGGAGATCACGCAAACAATCAGTACCAGCAGATTCCACAACAGAAGCAGAATACATGGCAACAGCTGAAGCAACGAAAGAAATTGTGTGGCTCAGGAAAATTCTTGAAGACTTGCAGGTAAAACAAACACAATCAACTCCACTCATGATTGATAACACCTCTGCAATAAAGTTGGCCAAGAACCCAAAGTTCCATGATCGTACTAAGCACATCAATACTAAATATCATCTGATCCGACATCATGTTGAGGCCAAAACAATCCATCTCCGTCATTGTTCCACAAACGAGCAAATTGCAGACATCTGCACCAAAGCGCTTGGAAGAGAAAAGCTTGAAAGATTCAGAACGATGCTTGGACTCACCAACATCCCTTCAGATTAAGGGGGGGAATGTTGACACCTAATCCTCAACGGATGGGTGAACTGGAACGTGAACAGTCATCAAGAAGATGAACTGTTCCTTCTCCTTCTTGTATATAAACAATAGTTCTCTTAATGAAATATCATCTCAGTTTTCTTCTGTTCAATGTGGAGTTACCCTGGCCTGACAGTAGAGCTATGCCTAGATTGGTGTTTCTGCCGAAAGAAGAAACTCCTAGCTCATGCAGGGAAAGGAAAGCAACATGTTGATGATGAGGACAAGGATTATGAGTTTGCAGATGGATCTCAATGATTTGTGCTGTGAGGCAAAGATCAACAGGGAGTTGACAATTCCATACAATCCTCAAAGATAAGTACTTTATATCTCTCTTCCTTGAATATTATTGTTTTTACTATTATTTAGCCTCGTGTTTGCTTCTTTTGCTGTGTTATAATTGTTTCTTCCATGACCTCCTAATGAGGTTTGCAAGTACATTGTGAAGGTTGCCAAGGCTCTGGCAACAGATGGAAGCATTGGACGAACAAAGAAAAGTTTTTGTCAAGAGGATTCTCCCAGGATCAATGATTTGTGTTTTAGAGGGAGAAATTGTATTGACATCGTGCCTAATGACCAGAAGGTCTCCTAGTTCAGAGGGAGCAGACATGCCAACAAGTTTAAAGTATGCCATGATGGAGGAAATTGTGCCAGAGAGAAGTCAATGGCGACTTCCAAGTGGATCTACAAGATTAAGTATGTGGTAGATGACAACATAGAGAAGTATAAAGCGATGATTCTCCTAGGAAGAGGGAGAGGACTATGAGGAGACATTTGCTCCAGTTGCCAGGTACACTTCTGTTTGAATTATTATTTATGTTGCTTCTATTATGGGTTACATCATGTGGATGTGAAGACCGTCTTCCTTAATGGAGTAATTGAGGGAGAAGAAGTGTATATAGAGGAAAAACCTCTGGACTTTGAGGTACATGAGAGGGGATCTCATGTTTGTAGACTGGAGAAAGCTTTGTACTAACCTTGGGCTTGGTATGGATATCTGAGAAATCTTGGTTGCTCTTGTTTTTTATGAGTGGAAGGATTCACTTGTCAGAGGGAGCAATAGTGGCAGGAAGATTTGCTTCCGTGATAGAGGGAGAAATCATGACAAAGGGAGTTGATTTCTAGGATTGATATGAAAGATCTTGGTTGGATATATTACTTCTTGGGACTAGAAGTGTGGCAGAAGGCAGGTGAGATCTTCCTTGTTTAAAAGGAAGTCTATTATTATGATCCTTTAGAGATTTGGGATGATATACAACAAGTCCATGGCCATTCCCATGGTATGCAATCTGATGAAGCTGAATGGTAGAGAGAGCAGCTTGGATTGTCTCAACAAAATTTGTTTTAGCGTTATAGGGAGCACCTAGTCAGAGTGACCAGAAAGTAAATGTGGTGATGGATTCAAGTTGGTCAGTTTATGGTTAAGCCGAGGCATGTGGCACAACATGTGTTGAGGTCGGATGACGACTGTGATGATAGGTCAAAGCACGTGGTACAAAAGGAGCAATGAGGCACCTATGTATGTTCATAATCGAGCTGGTTGCTGACATTCTCACAAAGATTCTGTCCCTGGATGAAATTGGCATACTTCTGGGACAAGCTTGGAGTGATTGGGAATGCTTCCCTTGGTTGAAGGGAGTGTTGATGTTGTAGAGTCAAGGGGTGGATGATCTCCCTTAGGTCATGGGTATTGACTGGGAAGCCATGTAATATAGCTGGGGAGATTGGCCCAGTAGCATCATGGCTTGGATTGCTTCCTTGGTTAGGGGTTATCTGACCATATTGCCATGGGTTTTGGCTAGTGCGTTGAGCTTGTGCCTTATAGCATTGGGCAAGTATTTTTACCATTCAATAGCATGTGACGACATGTGGGAATGGTAAATGGGTCTCTGGTTTCATCATGGGTCGGGTAGGTTCCTGACAAGACTCCAAGTAACGACTTGGTAGATTGGTGACCCAAGGACTAGTCTTGTGTAAAGGGGTGCCTGCCTTGCCAATGGGTATTTGGCTTGTGTTTGACTAGATCCTTTGCAAAGGAGCTGTGACTATTGGGCTACTAGATCCCTTTGCATGACGCTGATGTTGGTTGCTTTCCACATGGTTCTGGTATAAAACATGAGGTGGATGGATTCATCAACATAACTGAGCTCATTCAACCTTTTCTTGTAGTAGAGAAATTTTAATCAACAAGAGAACATCTGAAGAAGTCATTATGAATACCTCCCTAGCTAAGAGGGAGTGTTGAATTTTTGTAGCTATGGTCGGTTTTCATATAAAAGAAAATGATAAATATAATTTGGATCTCTAGTTGGCTTCAAAAAAGGGAAGATCAATATTTGAAATTTAAATTATTTGTCTCCACACAAGTCAAGTCGGTCCAGCCCAAGAGACACACCACTTGGGGGCATCTTAGATCACTATAAATTCACACTTGTCCTCCAATTGTGAGCAATTCAGAGCATCATTTGTCTTTGTTCACACATGCGAGAAAGGGAGATTTCTGAGGCAAAAGGATGAATTTGTAGGAGACTTAACAAACGTTTTTGAGGCAGACTTAAAGGATGAATATGTGACATGCTTGAAGGATGAATCAGTGGCAGACTTGAAGGATGAATTTGTGTTTGTTCTGAGGCAGATTAGAAGGCTGAATTTCTACTTAAAGAAGGCCTAGTTGGAAGGAATCACTGGAAGGACATCTTGTACTATTGTTCATGGATGGAGGGCTAGTCTAGCCATAGGAATCTCCAGGTTGTTCTATAGAACTTAGGTAATATCTCTTGTTGAATTGGAAAATTTCTCTAAGAAAAGGTTGTTGGGTTTCTCCCTAGAAGAGGGTTTTCCATTAGAGAACTTTTGAGGTCTAAAATGGTTCTCCTGAGGAATATTATAAAATAGTAGTGGAAATAATAAAATAAGATTAGATTACCTCATCAAGTTTTGGAGGGAAAAAGGAAAAATCTATTTTTTCAACTTGTATTTTCAACTTATCTCGTTATGATATAACTCAAATTTCAAGTGGGAGCAGTCGTTGGATGTGGAATTTAATTTTGCATCCAAGGAGTATCCATGTTGCATAATTTTGATGGACCCTACTACAAGAAAAATGTGAAATACATGAAAAAATGTGTTTGCAATAACATTTTTCATGTGTTTCACATTTTTTGTGTAGTGGGGTCCATCAAAAGTATGCAACATGGGTACTCCTTGGATGCAAAATTAAATTCTGCATCCAACGAGTGCTCCCACTCGAAATTTGAGTAAAATCGTAGGGAGATAAGTTGAAAATACGAGTTGAAAAAGTAGTTTTTTTATTTTCTATCTTTTTACTCCAAAAATGGTGAATCATCCCCCATGGTTGACATCATCATATTGAATCCTATTGGTTCTTATAAAGTTGATTTTTGTTGTACATTTTTGTTTTGAGGCCCATTTTTGACCTCAAAATTTCTCTAATGTTAGGGTAAATTTTTTGTCTCTTGTGTTTGGTTGTCTCTTCATGATCCTACTGTCATTATTGTTTTGCTGTTGAAGATTTCGTATGTATAATTGCTTAATGATGAATGTGGCATAAGATTAATGAATAAATCATTGGAAGTAATTATCAGTCTAGAAAATCATGAACAATCAGCACTAAAAACAGTCCAAATGGTTAGTATATCTTCTTAAAAAAAGCTACAAGCTCATCGTCCAATATCTAACAATCCTCACTGAATATGCCAACTAATATATCCATGGATAAGGAGATGTGATAGCATAGACCCATGTGCAAAGTCGTAATAATAAACTTTGGGGAAGCCCCATCAATCACCCATGAATAGTAGTAAAGCCTCAACATGTGTGCCATTAATAAAAAATAAGGGGAGTGCTCCATGGACTGAAGGGTTAACCAAGTCTAAGATGCCATATTCTTGCTCAAAATAGTCAGATATACTATCACACACCATAATCAAGAGGAAGACCTCATAAATAACCATTAATATAGACATTGGAGTGTTTAATCCATCTAGGAAATTGTTCATATGAGAAGCTATTTCCTAGAGCAAAACACCAGCAATGCCATGATGCTATCCCAATACCAAGTATGCCCATATGTGATAGAGCGTTCATCTAATAGACCCAAGCCTCATCACACACCATCCATGTCTAGCCACTAGGAGAGATAAGTTTACATAGAAAATTGTGGCAATCTTGAGCCTTCTATCCAAATGATGTGCCAATTGTTCATGTTTGTAGCTCGAGCAAGTACTTCTGCACGGGCCTAAGTGTCTAGGCGTGTAGAAGTTGCACAAGATCTCCTCAGCCAAGGGGATTGAGGACTAATCTAGGGCTTGATCTGTTGGATCAAATCCAAGATATATTGTAATTTGTAATTTTCTTAGTTGAGCCATTATCCCAGGACGAGAGCCCAAGTATGTTCTAAATATTAATGAAGAGCTGTTGATTGGTTTGAATTTGTTTGTTTCATTGTGTTAAAATTGGGAACCAGGGCAAAACTTCATGTGGGTCATCTTATTCATGGCTAATAATATTTTTATTAGATTCCTCTCGTCGAGAGGTGTAGGATTGATATAAAGATCATCAAATTCCGATAAGTATTCATGGAGATATGAATTTATTTTGATTATGGAATTATTATCAAGCCGACCTACAACTCATGTAGGCTTAGAAGCCCAACAGTCGCATCTATTCACCCACAAACGTTGTGTATAAATATAAGAGGACTTTTCCTCATTTGGACTCACTCATCTCATCACATCTCTCTCTCTCTACTACACAGATATGAGTCTCTTCTCTACTGCGCTGAAATGGGTCTCTCTCTCTCTCACACATGTGAAGCCGGAAGCTATTGAATTTGAAGCTGCAACTGCAGAAGTAAAGATTGACTTGCGTGGCCTAGAAGATCTCCTCTTTGGAACTGCGCTGTAGGTTCATCTGAACCTCCTTTGAAAGCCGCAACTTTTGGTGGTGGAATGAAGTCAATCCGACGAACGGTTTGCAAGATATCGACTGCTCTAGTTTGAAGCCGGAAACTGCTGACACTGAAGCTGCAACTGCAGAAGTAAAGATTGACATGCGTGGCCTAGAAGATCTCCTCTTTGGAACTGCGCTGTAGGTTCATCTGAACCTCCTTTGAAAGCCGCAACTTTTGGTGGTGGAATGAAGTCAATCCGACGGACGGTTTGCAAGATATCGACTGCCCTAGTTTGAAGCCGGAAACTGCTGAAACTGAAGCTGCAACTGCAGAAGTAAAGATTGACTTGCGTGGCCTAGAAGATCTCCTCTTTGGAATTGCGTTGTAGGTTCATCTGAACCTCCTTTGAAAGCCGCAACTTTTGGTGGTGGAATGAAGTCAATCCGACGAAAGGTTTGCAAAATATCGACTGCCCTAGTTTGAAGCCGGAAACTGTTGAAACTGAAGCTGCAACTGCAGAAGTAAAGATTGACTTGCGTGGCCTAGAATATCTCCTCATCTGAACTGCCCTGTAGGTTCATCTGAACCTCCTCTGGAAGCCGAAACTTTTGGTGGTGGAATGAAGTCAATCCGACTGTCGGTTTGTGAGATATGGTCTGCCCTAGTTTGATAATGAAGCCGCTAATGCTGATGCTACTGATCTAGGGTTTGCTACTGCTGATATGAATCAGATTTATTGTACTATTTCTCTCTGCTGAATTATTGAAGATAAAAGAAGATTTGATCAAAGGGTTTCCCCACACATTGTGGGGTTTGTCCCTGGCTAGCTGCCACATCTTGTGTCTCTTGTCTTGGCTTGTTCTCTGTCGATCGTTTAATGTTCTATCTGCACTTTACTTTATGTACATGTGATTACTAATCGGTGGAATATAATAAGAAAAAGAAGTAAACTGTTATAAGCATAGAACATACCATAACTGAACATGGTATCAGAGCTGAGGTGAAGACAAAGCCCGAGAAAGAAGATTGGCAAGGCTATCCTAAAAGAACTATGGGGTCCTCAACACTCTTTCCTGCCGAAGACAAGCTCCGTGAGAAAGCTGACTATCACGAATGAAAGATGTCTATCGATCTAACCCTTGAAGATCAAGGAGTGTTGGATCATGTGAGAGGCAATATTGTTGAGCCTCCATCAAATGCATCCGCTGCTGCCTGGAACAAATGAAAAAATGGAGAAGTCAAAACAATAGAAGATCATCCGAGACTCTATCGACAAGCACTTGGTGGCCTACATCTCTGAACTGGACACCTCCAAGGAAATCTACGATAGACTGGTGAGTTTATTTAAAGTTAATGATGAAAATCATGTTTTGTTTCTTAGAAATAAGCTGAGGGAAATCAAGAAGGGTAAAAGATGAAAGTATGTAAGCATACTTCTTAAGAATCACCGAGATCAAGAACGATCTCCTATCTATTGGGGAAACTATTACTGACAGAGAAATGGCACTCACAACTCTTGAAGGATTACCATCTGAATGGTATGTGTTCAGGACTACTCTTCTGAACTATAATGTAATTCCTGGTTTCGAGGAATTAATGGCTAGATGCATTCAAGAAGAAGTGTAAGAAATGCCCATGCCTAAAGGTCCTCCTGCTGCCTTTTCTTTTCATGCAAAGAAAAGAAATAATTCCGGGACTAAATCAAAAGGAAAGGCTGGACCTAAAGCTAGAAGAAAATGACGATGTTACATTTGCGATAAAGCAAGTCACTATGCAAGGGAGTGCCCTGATAGAAAGGACTCACTCTAGGACGATGATCAAAATCCCTCTGATGGCAATCAAAGGAATGCCAAATTCAACAGCAAAGGTAAGAGGAGAGCTGGGAATCAAGGAAGAGGACAAGCATTCAAGAAGGCCAGAAATTCCAGGATGTATTAAATGCACCTGACCTCAAAAAGAACCTAGTGTCCATCTCGGGAATGGAAGACAAAGGCTACAAGGTAACCTTCAGCGATGGCAAGGTATGTATATGGAAAAATAATGTTAAAGATGCCTTTACTCTTGGGTTTAGTGTTGATTCATTGTATCAGGTCGATGGAAGTCTACTAGGTGTCATGTCTTATGACACATCTCTTCAGTCCGAACTTTGGCATTAGAGGTTTTCCCCCTTCATTATAAAGCTATACTCGGTGTAAGACAAATGGTGATAGGGATGCCCGAATTCTGAATAGAGAATGAAGGTGTATGTCCAGGATGTGCTAAAGGAATGCTCAAAAAGGGGACCATTCCCCTCAAGCCAAAGAAAGACCTCTGATATATTACAATTGGTTCACTCAGGCATACCTGAGGTTGGCATTAAGAGGGAGACTTCTACACCTCATACTCCTGAGCAGAATGGTGTGGTGGGAAGGAAGAACCGCACGATGATGGAAGCTGTCTGGGCCATGCTACATGATCAAAGACTTCTGATGTTTCTATGGGCTGAAACTACAATCACCGTCGTATATGTACAAAATTGATGCCCTCATCAAGCATTGGGTTCCAAGACTCCTGAAGAAAAATTCACCGGTAATTTTTGGAAGCCCTGTATACTTTCATGTGCCGAAAGAGAAAAGAAATAAATTGGGAGCATCTGGAAAGAAGGGAATTTTCGTGGGCTATGGTGAAAATACTAAAGGCTATAGAATCTATGTAGCCGGTCAAAGGGAAGTCATAATTAGTCATGATGTCACCTTTGACGAAGATATGGCTCTCAGCAAGGTGATCAATCTTCCGACTTTGAGGAGCTCTCAAGAAGCCGACACCAGGGAACTGAAAGAAAAGGATGATGAATCAATGCCTGATGTAGAAGAACCCATGGATCCGATTGATCCTCCTCCATATGAGCCTTCCTCTTCTAGGAAGAGGCCTTCATGGCTTAAGGGGTTACTTGATGATGCTGAAGGACATGCTGCACCCCGAGGAACCTTTCGTGAAAGTAAGAAACCTAATAGGTATCAAGGATACCTGACCATCATGAGCACAATCATTCAAAATGAACCTTCATCATTCTCAGATGTCATCAAGCATTAACTATGGAAGGATGATATGACCATAGAATACGAGTCTATTATGGAGAATGATGTCTGGGAAGTAGTTCCCAGACCCTGGACAAGACAATTGTTACTTCAAAATGGCTTTACAAGATAAAGCATGCAGCAGATGGAAGCACGGAAAAGTATAAGGCTCGTTTTGTTGCTCGAGGTTTCTCCCAAAAGGAAGGTATAGACTATGATGAGATATTTGCAACTGTTGCCAGATATACGACCATCCGCTCGATCATAGCCCTTGCCGCTTCACAAGGATGGATCCTACATCAGATGGATGTCAAGACTGCATTTTTGCATGGCTTGATCAAAGAAGAGGTCTACGTGGAGCAACCCGAAGGATTTGAGATTTATGATCGAAAATCTCATGTATGCAGGTTGAAGAAAGCTCTCTATGGGCTGAAGCAAGCACCCCGAGCATGGTATGAGAGGATCGATAGCTACTTGATGAAGCTGGGATTCACTAGGAGTGAAGCCGATCCTAACCTTTACTTTAAGGTTGAAGATGACAAGCCTCTCATACTGGTATTGTATGTGGATGACCTCTTTCTAACAGGTGCAGACCCTCTCATTCACAAATGTAAGAGGGAGCTGGCCTCTGAATTTGAAATGAAGGACCAAGGACTTGAAGTGTGGCAGAAGCCAAGGGAAATTTTCCTATCTCAAGGAAAATATGTGGTAAATATATTGGAAAGATTCGGTATGATGGACTGCAAGCTTGTGACTACCTCGAGGATCTTAACTTTTATAAGTTATATGGTAGTGATGTCGGACCAGACTTGGGAAATGCCTCTGAGTTTCAAAAACTCATTCGCATTGATGTTCTTGGTGAACCTCCGTCCGAACATATGTTTTGCAGTTAACATTGTGAGCTCATATTTGGTTGAGCCTCACTGGATTGATGCCAGGAATCTTCTGAGATGTCTTCAGGACACAATCTCTCATGGATTAAGATACACTGCCGGAGATGTGAGACTACTTGGATAGACTGATGTTGATTGGGCAAGCAGTGTGGTGGACCGTAAGAGCACTTCCGGGTACTGTTTCATCTTGGGATCTGCTTCGATATCCTGGATGAGCAGGAAGCAGAAGTCGGTGGCTTTGAGCACTGCTGAAGCAGGATATATTGTTGCTAGCATAACCTCGTGTGAGGCAGTCTGGTTGCGAAAGCTCTTCAGTGAGCTGTTTGGATTTACATTGGATACCACTGTGATTCTCTATAACAACCAGAGGTGGGATTCGATTATTAAGGAATCCCGTATTCGTCGATTGCTCCAGCAGATAGACATCATCTTGGATATGGTAAGCAAGGAGGCTCCATCGCATTAAGATGATGTACAGGTTGATACACCTTGTCAAAGCCACGAGAAAAGATCTAATCTGTGATTTTCCCAAACGACTTGGAGTCGGTAAGAAACCCTTGTACAAGGGTCCTGCATGTTGCATACATTGAGCTCTGGGAGCTCTGAGGGCTTGCGGTTATTACTGGAGCAACATACAACCACAGGGTGACTCACCCTCCCCTGGTGGTGCACACTGGAACAAGATGATTCGCTCTCTTGTGGGACAAGATGATTCGCTCTCTTGTGGAACAGGATGATTCGCTCTCCTGTGTAGCAGGATGATTACTTCTCCTGTGCGGCCTGGATTGATGTGTTCTCCATGGCGATTGTAGCAGGATTGATGTGTTCTCCTGTGAGGCCTGGATTGATGTGTTCTCCATGGCGGCCTAGATTGATGTGTTCTCCATGGCAATTGTAGCAGGATTGATGTGTTCTCCTGTGAGGCCTGGATTGATGTGTTCTCCATGGCAATTGTAGCAGGATTGATGTGTTCTCCTGTGAGGACAGGATTGATTAGTTCTCCTGTCGAGGCATCCTACCCATGCAGTCTGGAACTCATGGGAAGTACCTCTCATCTGATCAATGAGCAGGGAAATGAAGTTAGGGACCATAGTAGTACCGATGGACGCATCGTTGTAACTACCGTACTCCCTACGCTACGATGACCTCCATTGATCTGTGATCAATGATACTGGTCTGGGACCAGTGGTAGGAGTTGTACCATACTATGACGCTGACTTCGGGTCGGTTGAGACTGGTCTGGGATCAGTGGTACATACTTTGAGACTGACTTTGAGTCAATGGAGGATGATATTGGTCTGGGACCATTGGAGTTGTACTCACTATGACACTGACTTTGGGTTGGTTGAGACTGGTCTGGGACCAGTGGTACATACTCTGAGACTGACTTTGAGTCAGTATGATACATCCTCGATCATTTCTTCTTCTTCATAATTCGGACAAAAGCAGAGTAGAACAGAACAATGCAAGAGCAGAGCATAATAGAACAAAACAGTTCAGATCAGTGCAGAGCAGAACAAGACAAAGCAGAACAGGCAGAATAGAGCAAAGCACGGCAAGGGTCAGGCTGTACAAGGCAGTGCATTTGATGGATGAATAGTAACGATCGATAGACAGATTGCAGATGAAGTTCTCCATGGTTGAGAGGGAGTGTTAAAATTGGCAACCAGGGCAAAACTTCATGTGGGTCATCTTATTCATGGCTAATAATATTTTTATTAGATTCCTCTCGTCGAGAGGTGTAGGATTGATATAAAGATCATCAAATTCCGATAAGTATTCATGGAGATATGAATTTATTTTGATTATGGAATTATTATCAAGCCGACCTACAACTCATGTAGGCTCAGAAGCCCAACAGTCGCATCTATTCACCCACAAACGTTGTGTATAAATATAAGAGGACTTTTCCTCATTTGGACTCACTCATCTCATCACATCTCTCTCTCTCTACTGCGTAGATATGAGTCTCTTCTCTACTGCGCTGAAATGGGTCTCTCTCTCTCACACATGTGAAACCGGAAGCTGTTGAATTTGAAGCTGCAACTGCAGAAATAAAGATTGACTTGCGTGGCCTAGAAGATCTCCTCTTTGGAACTGCGCTGTAGGTTCATCTGAACCTCCTTTGAAAGTCGCAACTTTTGGTGGTGGAATGAAGTCAATCCGACGAACGGTTTGCAAGATATCGACTGCCCTAGTTTGAAGCCGGAAACTGCTGAAACTGAAGCTGCAACTGCAGAAGTAAAGATTGACTTGCGTGGCCTAGAAGATCTCATCTTTGGAACTGCGCTGTAGGTTCATCTGAGCCTCCTTTGAAAGCCGTAACTTTTGGTGGTGGAATGAAGTCAATCCGATGAACGGTTTGCAAGATATCGACTGCCCTAGTTTGAAGCCGGAAACCGCTGAAACTGAAGCTGCAACTGCAGAAGTAAAGATTGACTTGCGTGGCCTAGAAGATCTCCTCTTTGGAACTGTGCTGTAGGTTCATCTGAACCTCCTTTGAAAGCCGCAACTTTTGGTGGTGGAATGAAGTCAATCCGACGAACGGTTTGCAAGATATCGACTGCCCTAGTTTGAAGCCGGAAACTGCTGAAATTGAAGCTACAACTGCAGAAGTAAAGATTGACTTGCGTGGCCTAGAAGATCTCCTCATCTGAACTGCGCTGTAGGTTCATCTGAACCTCCTCTGAAAGCCGAAACTTTTGGTGGTGGAATGAAGTCAATCCGACTGTCGGTTTGTGAGATATGATCTGCCCTAGTTTGATAATGAAGCCGCTAATGCTGATGCTACTGATCTAGGGTTTGCCACTGTTGATATGAATCAGATTTATTGTACTATTTCTCTCTGCTGAATTATTGAAGATAAAAGAAGATTTGATCAAAGGGTTTCCCCACACATTGTGGGGTTTGTCCCTGGCTAGCCGCCACATCTTGTGTCTCTTGTCTTGGCTTGTTTTCTGTCGATCGTTTAATGTTCTATCTGCACTTTACTTTATGTACATGTGATTACTAATCGGTGGAATATAATAAGAAAAAGAAGTAAACTGTTATAAGCATAGAACATACCATAACTTAACACATTGTGATTGAGATTGGTTATTTTTACTAATTAATTTATGAATCTAGCTATGCTTTGATTCAATAGATCTGTAATCTACTAGGTCAATGAACTGTTGGGTGTTAGGTTCGCAGGAAAATTAACACCAATATACCAAGAATGCCTTCATAATCCTTAGAAAATCCATGTAACATAAGGCACTTGACAAAAATAAATCAAATTAAGGCATCGTTTCCAAGCTAGACACTAGGGGCATCCATAAAAATGTCACAAATATGCAATCAAACAACTTGCATTAGAATTCCTCAATTGCCACCAAGGTGTTCAACAGATAAACTGTCACAAGGGAAGCAATTCTATAAAAGTGTGCACCACAAATACCCCTAGTCCATCAAATGCTCTATGAATATCGCCTACAAGCCTTTGCCACATGAAATCATAGTCACAAGTATGAGTTTGGTGTGATAAAAGTCAGAACTAGTGTGATGAAAGTCACAAGTACAAGCCCTCATACAATATGAGCGGTTAACAAGGACCACTATTGTATTGTTGACCTCCCTTACCTCCCATATAAATGTACTTGTCTTAAAGAGATGTCTTATAGGGAGCAAAACACTAGGCTTCATGAAGAGACCTCAGGAGAAGATAAAAGAGAGACATTAGAGATGTACTTGATCTTGTGAATTCAGTCATCACTCGTTTTAGAGATGTGAGGCATGGAGTGCACCGGTCTCTCTCAATCCTTGTGCTCATCATTGTATTATCACTTTTTGTCTTGGAGTGCTAGAGTGTTGGAGAAGTCCAAGGGAAATTCTAGGCTTAGGGTTTTACATTAAGCAGGCAAGGAAGCTAGGGTTTGGTAGAAACCCTAGAGGATAAAGAAGCATTGTTCTTGAAGTTATTTTGAGAGATGAAAACTAGTGTTTTTGGAAATCTGAAAGTACACACTAATTGGATAGTTGAAACACATTTTTTATATATAAGAGATGAAGTAATTGTACATACCGATAGCTCGTCGCAAGTTGGTAAAATTTCAAGCTCTCCAGACCCTGGTTGGAGAAATCAAGAAAGCCGTAGTCACAAACTCCTCCTAGCTAGGAGTCACTATGAACAAAACCTGGTTTGTTCATCAAGTATCCTCCTTGGCTGCTACACTTGCATCCGACAAGTGTGCAATATGTCTCATCTTCTTCTTCTCTTCAACAAACATAATAAGTATCACCGGGGTTTCCAAAAACCCTAGTCTTCTCTCATAAGAGCTACAAGAATAATGTTTCTTTATTCTCTAATATTTCTCACAAACCCAACTTATTTAACAATTATCTTGCAAGAATATAAGAATGATAGGGTAATTTGTAGGTAGGTTTAGAAATGGATTAGAGGTCAATTTGTCTTCATTTCCCATGGATCGTTTTTTAGACTTCCTATGGGTCCCCATGCCCTTGACAAGCACTTGGGTATTTTGTAAGAAGTTTTCAAGGCATTTTCACATTACCGTGAATTTCTGATACTGGAACGTGGTCAGTGTAGGAGTTTCATGCAATAGATTCCAGCACTTGTTGTTGATACTATTTGACATAACATAGGGCTCAAATTGCTGAGTGATTTAAGACATATCTTGAAGATAAGGAGGACATATTTGCGGCTGTAATAGAGCTTCATATGCATGGAAAATGTGCTCTAAAGGATGTAACTTGTTGCAATTGAAATACAGTCATTTGGTATCTTTTCTCACAAGCCGCCTTGTGATTTGGGTTGAAGTGAATTGAAGTATTTGCTTCTGTGATTGAATACTTTAGATCAGCCCGAAGGCTGAATGCCCATAGGGATTACATCTGGGAAACCTCAAGATTAATGCCCTAGATCAGAAATTTCTACAACTCCTCCCTAATGGTTGTGGGTTATCCTCCCCTGCCTCCTTTGCCAGGTCCCATTCCTTCCAATGTCACTACATAGGTGCCACCTCATAGCTGGGGTCTCCTTCCTCCACTCAGACATGGTGTCAATGCTATCCTAAGAAATGGTGTCCACACTGGTGGGTCTCTCAAACTGCTTCACCCATGGTTGGAGGTTGTAGTAGATGTAAAGTTGTAAACCATATCATTATGGTGTTAATACTCTGAACTTTTAAGCAATGTCACATGGTTCGGGTTCGACAATGATTGGGTTCAGTTTGAGTTCAATTTTTTTGATGAGGTTCGCTATTAGGTTCGTCTATATGTATAAGCATACATTAATTTAAAATGAATTATAGGATAAAATAGTAACAAATCAACATCAATAAACATAAAATATGCTATCACAAACTTGGAAACTGCAAGGTTAAAATACAAGCTTGAGTTGTGACATGAAGTTATGAGTTTTGATCTATGGACTTGGTCATTGGCTATGAGGTTCGATGAGGTTTGATGAGGTTCGCCAAAATTCGAACCTCAAGGTTAAAGTTCGACAAACCTTGTGACATAGCTTGTAAGAGTTTCATAATGAATTTAACGAGTTTTGATCATAAGAAATGTTAGAAATCAATCTCTTGGAACTATCAAAATGACAGATAGAAATTAATCCCTTGGAAATATGAAAATGACAAACAAAAATCAATCTCCGCTCCACAAAAGTTTCTGTGATGGTGATGGAAATGATGGTTTGGCTCTCCTAAGATTGATGGCAGATGATGATAAACTCTGTTGTTCTCATTCCCCAACTAGTGCAGAGATAAGTGACTGAAAACAATTGAATTTCGGGCTTATAGAGGCTTTTTTAAAGCCTTGGTGTGGTATTTTAGAAAAATGATATATTGTTTTGGCTAGGACACTGTTTTCAACTCTAGCTATATATTGCCCAACTATCATGGGCCATTTCACATAGTCCATTGAAGCAATCAATTTAGGAATGATTTGTTATGTCATAAACCTATGTTTTGTTAGCTAAACCCGTGGGGTTTTGAACTGACGACCTTCATACCAAGAGTGCCTAAACAGTACACTCTATCTCCAATTGTTATACACCCCGTGCGCTTATGTCATACATAACTTTCTTGATAATAGGTTGGTCTAAAATAGTCTTGGATTCAGGAGGCTTACCTTGTTGCATACCTTTGGGATAAACTCCCAGGCTTGCTTCTTTGGCGATTTTGTCCCAGTTGTTCAGATTTATTTCAGGAATAACAGAATCAGCAATCGTAGGATGATTTACTCTCATACTTAATTTAAAATCAATGCTTTACTACTATAGTACTATGAATCAAATGGGAATGCATGTCATGGGAAATTTAGTTACACAACATACATTCATGCACACGTACAAAGATATAGAGAAAGAAATCTTATACATAAATGCTTTTGGTGTTGCACTGCACGAGTTACAGATTCATTCTCTGATTCTCCACAATTCACAGATTATGTATGGTCTTGTTACCTTGAGCCTTGGGATTCAGTGTGACCTTTCTTGCCTCATGACTCGAGTCTTCCCCTTTCATGTGACACATGTTCTTCTTAACTCAACACTTGTTCATATATCCCGGTACATTAACTAGTTCATACATCCTCTGATTAAATTCTTACCTGTAGGACTTGGGCATCTTTATAATATTGTAAATTACATGGAAACTCATTGCCTCAGAAGTTAAGCTACATATATATTCACTGAGATATTGATTCCTGGTTCCCCCACAGGAGTAGCCTATTGAAGCCTTTGGGTCCTCTTACATGCTCAATCCCTGTCCAAGCTGTTAACACACAGTTATCTCTGCAAAGCTTAAACTTGTGACTGACATTGGTGAATTCCTAGCCCTTAACTATTCAAACATCACCTCCTCAATTATGTTTACAACTTTTTAATGACTGCAGATTAACTGGCATACATTAATAAAATAGGCTTTACATGAGCAAATTTTCATTTAAAAAGTCTTCGTTCACAGGATGAAAACTCTTAGAGGAAAGACATAGTAGAGGTGAACTAAGCTTTGTGTGTCTTTCAGTTAATCTTGGTTTCTTATTATAGGTGTAGGTAAATTTATACATTAGAGATGGTTGCTTGATATTTTCTTGCAAAATGGTTTATATAATTCGTGTCAGCGCTATATTATGCTATTATATTTTATCTGCAATTGTAATGATGTATTTAGTGCTATTTTATTTGCGCAGTGGCTTGTGGAGTATAATGCGGCATTGGGATCCATTTGCTTCATGCTTTTCCTTGGGTTTGTGGATGATGTCCTTGATATTCCTTGGCGCGTGTAAGTTTTGATTACCATTCTCATTGAAGTTGCTTTGTAATATGTATTCATATGGAATGCCCAGGACTATATTATGTTGAGCGCTGTGCTAGATTGTATGTTCTGGATGACCTCTATTACTATAGTCATTTTGTTCTAAGAATTTTGGAGGTGGGTACTTTATGCTAAATGACCTGCTTAACTATATGTTTATTGTGGAAACAGGAAACTGCTCTTACCTTCAATTGCAGCACTCCCTTTGTTGATGGCATATGCCGGCTACACTACTATTCTCATTCCAAAGCCTCTCCACTCATACCTAGGAATCACAGTACTGGATTTAGGTAAAGACTGACCTTGAGTTTCAATTACAGCTTTTCAGAGGATAGGAAATAACATTGACATGTCAATAAATCTGAATTACAATTTTTGTTAGCTTATTAATCTAATCCATCAGGTACTCTGTAACTATAATAATATACATTAATTTAGCTCCATACTAGTTTTTAAAAATTATTTCATTGTAACATTATTGTGTGATCTCTTTCAAATAATCATCCTGGGTTCATTATACACAATGAAGTAAGAAAAAAACTCATCTATTTGCACAGAAAACAGTTAGAAATATTGCTTTTCCTTTTTGTTGTAGTTTGTCATATATATTTTCTCATTTGATCATGTCAATTTCTATATATTGCAAATGAAATGCTGAAAGCAGCAGATAACACAAGCCACTTCCTACTAATCTACATATTCAAGGCTACAATCATTCTATACTCTGTTGTTTCTAATGTAATTTGATGTTGCAAACTTTGTTGCACAAGTTTGCAGAATGTGGGCATGGGTGTTGGGTATGGCTAGAAGCTTTGACTAAATTTGCAGGAAATGGGGGAAAGTTTCAAGAATTGAAATAGAAGATAGTTTTATCAGTTAAACAGGAAAATAGAACAAAATTTAATTTGGAAATGTCTGGGTCCTGGGTAAGGCATCCTGTAAGTCCTGGGTCCTGCTAATAGCATCTTGGAGTGTGGCTGGTCTAGTGGATCTGACTAGACCCCGAAGTGGCTCTGCTAACCCCTCAACAAACATGTAGATCCTCCGTGTCGCAAATAGATCTGGGACCATCACTGAAACCCTCAAGAACTCTGCAATGTAGGTCTCTGGGTTCCCGGTCTGTTTGAGCCTTGTTAGCTCAACAAAGTGTTGTTCCGGATCCCTCCGGTCAAGCCTCTCTATCAATCTCCTGGTGAACTTGGCATATGTCGTCATTGTGGAGTGTCCGAGTTTAACCATCCCATGGAACCACCAGTCCTAAGCCTCACCACCCAAATGTAATGTCGCCACCTTGATGGCCTCTATCTCCGACATCTGATTAAGCTGGAAATAGATGTCCAGCTTCTCCACCCAGGACTTTGCCGAACTGTTTGATGAGCCATCAAATGTAGGCAAGTGGAATCTACTAGCTGTGCGGTGGGTGTCTCCATCATGATAATGTCGGTATCCTCTGTGATGATCGCGGGGTCTGCTGTGATGAGTGGCACCCTGCTCTGGCAAATGGTGGGATGTACCTGATCTCTCACCAACCTGGAAAACCCGTGGGTTCTCACGTTGACTAGCCTCCACCGTCGTGAATCTCTGCCCCATCACCTCAATCTGCCTCGACAGATCCTGCACTGATTTGAGGAGCATGTCCCCAAATCTCTTCCCGTCCTCATCTGCCATCAGATCCTCCTGCTCTACGTCCACCACAGGCTCCTCCTATTCTGTGTTTACCACAAGCTCCTCCTATTTTGTGTCCACCACCCGAACACAGTCTCCCTCTCCGTAGGTGTTCTCCAACCTACGCTCAATATCTCAGTATTTCCTACCTCTGTAACAGATGTAGGGCTTCTCCCTCGGTATCATAGACTGCTAGCTCCACAGGCTGAGCCAGATCTATGCTCTGATACCATTTCAATATCCCTTATCAGGGGTATCCCTCAAACACAAGCAAACTCCAACCAGAGATGGACTGGGAGGGCGTTTACCAGATATGTCGCCTCTGATGAGAGGACGAGATCTGGAGGCTTCCTAGCCCTTTCTAGACTCTGTTTAAGAGTATAGGAGAAAAACACACAAGTGGTATAGTAGTCGGGGAGCTCAAAGAGATTAAAAAAAATAACAATAGTGCAACATACCATAATGTATACATGGAATATAAGCAGATACTCGAGAAATGCAGAGAGAAATGCTAAGCCATTTTATTATACTGAGTAATGGAAAGAGTACAAGAGGTGATCAGAAAGATAGCAACTCGAATTGCACAAGGCAAGTGAAGAAATACACTCAGAATGGTAAGGAAATGGCTCTCATCCCCAGATACAGGCTTTCCAGCCTAAGGGGAAGGATGTGAGGATTCCGCTTCCAAAGGGGAATCCAGGACGAGCACAGATTGATGATGATGTCAAGAGGGAGCTGAAGAAGAAGTGGTTGTGCTTTACCTGTCAGGAGTCGTGGGCACCGGGACATAGATGTGTTGCTAGCAAAGCACATTTTATTGAGGTCTTCTCCGAGAGCAGCGGGGAAGAGGATGAGGAGGATGATGTGCAGGCAAGAGATAGTCATGCTGCGCAGGATCCTTTGCCACCTCCACCAGCAGCAGCAGGTGGTGCAGCTTTTGCACCTACCGGAGGGGCCCTTGTAGCATTGCGAGGAGTTCCCAAGTATTTGACGCTGCGCGTACGGGGGATAGTACGTGGCCAACGAGTATCAGTTTTGGTTGACAGTGGGGCAACCCACAACTTCATCGATGCACAGATGGTTGAGCGGAGAGGTATATAGACAAAGACCTTCGATGGATTTTCAGTTTTGGTCCCAGGAGATCAGACCATGGTGTGTGCTCGTTATGTCCCAGAGTTATCAGTGACGATGGGCACCTACATATTGACTGACCACTTTTTTGTGGTCAATATTCCAGACACCAACATGATACTGGGTGTTCGATGGCTTATTACTCTAGGGAAGGTCACGACAGATTGGAAGGCCCTAGAGATGGAGTGGGATGATGAGAAGATAGGGAGGCATGAGAAGATACGTAGACAACACACATATCCGCCTTAGACTGTTTCGGCTCATCGGATGGAGGCAGTCTTCCGGAAGGGAGACGTAGAGTGGGCAGTGGAGTTGCGTGCATCAGAGGCAGGGACTACAGGGCAGACGGTGCACCCAGAGATACAGTCCATCCTTGACCAGTATGCCACAATGTTTGGGGAGATTCTGCCGGGATAGCCACCGGACCGGGGGTTTGAGCACACCATTGAGCTTGAGCAGGGCATATAGGCAGTGATTACTACCCCCTATAGGCATCCCAAGGCCTATCGGGATGAGATTGAGCGGGCCATTCAGGAGTTGCTAGCTCTTGGGCACATTCGGCTGAGCACGAGTCCTTTTGCTTCTTCCGTGGTGTTGGTGAAGAAGAAGGACGACACATTGAGGATGTGCATTGACTACAAGGCCCTGAACAAGAAGACCCTGAAGAACAGGTACCCCATACCCAAGATCGATGAGTTGATGGATGAGTTGAGAGGAGCACAGTTCTTCTCAAAGATTGATTTGAGATCTGGGTACCATCAGATTCACGTGAGGGAGCGGGACATTCCCAAGACCGACCGCCTTCAGGTGTCATTATGGGCACTTTGAGTTTTTGGTGATGCCCTTCGAGCTAACCAACGCTCCAGCTACATTCCAGTCCTGCATGAATCACATCTTCCGCAGTCACTTAAGGAAGTTTGTGTTGGTGTTCTTTGATGATATTCTCATTTACAACAGGACTTGGGAGGAGCATCTCCAACACATTGAGACAATGTTGTGCATCTTGGAGGAGCAGCAGTTCTATGCCAAGCTCTCCAAGTGTGAGTTTGGGTTGACGGAGATGTTGTACTTGGGATACATCATAGGGGTGGACAGAGTGAGAGTCCACGAGGAGAAGATCAGGGCCATTAGAGATTGGCTGGAGCCGAGGAACGTGACAGAACTTCGGGGATTCATTGGCATTCGTACTTACTACCGGAATTTCGTCAAGAGTTTCTCACAGCTTGCTACACCCCTGACAGATCTGACGAGGAAGGGGGCATTCAGTTGGTTGGATACAATGCAGCGAGCCTTTGACAGGGTTAAGGAGGTTATGAGCAGCTGTCAAGTGCTTGCATTGCCGGATTTTTCGTAGCCATTTGTTTTGGAGTGTGATGCGTCGAGAGAGGGGATCAGCGCAGTGTTGATGTAGGGAGGTCACCCTATAGCCTTTGAGAGCCGGAAGCTCCTTCCGCATGAGAGGTTGTATTCTATATACGACAAGGAGATGCTGGCCATTATGCATGCATTGGCCAAATTCCGACAGTATTTAGTGGGTAACAGGTTCAGGGTGAGGACTGATCACAACAGCCTCAGGTTCTTTTTGGAGCAGAAACAGCTACAGGAGAGGCAGCAGAAGTGGATCAGTAAGATTCAAGCTTATGACTTTGACATTGAGTATGTCAAGGGTAAGAACAATGTGGTAGCAGATGCCCTTTCGTGTAGACTAGCCACATTATCTCTTATGAGCTTGGACACAGATTGGAGGGCTCAACTCTTAGTAGAGTACTCCAAGGACAGATTTGCATGTGAGGTTCTGGATGGGTAGGTGGCGGATGACAGGTACAGGGTAGTCGATGAGATCATCTACTATAGGGACCGGATCTTCTTGACTAAGGGATCTCAGCTCAAGAAGAAGATACTTCAGGCATCACATGATTCACCCTTGGTCGGCCATCAGGGTTTTACCAAAACCTACAGGGCCATTAGAGAAAGGTTCTCATGGAAGGGCCTCAAGGAGGACGTACTCCAGCATATCCGGGAGTGCGATATTTGCTAGAGGAACAAGGGGTAGATGAGCCATCCCGCAGGATTATTGCAGCCTCTTCCCATTTCGGAGGGGAAATGGGAGTGTATTTCAATGGACTTCATCATAGGGTTGCCCATGGTGCAGGGCAAGGATTGTATCTTTGTCGTCGTTGATCGACTGACAAAGTACGCACACTTTTTCGCCATATCCGCACACTACACAGCAGCGCAGGTGGCCGAGCTGTTCTTCAGAGAGGTCTTCAGGCTACATGGTCTTCCTAAGACCATCATCAGTGACAGGGACAACCGTTTCATGGGCGGGTTTTGGCAGGAGCTTTTCTAGTTGGTGGGGACAGAGTTGACACCGAGTACCAGTTATCACCCACAGACGGACGGGCAGACAGAGATAGTTAACAAGTGGCTGGAGGGCTACTTGCGTAACTATGTCAGTGGGCAGCAGTGAGCATGGCTGAAGTGGCTGCATCTGGGGGAGTACTGCTACAACACTACACATCACATGTCCATTGGTATGTCACCATTCTATGCTTTGTATGGATATCATCCTTTATCTTTTGCTGACGTGATGTTTGGTGCTAGCAAGGCTCCGAGAGCCAAGATTTGGATCCAAAAGAATTAGGATATCCTCCGAGCTCTCAAGGATAATATGGCTACAATGCAGAACCAGCAGAAGCTGTATGCTGACAGGGGTCGGGTGGAGAGACAGTTTGAGGTAGGGGACTTGGTCTACCTATGATTACAACCATACCAACAGTCGTCACTGAAGCAAAAGGGAGCTGAGAAGCTCAAGCCTCGCTTTTATGGGCCATACAGGGTGATACGCAGGATTGGACAGGTTGCGTATGAATTGGAGCTACCCCAAGGTAGCAAGATTCATAACGTTTTTCATGTATCATGCCTGAAGAAGGCATTGGGGCAGCAGGTGACAGTGACAGATGAGCTACCACCCACGGATGATGAGGGGCATTTGGTGTTGCAGCCAGAGGCTATTATTGATACCAGGGAGAGGCAGCTGCGGAGCAGGACGGTCTGGGAATTCTTGGTGAGGTGGAAGAATTTACCGGATGAGGATGCCACTTGGGAGAGTGAGAAAATTTTGCAGCATCCATCACTTCAGTTGCTTGAGGACAAGAACCCTTTTTCCAGGGGACACTGTAATATTCCTAATTAGCCATGGCTAATTGGAATATTCGATTTTGCTCAATTTTGCCTTCTATAGTTATTTATAAATAAAAAGGTGAGGAAAGGGGGACATAACTCACTTTTTGAATAAAGTCACTCCCTAGTAGCACAATGTTGTAACTTAAAAGGGGAGCCAAGGGGGCCAAAGGACCACGTAGAGAAGGGGCCCACGTAGACACTTGGAGGGACTACGCAGATGGAGAAGGAGCACGTGGCAAGAGAGAGGCTACGTTGGAGGAGGTGGGCCTTAGGGTTTTGAGAGAGGCCAACACTATAAAGGAGAGAGGAGCCTCCTCATTTGGGCATGGGATTATGTTGCATTTGAGCTAGTCACTTCGACTTAGAGCACGCTGGCTGTTTAGCCTGTCTGCTGCACTGTTTAGTGCATTGAGTGTCTCCGTTCAGAGATCTCACCCTTAGCCCCAGGGGACTTAGAGTGCCTGCTTGGGCAAGGTAGTTTCATCAGTATTTTGCAGGAGGAGTGATCTCTGGAGTTGAGGAGGAACTAAGCATTTTGATGACTGCGCAGTCTTGAGAGGGGAGGACGCAGTCTCTTTTGGTAGGAGCTCCGGATTGGGTTTATGTGGAGGATTTGAGCTTGGAGATTGAGCAAGGGATCAACCCTTGCATATTGGAGGATTTAGGCAGAGTCTCGGGGGTAGAGTTTTGGAGTATTATCTTTAGGGGCAGCGCAGAGCCTTGAGGGATAACGCAGATCGTTAAGGGGGTGATTTTCGGGGGTCAGCTATTTTAGAAAAACTTTCTGGGCTTTTCTGGGTTTATTGAGCAGAGGTTGATTCCAGAGTTTCAACATTTTATGGGGGGGGGAACAACCCCAAATCCTCACTTGATTCCAGCAGTAGCAGTAGCAGAGCAGTTCTCCGACAGCTTGGACGCAGTTCAGAGAGAGGCCTTTTCCTTACCATTCTAAGTGTATTTCTTCACTTGCCCTGTGCAAGTCGAGGTGCTATCTTTCTGATCACCTCTTGTACTCTTTCCATTACTCAGTATAATAAAATGGCTTAGCATTTCTCTCTGCATTTCTCGAGTATCTGCTTATATTCCATGTATACATTATGGTATGTTGCACTACTGTTATTTTTTTTATCTCTTTGAGCTCCCCGGCTACTCTACCACTTGTGTGTTTTTCTCCTATACTCTTAGACAGAGTCTAGAAAGGGCCAGGTAGCCTCCAGATCTCGTCCTCTTTTCAGAGGCGACATATCTAGTAAACGCCTTCCCAGTGCATCTCTGGTTGTAGTTTTATTGTGTTTGAGGGATACCCCTAATAAGGGATATTACAAAGTAGTGCCTCCACTTCTTTAGTGCATGCACGATTGCTGCTGGCTTCAAGTCATGAGTGACATAGTTCTTCTCACACATTTAATTTTCTTGACTCATAACAAATTACAGGCCCTTCTTGCATCAAGGCTGCACTTAGTCCTTCCTGGCAAACATTTGTGCAAACTAGGAAATCCTCTTCTAGTTCTGATATTCTTAAAATAGGTGCATGTGCGAGCAAGTGCTTGAGTTGCTCAAAGCTCGCTGTGCATTTTGATGTCCATTGAAATTTAATCCCTTTCTTTTGTAAGGTTGTGATTGGATGCCCATTCTTTAAGAAATCTTGAATGAATTGTTAGTAATATACTGCCAATTCCCTGAAGGATTTGACCTTCGTAACATTTCGGGGTGTAGGCCACTCCATTATGGCCTTGATCTTTTCAAGATCCACAATTATTCCTTCGTTTGAGATGACGTGTCCCAAATATTGTATTTGTCATTGGAAGAAACCGCATTTGCTGAGTTTGGCATACTTGTATTCCCGCAACAGTTACAACACTGCCTTTAGTTGCTCTTCATGTTCTTCTTTGGTTTCTAAGTAAATCAAGATATCATCCAAAAAAACCAGCACGGACTTGTCCAAATATTAGCTAAGGAAGTTGTTCATTATGTTGAAAAGTAAGTAGGTTCGGTCTTCATAATGACATGTGTAATTGTGATTTTATGTAATTGATGAAAAGAAGAAAAATATAATTATTATTGTAGTGCTTATCTCACGGGTTTCATGAGCAAGGAATTTTATTTTAGTGATGGCTCCCATTGTGAGCCTTTAGGATTTGTCATCTAGTCATAAAAGTCAATTTGAGTCTATGTCATGTATGAAGGACCCTTCTTGGGCATATTACACTTGTGTATGAGTCAATAGAAATGTCAAGTAGCCCTCCAAGACCAAGCACAAGCATTAACCTCAAGTCGGCTTCAAAGTGGAATTAATTATCTCTCCAATTGACATGTTGGCTTAGCTTGATATCAAGTCGGCTTATTACCTTGGGAAACAACTATATATAGTGCAATGCGTCTTCATTTCAGGACATATTTTCCGTGATCACAATTTGAGGTGCGAGGGTCATCAAGGGAGTCGAGTTACCAGTGAGGAAGGAAGAAAGAGAAGCGAGGGAGTTTGTGTTGATTTGGGGTTGTTTTGTGGGCCATCTTACCTCCATACACATAGAATTGCATACCTGTATAGTGTGGCAGTGAAGCTCGAGGAAAGGTGAAAGTCTATGGAAGCAATAAAGGCAGAGAAGAGGAGAAGTTTATTATAGCAATGAAGGCTGAAGTTTGTTGCAGCAGTGGTGTAGTCCTCCTAGGGAGCTGAAGTGGAAGAAGGTTGAAAGTCTAAATCAAGCCAATGTTGAAGAAGTCGAGAAGGAAGAAGGAGCAGAAGGTGGACTATCGTTGACAAAGGAGCCTTGTGTCTTGGTCTTGGAAAGGAAAATAGGTCAAGGGTCTTGGTCTTGGTATTTGTCAATTGGAATCTTTATAAGAAGAAAAATTTGTTCGGGGTTTCTTCTCAAAGAAAGAGGTGTTAGCCCTGGCTGATAGCTTATATTTTGTGTCTCTTATCTCTTTATGGATGCATTGGTAGCTGTTTGATGAAGAAGAACACTAATAACCTAAGTAAAAGAAGATCCTAATCTAAAGAAGTAAAAAGCACTCACAAGCAGTGGCTAATAGAAGAGAAATCACATAATTACTATGCCCTAGATTTGTCAACACATTAGGCATATAAGTGTGGCTGGGGCGTATGTGAGCCCAAATGGCACCACCACGAACTCATAGTACCTGTATCTCATCCTGAACTTTGTCTTGTGGATATCTTTGTCTTTAATTATGAATTGGTGAGAACGATATCTTAAATTTATTTTGTAAAATGTTGCGGCTCCTCTCAGTTGATCAAATAGATCATAAATTTTGCGCAGTGGGTATTTACTTTTCACTGTAGCTTTATTTAACTGCCGGTAGTCAATGCACTGTTGTAGTGTGCCATCCTTTTTCTTCATAAACAACGTTGGGGCTCCGCAGGGTGACACGCTAGGTCTGATATACCCCTTATTTGACATTTTTTTTTTTTTTCCTGTTGTAGCTTTAACTCTACTAGTTCTTGCATGCTCATGCGATATGGGGCCTTAGAAACTGACACTGAATTGGGAATCAACTCAAATACATAGCTAAATTGCTTCATAATGGGGTGGGCTTTCATTATGAGCCTGTTGCTCTCTATCACGCTAGTCACATGGGTCCCATATAGGGTCGGTAGTCTAGCGTGGATCCCATACATGCACCCACATTTATCCCTGAAACAAATTTACATAAGCAAGCATTGACTTTGCCAACTTTATTGAACTGATTCTATATTATCAAGGACTGATGCCAACACTTATAGTGAAAAGAAATACAAAAATAACAAGATTGAAAATAGAGATGGAGAACACACTCACAATCTCAACAGGTGGATACAAGTCTATCATTCTATGGCTTCCACTTCAATACACAAAGCATACTCCTAGTTACATGTCAAACAAAGGAAGGCAATGGTGAACTAGTGTGCCACATCCATGATTGTGAATAGAACTAGTCACCACTCTCTCTCGTTACACTTCTAGAAGCTTCTAGGAAGTGATTTGACCATTTTTTCATGAATATTTACTTTTAGAGCTTCTAGAAAGGGAAACTGACTTCAAGGGGCAATTATCTTTTGATAGAGTGCTCATAATTTTGCTAGATCAACACCATTGTATGCAAATTGACCACGGGAATTTCGAAATGGGGTCATAATAAACAAATAGACAAAAGTTGACCAAGTTACATTTTGCAATAATTGCCATGCAAAAATTACTGCACGATTTGACTGCTTGATGTGTGGACCATTATTAAGGTAGCGCTCCACTATTTCTATTATTTTTCGACCTTGTCTACCTCACAAAGGTGGACAAAAGTTGGTTGGAAAACCACTTGTATTAAGCACATTGTAATCCTTGAACACATATATTGTAATTGGTGGTTTAGATGCCTCCTTTCCCCTATAAATGGAAAGCACTCTACCTCATTTTACTTGGTTGAAGATTAATAGAGAACTTTGCAACAAGATTTTGGTTAGAGTTTTTTTAAATTTTCTTTGCTTTTCAATTAATTTTCAAATGAGGTTCTTGAGCCCATGTCTTACCAAGGAGAGAGTCTACTATTTTGAGGTAAAGTTTTCAAAAGATATGCACAACCCATTATTTTATTTATGTTGAATTTCACTTTGAAATATTAAAATAAATTGTCCATTTAGGAATTTTTATTTTTATTTTTTAATTTTATTTCTAATTCAATTTTATAATATTTGATGGCTTGCTTACTTGTATTAGAGCTAACCATTTTGTGAAGACATAGGTGTAGGAACCCCCAGTTTGAAGCACATCAATCATGCCTCTAGGTGGTGATGGACTTCAACACTAAATGCCCAATGCATACGATTGATATCTATGTACTCCTGAACTAAGTCATAGGATTCGCCAAACTTGAACATTGAGGTTCAAAGTTTGGCGAACTTCAAAACATGGCTCCTACACCTATGTCTTCACAAAATTGGCAACCAGGGCAAAACTTCATGTGGGTCATCTTATTCATGGCTAATAATATTTTTATTAGATTCCTCTCGTCGAGAGGTGTAGGATTGATATAAAGATCATCCAATTCCGATAAGTATTCATGGAGATATGAATTATTTTGATTATGGAATTATTATCAAGCCGACCTACAACTCATGTAGGCTCAGAAGCCCAACAGTCGCATCTATTCACCCACCAACGTTGTGTATAAATATAAGAGGACTTTTCCTCAATTGGACTCACTTATCTCATCACATCTCTCTCTCTCTACTGCGCAGATATGAGTCTCTTCTCTACTGCGCTGAAATGGGTCTCTCTCTCTCACACATGTGAAGCCGGAAGCTGTTGAATTAGAAGCTGCAACTACAGAAGTAAAGATTGACTTGCGTGGCCTAGAAGATCTCCTCTTTGGAACTGCGCTGTAGGTTCATCTGAACCTCCTTTGAAAGCCGCAACTTTTGGTGGTGGAATGAAGTCAATCCGACGAACGGTTTGCAAGATATCGACTGCCCTAGTTTGAAGCCGGAAACTGCTGAAGCTGAAGCTGCAACTACAGAAGTAAAGATTGACTTGCGTGGCCTAGAAGATCTCCTCTTTGGAACTGCGTTGTAGGTTCATCTGAACCTCCTTTGAAAGCTGAAACTTTTGGTGGTGGAATGAAGTCAATCCGACTGTCGGTTTGTGAGATATGGTCTGCCCTAGTTTGATAATGAAGCCGCTAATGCTGATGCCACTGATCTAGGGTTTGCTATTGCTGATATGAATTAGATTTATTGTACTATTTCTCTCTGCTGAATTATTGAAGATAAAAGAAGATTTGATCAAAGGGTTTCCCCACACATTGTGGGGTTTGTCCCTGGCTAGCCACCACATCTTGTGTCTCTTGTCTTGGCTTGTTTTCTGTCGATCGTTTAATGTTCTATCTGCACTTTACTTTATGTACATGTGATTGCTAATCGGTGGAATATAATAAGAAAAAGAAGTAAACTGTTATAAGCATAGAACATACCATAACTTAACATGGTATCAGAGCTGAGGTGAAGACAAAGCCCGAGCAAGAGCAAGAGCAATCATTGAAGAGAAGATTGGCAAGGCTATCCTAAAAGAACTATGGGGTCCTCAACACTCTTTCCTGTCGAAGACAAGCTCCGTGAGAAAGCTGACTATCACGGATGGAAGATGTCTATCGATCTAACCCTTGAAGATCAAGGAGTGCTGGACCATGTAAGAGGCAATATTGTTGCCTTCATCAAATGCATCCTGCTGCTGCCTGGAACAAATGGAAAAATGGAGAATTCAAAACAAAGAAGATCATCCGGGACTCTATCGACAAGCGCTTGGTGGCCTACATCTCTGATCTAGACACCTCCAAGGAAATCTACGACAGACTGGTGAGTTTATTTAAAGTTAATGATGCAAATCAAGTTTTGTTTCTTAGAAATAAGTTGAGGGAAATCAAGAAGGGTAAAGATGAAAGTATGCAAGCATACTTCTTAAGAATCACTGAGATCAAGAACGATCTCCTATCTATTGGGGAAACCATTACTGACAGAGAAATGGCACTCACAACTCTCGGAGGATTACCATCTGAATGGTATGTGTTCAGGACTACTCTTCTGAACAATAATGTAATTCCTAGTTTCGAGGAATTAATGGCTAGATGCATTCAAGAACAAACAATGGTAGAAGAGCAGGAAATGCCCTTGCCTAAAGGTCCTCCTGCTGCTTTTTCTTCTCATGCTAAGAAAAGGAATAATTCTGGGTCTAAATCGAAAAGAAAGGCTGGATTTAAGGGTGGAAGAAAAGGACAATGTTTCATTTGCAATAAAGTAGGTCACTATGCAAGGGAATGCCCTGATAGAAAGGACTCTCACCGTGACGATGATCAAAATCCCTCTCATGGTAATCGAAGGAATGGAAAATTCAACAACAAAGGAAAAAGGAATGCGAGAAATCAAGGAAGAGGGCAACCAGGCTAGAAATTCCAGGTATGAATCTAACACTGTTGACGATAAGCAGGCTGAATATTATCTACCAGCTGCTCTATCTACCTCCGCTCCTTCGGACTCGATGGGAATTTGGCTCATTGATAGTGGTGCCTCAAGACACTTCACTGGTTACAAATAAGTACTCTATAATCTGGTAGAGAAAGAAACTAACCTGGAAATTGTCCTTGGAGATGACATGAAATACCCAATGAAAGGTGTAGGCAATGTTTCTCTTAAACTGAATCAAGGTAATACGATTCACTTACAAGATGTATTATATGTACCTGATCTAAAAAAGAACCTGGTATCCGTCTCGACAATGGAAGACAAAGGCTATAAGGTAACCTTCAGCGATGGTAAGGTACGCATATGGAAAAATAATGTTAAAGATGCTTTCACTCTTGGGTTTCGAGTTGATTCTTTATATCAAGTCGGTGGAAGTCCGCTAGGTGTCATGTCTTGTGACACAACGCTTCAGTCCGAACTTTGGCATCGGAGGTTTTCCCACCTTCATTACAAAGCTCTACCCGATGTAAGACAGATGGTAACAGGGATGCCCGAATTCCAAGTAGAGAAAGAAGGTGTATGTCCGGGATGTGCCGAAGGAAAGCTCAAAAGGGGACCATTCCCCTCAAGCCAAAGCAAGACCTCCGATATATTACAGTTGGTTCACTCAGGCATACCTGAGGTTGGCATTAAGAGGGAGACTACTACACCACATACTCCTGAGCAGAATGGTGTGGTGGGAAGGAAGAACTGCACGATGATGGAAGCTGTCCGGGCCATGCTACATGATCAAAGACTTCTGAAGTTTCTATGGGCTGAAACTACAATCACCGCCGTATATGTACAAAATCGATGCCCTCATCAAGCATTGGGTTCCAAGACTCCTGAAGAAAAATTCACCGGTAAGAAACCTGATGTTTCTCATTTTAAAATTTTTGGAAGCCCTGTATACTTTCATGTGCCGAAAGAGAAAAGAAATAAATTGGGAGCATCTGGAAAGAAGGGAATTTTCGTGGGCTATGGTGAAAATACTAAAGGCTATAGAATCTATGTAGCCGGTCAAAGGGAAGTCATAATTAGTCGTGATGTCACCTTTGACGAAGATATGGCTCTCAACAAGGTGATCAATCTTCCGACTTTGAGGAGCTCTCAAGAAGCCGACACCAGGGAACTAAAAGAAAAGGATGATGAATCAATGCCTGATGTAGAAGAACCCATGGATCCGATTGATCCTCCTCCATATGAGCCTTCCTCTTCTAGGAAGAGGCCTTCATGGCTTAAGAGGTTACTTGATGATGCTGAAGGACATGCTGCACCCCGAGGAACCTTTCGTGAAAGTAAGAAACCTAATAGGTATCAAGGATACCTGACCATCATGAGCACGATCATACAAAATGAGCCTTCGTCATTCTCAGATGCTGTCAAGCATCAAGTATGGAAGGATGTTATGACCGAAGAATATGAGTCTATCATAAAGAATGATGTTTGGGAAGTAGTTCCCAGACCCCAGGACAAGACTGTTGTTACTTCCAAATGGCTTTACAAGATAAAGCATGCAGCAGATGGAAGCACGGAAAAGTATAAGGCTCGAGGAAGGTATAGACTATGATGAGATATTTGCACCTGTTGCCAGATATACGACCATCCGCTCGATCATAGCCCTTGCCACTTCACAAGGATGGAACCTACATCAGATGGATGTCAAGACTGCGTTCTTGCACAGTTTGATCAAAGAAGAGGTCTACGTGGAGCAACCCGAAGGATTTGAGATTTATGATTGAAAATCTCATGTATGCAGGTTGAAGAAGGCTCTCTATGGGCTGAAGCAAGCACCCCGAGCATGGTATGAGAGGATCGATAGCTTCTTGATGAAGTTGGGATTCACTAGGAGTGAGCCGATCCTAACCTTTACTTTAAGGTTGAAGATGAAAAGCCTATCATACTGGTGTTGCATGTGGATGACCTCTTTCTACAGGTGCAAACCCTCTCATTCACAAATGTAAGAGGGAGATGGCTTCTGAATTTGAAATGAAGGACCAAGGACTTGAAGTGTGGCAAAAGCCAGGAGAAATTTTCCTATCCCAATGAAAATATGTGGTGAAGATATTGGAAAGATTCGGAATGGTGGACTACAAGCCTGTAACTACTCCGATGGAGCTTGACTTCAAAAAGTTAAGCGGTAGTGCTGCTAGACCTGTTTTACGAAATGCTACCGAGTATCGGCAACTCGTCGGAGCATTAATGTTCTTAGTGAACTCCCGTCCAGATATATGCTTTGCAGTCAACACGTTGAGCCAGCATATGGTTGAACCCCACCACATACACTGGATTGGTGCCAAGAATATTCTGAGATATCTTCGTGGCACAATGGGTTAAGATACACTGTCGAAGATGTGAGACTACTTGGATATACTGATGCTGATTGGGCAGGCAGTGTGGTGGACCGTAAGAGCACTTCCAAGTGCTGTTACACCTTGGGATCTGCTTCGATATCCTGGATGAGCAGGAAGCAGAAGTCGGTGACTTTGAGCACCGCTGAAGCAGGATATACTGTTGCTAGCATGAACTCGTGTGAGGCAGTCTAGTTGCGAAAGCTCTTCAGTGAGCTGTTTGGATACCATTGTGATTCTCTATAACAACCAGAGGTGGGATTCGATTATTGAGGAATCCCGTATTCGTCGATTGCTCCAGCAGATATACATCATCTGGGATATGGTAAGTTGATGAGCAAGGAGGCTCCATCGCATTAAGATGATGTACAGGTTGATACACCTTGTCAAAGCCCTGAGGAAAAATCTAATTTGTGATTTTCCCAAACGACTTGGAGTCATCAAGAAACCCTTGTACAAGGGTCCTGCATGTTGCATACATTGAGCTCTGGGAGCTCTGAGGGCTTGTGGTTCTTACTGGAGCAACATACGACCACAGGGTGACTCACCCTCCCCTGGTGGTGCGCACTGGAACAAGATGATTCACTCTCTTGTGGAACAAGATGATTCGCTCTCTTGTGGAACAGGATGATTCGCTCTCCTGTGTAGCAGGATGATTAGTTCTCCTGTGAGGCCTGGATTGATGTGTTCTCCATGGCGATTGTAGCAGGATTGATGTGTTCTCCTGTGAGGCCTGGATTGATGTGTTCTCCATGGCGGCCTGGATTGATGTGTTCTCCATGGCGATTGTAGCAGGATTGATGTGTTCTCCTGTGAGGACAGGATTGATTAGTTCTCCTGTCGAGGCATCCTACCCATGCAGTCTGGGACTCATGGGAAGTACCTCTCATCTGATCAATGAGCAGGGAAATGAAGTTAGGGACCATAGTAGTACCGATGGACGCATCGTTGTAACTACTGTACTCCCTACGCTAGGATGACCTCCATTGATCTGGGATCAATGATACTGGTTTGGGACCAGTGGTAGGAGTTGTACCATACTATGACGCTGACTTCGGGTCGGTTGAGACTGGTCTGGGATCAGTGGTACATACTCTGAGACTGACTTTGAGTCAGTGGAGGATGATATTGGTCTGGGACCATTGGAGTTGTACTCACTATGACGCTGACTTTGGGTTGGTTGAGACTGGTCTGGGACCAGTAGTACATACTCTGAGACTGACTTTGAGTCAGTATGATACATCCTCGATCATTTCTTCTTCTTCATAATTCGGACAAAAGCAGAGTAGAACAGAACAATGCAAGAGCAGAGCAAAACAGAACAAAACGGTACAGATCAGTGCAGGGCAGAACAAGACAAAGTAGAACAGGCAAAATAGAGCAGAGCAGGGCAAGGGTCAGGCTGTACAAGGCAGTGCATTTGATGGATGAATAGTAACGACCGATAGACAGATTGCAGATGAAGTTCTCCATGGTTGAGAGGGAGTGTTAAAATTGGCAACCAGGTAAAAACTTCATGTGGGTCATCTTATTCATGGCTAATAATATTTTTATTAGATTCCTCTCATCGAGAGGTGTAGGATTGATATAAAGATCATCCAATTCCGATAAGTATTCATGGAGATATGAATTTATTTTGATTGTGGAATTATTATCAAGCCGACCTACAACTCATGTAGGCTCAGAAGCCCAACAGTCGCATCTATTCACCCACAAACGTTGTGTATAAATATAAGAGGACTTTTCCTCATTTGGACTCACTCATCTCATCACATCTCTCTCTCTCTACTGCGCAGATATGAGTCTCTTCTCTACTGCGCTGAAATGGGTCTCTCTCTCTCACACATGTGAAGCCGAAAGCTGTTGAATTTGAAGCTGCAACTACAAAAGTAAAGATTGACTTGCGTGGCCTAGAAGATCTCCTCTTTGGAACTGCGCTGTAGGTTCATCTGAACCTCCTTTGAAAGCCGCAACTTTTGGTGGTGGAATGAAGTCAATCCGACGAACGGTTTGCAAGATATCGACTGCCCTAGTTTGAAGCCGGAAACTGCTGAAATTGAAGCTGCAACTGCAGAAGTAAAGATTGACTTGTGTGGCCTAGAAGATCTCCTCTTTGGAACTGCGCTGTAGGTTCATTTGAACCTCCTTTGAAAGCCGAAACTTTTGGTGGTGGAATGAAGTCAATCCGACTATCGGTTTGTGAGATATGGTCTGCCCTAGTTTGATAATGAAGCCGCTAATGCTGATGCTACTGATCTAGGGTTTGCTACTGCTGATATGAATCAGATTTATTGTACTATTTCTCTCTGCTGAATTATTGAAGATAAAAGAAGATTTGATCAAAGGGTTTCCCCACACATTGTGGGGTTTGTCCCTGGCTAGCCGCCACATCTTTTGTCTCTTGTCTTGGCTTGTTTTCTATCGATCGTTTAATGTTCTATCTGCACTTTACTTTATGTACATGTGATTGCTAATCGGTGGAATATAATAAGAAAAAGAAGTAAACTGTTATAAGCATAGAACATACCATAACTTAACAATTGTCCATTTAGGAATTTTTATTTTTATTTTTTAATTTCATTTCTAATTCAATTTTATAATATTTGATGGCTTGCTTACTTGTATTAGAGCTAACCATTTTGTGAAGACATAGGTGTAGGAACCCCCAGTTTGAAGCACATCAATCATGCCTCTAGGTGGTGATGGACTTCAACACTAAATGCCCAATGCATACGATTGATATCTATGTACTCCTGAACTAAGTCATAGGATTCGCTAAACTTGAACATTGAGGTTCAAAGTTTGGCGAACTTCAAAACAGGGCTCAAATTCGTGTATGGTTTGATTCAAGTTTGGTCAAACAAGGTTCAAATTTGTGTATGGTTCAGGTCTTGAATTTTGTAGCTATGGTCTATCTTGATATTAATGTATTTATCATTGATGTACTTGTAAAGCGCGGTCCTCATTCTCATTTGAAAAATCAAGTTATTTTTTGTATTTATTAAAAGAAAAATTTAAATTTTATTTTGGTGCCCCAAGTTATCCAAGTCGACCCTCTACCCTTCATGTCGGCTCAACTATTCTTGGCAGCCATTCGACCCATGGTTCAGTATATATTGATGTCTTTCATGCTCCTCTCTGAAACATAATTCGTTCTGAGCATAAACAATAGTATCCCTGGCCATATGGAGCAAGTCAAGGAGTATATCGTGTTGACTAAACAATAGTATCCCTGGCCATATGGAGCAAGTCAAGGAGTATATCGTGTTGAAGAAAGTGTAACTAGGTTTGGTCTTCATAATGACACATTCCAATGTAAATGATGTAAATTGTATCTAGCAAAATATTTTGTAAATTTGAGTCATGGGTTTCATGCTCAAAATTGTGTAGTAGCTCCCATTGTGAGCTCTAGGCTAGGTGATAGGTTTGTGTCATTGATGTAAATATTACACTTGTAAATTGTATGTAAAAAGATGAGTTTGTGTCTCCAAGATCAAGGGAAAAACCATGTTAAATGTCTCCTCCAAATGCAAGGCTAAAGGACCAGCAATTCGGCATCAAGAAGACTTCCAAAGTGATAATACAAGTCGGCTTCAAGACAGAATTATAGGTTGGCTCATAGGTCGGCTTAAAGGCAGCACTAGAAGGCTATATATAGAGCCTACCTCCCTCCCATTCGAACACACATCTCACTCTCTCTAATTCGGTCAAGGATAAGAGCGAAGGAGTGCGAAGAAGTCTGCGTTCTCTAGCGAAGGGAAGAGGAACAGCTCGGTCACTTTCTAGGCCTGTTTTGGGTACTCTCTACCACACGTGCGAAGGAGAAACAGTCCTCTTTTAGGGCTGCATCACAGTCCAAGTATATCACCTCTAAAGGGTTCGGTTTTGGTCTCAAAAGTTCGATTTTTCTGCCTAGATAGAAGCTCCAAGTGCTGCGAAGGGATAGGAGGCTAGGAGAGCCCTAGATCCACTCACACATGCGAAGAAGGAGCCATTTTCAGGTCTGCAACTAGGGCAGAAGTTACAGTCATCATCAAGAAGGTGTTTCATCTTGTTTGGGTCAAAATTTGAAGCATAGACATCACTCATTTTGTCCTCAAGGGAAGCGAGTTCCTAAGGAAGGCTAGAAGGGACATATTCTTGTCCACACATGCCCAAGTAAACACAGTATTGCAGGTCTGATTTAGGACAGCAAGACAGTCCTGATCTAGAGGGCAAATCACCCTTGTTTAAGGGCTCATTGTTGGGTGAAAAAGTTGTCTAGTAAGTGACCTTAATGCAAGCGAAACTTGGAGCGAAGAAGAAGGAATAAAGGAGCTGATCCTAGCACCTATAGTAGCTGATCTAATTCACTGTACAGCAGTAAGAGGACAGCAGCAGCTAAAGGTACTTGCCTTGATCTTGGAGACACAATAGTCAAAGGGTCTTTGTCTAGGTCTTGGAAATTTTGTCAAGTGAAGATTCTATAAGAAGATTTTCTGTGGGTTTTCCTCTCAAGGTCTTGGAGAGGTTTTTCCCTGGCTGCTGCCTATATCTTGTGTTATTTTTCTTTTGTTTATTGTTCATGGTAGCTGGTTGATGAAATTAATGAACACTCACATAAGGAAGAAATTGTTTGTATAAATAAAAAGTTAAAAAGGACTTCACTTGTAGTTACCTAGATTGAGAAATCATTAACATATCAAAGCCCTAGATTTCTCAAATATCGAAGGTATAGAAGTCAAGTCAAGCCTCTTAGAAGAGCCGAATTTTCTCTATGGCATGTCTCTTGGAAAGATCGAGTATCTCTGTGGTTTTTTTCTGTGCTAGAAGGATAAATTTTTGTGGAACCAGGAGGCCGAAGTTCTCTGTCTATTTTTGTTCAAGAAGGCCGAAATTCTTGTGGTATAATTCTGTGGAAGAGGGCCAATATTCTGTGGTTCGTATCCTGTGGAAGAGGACTGAAATTCTGTTGCTCATATCTGTGGAAGAGGGCTGAAGGTTTGTGTTACATATCTTTGCTAAAGGGCCGAACTTCTGTTGGTTATCTCTGTGAAAAAAGGGCAACATCTTCTATCTTTGTGGTTGATCCATCTATATACCAACAGCGAGTTGGTTCATTGATGTATTTGGTTAATATTAGGTGGATATTTTCTTTGCTGTGAACTCATTGAGCCAATTTCAGCTGGAACCTAATCATGATCATTGGATTGCCAAAACGCATGTATTGAGATATCTTCATGGTACTGTTAATTATTGTTTAAGATATGATGCAAGCAATGAGGTTTGGTTGCAGGGATACTCTGACTCTGATTGGGCTGGAAGTGCTGAAGACGGGAAAAGTACTACTGGTGGTTATTTTAATTTGGGCTTTACGAAGGTTTCTTGGATGAGCAGGATGTAGACCTTTGTTGCACTCAGCATTGCAGAAGCAAAATACATGGCAGCCTGTGCAGTTAGCCGTGAGGCAGTTTGGCTTTGTAAATTGCTTGTTGGATTATTTGATGAGCTGATGAAATCGACTGTGATATATTGTGACAGTCAAAGCTATATAAAACTTTCAGAGAATCTTGTCTTCCATGGGAGGTCGAAGGCTCGAAGCACATTGGAATCAGGTATTACTTCATTCGAGACATGGTGCAGAAGGGAGCAGTTAAGCTCCAATACATCTCCACTGATGACCAGATTGTTGATATTCTTACGAAGCCTCTTTCTAAAGTGAAGTTTGCGTACTTCCGGGACAAGCTTGGTCTTGTGGAGAATGTCTCTGTCACTGAGAGGTAGTACTGATTGCATCATGGACATGGTTTCTCCTATGTCATGTACTTTGACCGGAATTAGGGATGTTATCACTGTGTCAAGTACATTGACTGGAATTAGGGAGAATGGTTTGATAGATTAGATAGCATCATGGATTGACATTCTTCTTGTGTCGTGTCGTCTGATCGAAATTAGCAATGTAATCCCTTTATCAAATACATTGACCTGAATTAGGAAGAATGGTCCTCAGACAGTCTTTCTCCTTGTGTTAAGTACTTTGACTGGAATTAGGGAATATATCCCTATGTCAAGTACTTTGACCTGAATTAGGGAGAATGGTTTGGCAAAGGACATACTCCCTGTGTCAGTTGACCTTGGTCGGGGTATGATCCTAGAGGCTGTAGCTTCCTAGCATCGTGCTCTGATCTCTTTCTAGAGAGAGCTTGTTTATCTTTGATGAGGCCTATGGTATTTCACCTAAACTATGTCTATAGTTGTTTGATGGTGAACTGTGATTATGTTGATGCTGGTGATTATGATATTGATGATGATGCTTATCTTAATCTTGATCTTTCCTTAGAGAATTTGTAAACTTGAGATCATGTTGATTGTCATTATGAATACCTCCCTAGCTAAGAGGGAGTGTTGAATTTTGTCGCTATGTTCGGTCTTCATATTAATGTATTTATCATTGATGTACTTGTAAAGCATGATCTTCATGCTCATTGAAAAATCAAATTATTTTTGTATTTATTAAAAGATAAATTTAAATTTTTTTTGGCACCCCAAGTTGTCCAAGTCGGCCCTCTACCCTTCAAGTCGGCTCAACTATTCTTCGCACCTGTTCGATCCATGGTTCACTATATATTGATGTCATTCGTCCTTCTCTCCAAACTAGAATTTGTTCTGAGCATAGACAATACTATTCCTAGCCATATGAAGCAAGTCAACGAGCAGATCGAAGGTATAGAAGTCAAGTGAAGCCTCTTAGAAGAGCCGAATTTTCTCTGTGGCATATCTCTTGGAAAGATCGAGTATCTTTGTGGTTTGTCGCTGTGCTAGAAGGCCAAATTTTTGTGGAACCAGGAGGCCGAAGTTCTGTGTTTATTTCTGTGCAAGAAGGCTGAAATTCCTGTGGTATAATTTTGTGGAAGAGGGCTGCGATTCTGTGGTTCGTATCCTGTGGAAGAGGGCTGAGATTCTGTGGCTCGTACCTTTAGAAGAGGGCTGAAGGTATGTGGTACATATCTTTGCTAAAGGGCCGAACTTTTGTTGGTTGTCTTTTTGCAAAAAGGGAAACATCTTTATCTTTGTGTTTGCAATCAGATTGAGGAGGGCTGAATTGGACACTTGGTGGATGCTCTTGCTGGTTAGTTTTCCATAGATTTGACTTTGATATCTCTTGTTGAATTGATTTTCTATGGAAATAATTGTTGGGGTTTTACTCCAAGTGGGTTTTCCCAGGGTAAAACATTGTGTTGATATTGTGCATTGTGATCTCTACTCTCCTAGTCTTGTATCGCTGATTTTCTGATGTATAATTGCTTGATGAAGAAGTTGTAAGTGTTAAAAGAAATGTATATATAATCATCATAAGTAATTATCATTGTTTAGAAATAAGTACTAGTCTATATTGTACTAAAATTTTTAACATGCAATTAGAGCTTTGGTGAAGGAAGAAAGTTGAAGATCACATCTTGTTGAATTTGTCTCTCACTCAAGAAATGAGTTTCTTATCGCTATGTCGAAGATTTCTAAGTAGATGGCTCCCACTTGCAAGGAAGGAAACAAACTTGATGGAGCCTTTAACTTCAAAGCATGGAAGAATAGGATTGATCTTGTTCTAGAAGAACATGAAGTTTTGCAATATTCAAGAGGAAGCATCGAAGTCACCAGTCGTAACATTCCCAGTTGAAGATAAAGAAACGAATACTGATCCAGCCAATAGTAGAACTCAAGAAGAGGGTCAATCAGTTGAAGGGAAAACACTCTCACATGTTACAATCCAGATGATGAAAATTCCAAACGAAGATTGTGTACCTAACCCAACAACCATAGTACCAAATGGAAATCAAAACATTTCCACACACCTAATAAGAGAAAGTCAAACCAAAAAAAGTTCCTTATCGACATCCGAATCATGAAAGTAGACAACTCAACCAAGCTATGTATCAAGACCATTCAGAATAGAAACAACAAACTGATGTTCCAAAGAATATTGATGTAACCTCAATCCAGTCCTATGGTGACAATTTGTTACAAAATTCTAGTGATCAGAATATTCCACAGAAGATTAATCTAGGATGGTTTGATCCCTTCTCAGTGCGACAATATTGTTTGTCACTTAGAAGATCATATCAAATTGTATCAACGAAGATGACAGTGCCAAGACGAGAAGACATTTGAAATTGGAAAAGAGATCAAGCCTTTTGCATCAACAAGCTTTGAGGACAAAGCTTTTTTGAGGAGGAAGGCAATGTTACGAATAAAATATATATAAATAATTGTAATAATGATTAGTTAAACAAAAAAGCATGTCTAAGGAAACATGACTGCTCGTGAAAGGGTACTTACCTGGCTATATATACAGGGCCCTCAGTCTCATTGTATCGTCATTCTTATTCATACATTTTAAATATATATTCTTGTATCTCAATGGAGATCTACATATTCCAAGTCTTCTGGAGTGTTTAACGTGAAGAATGAACTTTGTTCACTTCATTACTTCAACCAGATGATGGCAATGACAAAGAGAAAGCGAAGTTTAGAAAGGGTGAGGTTAAGGCTCAAAGAATTCTATTTGAATCTCTTAAGGATCATTTAATTCCATTTGTTTCAGAATTGGCTACATCAAAGGAAGTCTATGATACTCTTATTAATTTGTACTCAATCAACAACATTGGTTGAACGCTGTCTTTGAGGAATCAACTCCTTGATGCAAAAATGTCAATGGATGAACCTGTGGCCTCCTACTTCATGAGGATTGCACACATAAGAGATCAGCTACAAAGCATTGGTGAAGTCATTTCTGAATCTGAATTAATTACTACAACAATCAATGGCCTACTAGATTTATGGGATTCATTTGCAGCTGGCATCTGTGCTAGAAAGGATACTCCAAGATTTGAAGAATTGTGGACCTCTTACACTCAAGAGGAATCTAGGCTATTGCTAAAGGAAAAATTCAAAGACATGATGAAGGAGAATCTCAAGCCTTTGCGGCAAAATTTAGAAGGAATAAAGGCAAGAGGAAGTTTGGTTTTCAAAATAAAAATGCTGGTAGTAGACCTAATCCTCAAGGAAAAACAAACTTGTCTAAAGTCCAATGTTATGGATGTCACAAGTTTGGACATTATAGAAATAATTGTCTTGAAGCATCAAAGGACAACGAAGCATAAAAACTGATAGCTTATTGACTTAAATGTAAAAATACACAAGAGGTATTTTAATAATATGTATGTATACATATACAAGTGATGAATGTTACAATGAGGACCCACATATATACCTAAGCAGTGTCCTTTCGTGACTGGGCATGTCTTTTAGACATGCCTTTTCACTTAACTTAATGGCTATTTAACATGACCAATATTTGATTATTTAATATTTACATTAATTTTATTTATTTTACTTGTTGTGAATTATATTCATAACATAGCCCCTTCCTTCGGAAGATTTGTCCTCAAAGCTTTAATGTTGTGGATTTTCTTCATTTAGTGTTTGTTGTCTCGATGTATATAATCTGGCCATCCTCTCATCATGTAGCTCATCAATAATATTCCCTTGGATTTTTTTTTAACTCTATTTTTTTGTTGTAACTTGAACTATATATATATATATATATATCTATATATATTAAATAATATTTTTTTTAATTAAATAATATAACTAATTAAATGTTAATTTAGTTTATAATGTGATTATAGGATGGCACTAGCGCTATAGTAATGTATCTATGTCCGAGTATATATTACACAGATCTCTATAAATAACAATCGACCATATATCGACCCCGTTTGACATAACCTATCATGATGGTATATGACATATCTGGGGACACAACACTTGACGTGGAGGTTGCCTCTGCTTCATTTCAAAATTTCGTATGTTAATGCTTCATGATCTCTTCACATTCTCTTCATTTGGTTCAAAAATGTAACCTACACTTCCATGGAATCCATCGGGCAGGGAAGAGGGTTGTCGAATGGCTCCAAATGAGTTGCACCGTTGGAACACCATGGATTATAACACCGACCAATACGATTATGATCGGAAACCAAATACCAAAGGCGTTTTTCCTTCCAATTATTTTCACCATTATCATCGACAACCAAATGGCAAAGGCGTGGATTGATAGTGGCACGATTTGTGGAAGCAGTCGGGGAAAAGGCAGCGTGACAGGGGCAGAGGCGTGGACTAACAGTTTTGAATGATTGTCATAAATAGAAGAGAAATCTATGGAACAAAACTCTGGCCGATGTCTAAATTTGTTCTCGAAATACTAATAGAATCTCGTTATTACAGTTAGAACTCATTTCTCACCAAGATAGACCCTATATCTTTTCTCGGACATTGAGTACGTAAAATAAATAAAATTAATGTAAATATTAAATAATCAAATATTGGTCATGTTAAATAACCATTAAGTGAAAAGGCATGTCTAAAGGACATGCCCAGTCACGAAAGGACACTGCTTAGGTATATATATGCGGGTCCTCATTGTAACATTCATCACTTGTACATTTTATATATATAAAATAAATTATTATTAAAATACCTCTTGTGTATTTTTACATTTAAGACAACAAGATATCAGTTTTTATGCTTCAGTGGTGTCAGAGCTGTCATCACTTTCAGAACCTTCATCATCACTACTTGATTTATTTGAAATTTCCGCATCACTTATGCTGTCATCCTTTTCAGAATTTGAAGCCTTTTCCTGCTGGTTACTATCGGGCTTCTTTGGACTTTCAAGGTCATAATCATCATCTTTTGAATCATCAGATGGCATACCTTCCAAATCAAAGGGGTTCTCATCTCCATCTTTGCTCACAACTGCCTCAGCAAAAACTTTCTCCAAGTTATCCCCAATTTCAAAAGTTGTTCCAAAGTGATCATTGACTAAATCAAAGCAGTCAACTTTGCGGTCACACTCTGGGCAGAGCCAACACTCGCCTTCAGGAGGAATATTTGCAGTTTCCAAAGGAGGTTCTAGGCCTTTTCTGATGAAAGCCATGATCACAAGCACCATCACAAAGGATGATATCATTATCAAGCATCAGATCTTTTGACCTCCACTTCACGCAGAAAATATCCTTGCTGTTTATTTTCCCCTCTCAATCAAAGTTAAATTTTGGAAGACTCCCCACCAAGCACAAAGAATCAAGATGATGGAAGGCTTCATGAATTTGATAAATACCAATATCAAGTGGATCATGCGTTTCAATATCTATGTCAAACTTAACCTCTGCAAATGCAAGAGTTAGAGCTCCTCTTTCAATCTGTTTGGCCCTCATGATTTTTTCTAATGAATTCATATTGCGCAGATTGACTGTTATAGGATTAGCCAACCGACTGTCATCCATTCGTGCTTGAGCCTCAATGTAAGACAATGCTGCACATGACTTGATAACACTTTTGGTAAATCTCACAGAAACAATATCTGCTGAAGGATTCATTTCCCAAAGAACTGAAAAGGCCAATCTTTCAACATCTAAACGAAGGGAGCATATATCTTCAGTGAGTGGTTTTGGGAGCATATCTATTCTCCGCTCAGCCAAGTAAATAGACGCGCCTCGTTCTGAAGCTTCTTCATCAAGAGGTGTACCTGGGAGAACAAAATTTGTAATATTAGCAATGTGGACTCCAACTTCGAAATTTCCATTTGGGAGTCCTCGACAGCATAGTGCATCATCAATATCCTTGCAACCAGGTGGATCCACACTGAATACTCTCAAGTGGCGTAGATCCTCTCGGTGAGGATCACTCAAATCTTCTGGTTGTAATGTCCAGGGCAAGGGTGGCAGGCAAGCTAGAACCTGTTCAGAAAATGCTCTTGTGTTGATGTCGTTCTCAATTAGTAAAACCTCAGTTTCTGTAGCACGAAAACCTATTTCTCCTATCGTCCACACATAGTGACCAGATGGATACCATGTAACCGATCGCATGAATCAACAACTACAATGATCTGCTTGTCAATGAGATTTCCAAGTTGGCGGGTTTGAATTCGGATTTTACGTAATTTATGATCAATAGATACAAATAAAGCGTTGACAATTCCACCACCGCTTGCAGGCCTAGGCATTGGCTCCAGAGAACCACAGTACGAATGCCAATTCTGCGTAATTATACCAATAACACGCCCAGTTGGACGGGCTGTAATATGACCTTCAACCCCCTTGGAATTCTGTTTCAAAATGGCATCACAAGGAGCATCATCAGCACTATTTGGAACTAAGTAGACCTCCTTGTCTTCATCTTCTTCATCTTCTACAATTTTCATTGTTTTCCCTTCGTCCCACTGATCCTTAGGCAAGAGCCCCACTGCAACTACATATCCATCGAAACCTCGATTCATATTATCACATCCATAAATTATGATCTCATCACCAATACTTTCACTACCAACATAGGCCTCAAATGGGTTGTAATAATTGACACGAAGTTTCCATTTTCCATGTTTTTGTTCTAGTCCTTGCTTCCATGAACTTCGCATTCGTATAGGTGGTCATAACCCTCAACTGTAGTTTCTCTTTGTTCATCATCAAAATCAGTAATCTTGATTTCTTCATCCTCTACAACTGTATTTACATCCTAGTTTGTAGATTCTACATGTTTAAGTGTTGTATTTTCAATAACTTCATCTTCTTTGACATTAAGATCAGCTTCATTGGAATCATTATCTTGATCATTTTCTGCAACATCTTCATTTTCATTATCATCATTCTGGTCAAAATCTTCTTGTTCTATTTCCTCACTGTCGTTGTCATCTTCCTTATTATTGATTTCTTTTAGACATGCTTTAACTTCTACACATGATTTTTCTAATCGCTGAAATACTTAGTTTTATTAAACTGCTCAACGCAATCAGGACGTGAACGTAATGGCACATTGTGCGGCGAACAACATTCAAAGAGCCGCATGATTATATTGTGTGCCATGGCGCTCTGATACCACTGAAGCATAAAACCTGATAGCTTGTTGACTTAAATGTAAAAATACACAAGAGGTATTTTAATAATAATTTATTTTATATATATGTATAAAATGTACAAGTGATGAATGTTACAATGAGGACCCGCATATATATACCTAAGCAGTCCTTTCGTGACTGGGCATGTCTTTTAGACATGCCTTTTCACTTAACTTAATGGCTATTTAACATGACCAATATTTGATTATTTAATATTTACATTAATTTTATTTATTTTACTTGTTATGAATTATATTCATAACAAACAAGAAGAGAAAGGGCAAACATGATGCAGCTACAACAAAAGATGAGGAACATCCCAAGAAAGTCAAGGATGAAAGTCACAAAGATTTCTATTACTTCTTTGCTCTTACAGGTTTTGTTGAAGATGATGATATGTGGGTGATTGATAGTGGTGCATCAAGGCACATGACAAGAGAACATGACCATCTCTCAGTTCTGTCGAAAGAAAGCTCATATCACAAGGTAGAACTTGGAGACAAGAATAGCTACCCTGTTGAAGGCATTGGATCTACATCTATCAAGTTGGAGTTAAGAGAGAACGTTCATCTCAACAACATACTCTATGTACTAGGTTTGAGAAAGAATTTGGTTTCCATTTCATGTTTAGAAGATAAAGGTGATAGAGTAGCATTTATTGATGGAAAAGTAGTTGTATGGCCTAAAGGCTCTAGTATAGAAAATGCTAGAACCATTGGTATTCGTGAAGGAAGGTTGTATAGACTCCTAAGTCAACTGCTTCAAGCCTTGGCACACATTGATATCAATCGATGTCAATTATGGTATAGAAGGTATGCCATCTTCATTACAAGTTTTTCCTTCATTGAATCAAATGGTTTCTTGCATGTCCAAGGTGCATGTAGATGATGAAGGAGTATGTAGAGGGTGTGCTCTTGGAAATAATGTCAAGAAATCATTCCCTAGTAGTGATAGTAGATCCAAATAAATTTTGGATTTAATCCATTCTGATGTGTGTGGTCCCATGTTTGTGAAATCTCTTGGTGGCTCTCTATATTATGTGACCTTTATTGATGACTACTCACGAAAGACATGGATCTACTTCATGAAGACTAGTGATGAAGTATTCAGTAAGTTCTAGGAATTCAAGGCTGGGGTCGAGAATCTATCAAAGAAAAAGATCAAAATTCTAAGATCTGATAATGGAGGGGAATGCACTTCAAGAGAGCTTGTTGCATTCTGTAAAGGAGCTGGGATTAAGAGGGAGATGATAGCTCCCTATAATCCACAACAAAATGGAGTAGCTGAAAGGAAGGACAAGTATATTGAAGAATGCATAAGGGCTATGCTATATGATTAAGACCTTCCCAAGTTCTTATGGGAAGAAGCATCCAAGACAATTGTATATATCCAAAATAGAAGTCCTCACATAATTGTAGAAGACCTGACTACCGAAGAAGCATTCACTAGTCAAAAGGCAAGGGTTGATCATCTAAGAATCTTCGGTTGCCTTGTCTACATTCACATTCCTAAGGACAAAAGGAAGAAACTTGACCCTTTAGGAAAGAAGGGAATCTTTGTTGGATATAGTGAATCTTCAAAAGCCTACAAAATCTACATTCAAGGACAACGTCAAATTGAAGTAAGCCGAGATGTCACTTTTGATGAGAATGTTGCTTTCAAGAAGTCCAAAGAAGTCCCCATGGACTTTGATGACAATGAAGAACCTGAGTCTCCTAAGGAAGAGAGTCCAAGGCATTCCCATCCTTCAAAACCACTTGTTGATCATCAAGAAGAGGTTGAAGGACCAAGTGAACCTGTGGACCCCATTATTGTTCCTGAAAACAAGAAGAGACCAGCATGGCTTAGATCTACTCTTCAAGAAGCAAAAGGACATGCAACTCCTCGTGGCACATTTAGAGAAAGCAAGAAACCAAAGAAGTATTCTGGGTATGCAGCTTTGATGACTAAGCTCATCAATTCTAAACCTTCTACTTATGAAGAAGCAACAAGTCAACAAGTTTGGAAGGACACGATGATGGAAGAGTATCAATCAATTATAAAGAATGATGTATGGGAGATTGTACCAAGGCCTGAAGGAAAGTCAATTGTGACCTCCAAATGGATTTATAAGATTAAGCATGCAACTGATGGAAGCAGTGACAAGTACAAGGCTAGATTTGTGGCTAGAGGATTCTCCCAGAAAGAGAGAAGATTATGACGAAACCTTTGTTGCGACTGCCAGGTACACAACTATTAAATCTCTTGTTTCTATTGCAACTTCTATGGGATGGAATATTCATCAAATGAACAAGAAGACAAATTTCCTGAATGGAGTAATTGATGAAGAGGTGTACATAGAAAAACCTCAAGGGTTTGAGGTTCATGGGAAAGACTGTCATGTATGCAGATTGAAGAAAGATTTGTATGGATTGAAGCCAGTGCCTAGAACTTGGTATTCTGGAATTGATGCTTATTTGACAAGGCTTGGTTTCATCAAGAGTGACACTGATCTGAACCTATATATCAAGGTTGTGAAGAATGAGGTTGTGATCCTATTGCTATATGTGGATGACCTATTACTGACAGGTGTAGAGCATCTCATTCTGCAGTGTAACATGGAGTTGGCTGCTGAATTTGATATGAAGAATCTTGGATTAATGCCCTATTACTTGAGGCTAGAAGTGTGGTAGAAACCTGGCGAAATATTCCTTGGTCAAGGGAAGTATGTTATCAAGATCCTCCAAATGTTTGGCATGATGGATTGTAAACCTATGGCAACTCCTATAATAACAAATTTGAGGATGCTAAGGAGTTTTGATTCTGCTCTTGCTGATCCATCTATATGAAGTAGCAAGCACTTCAGCCTAATTTCTACAAAGACATTTACAACTCAATCATCATAAAGATTTTTGGCACACTGTTGACGTAAAAAATTGTACTGTCTTATATAATTTATGATGGATATCAGTAAAAGGATTGTAGCAAGATCTGTTTCATTAGGCCTACGGTTCTGAACAACAAAATCGCTGAAAATAATACACATCTAAAATTTCGGCCATCATCTGAAGCTGAGATGTGGAAACTGACATCCTTGTTTTGACGTACATTCTTGAGCATTGTTAAGGTGTGATACACTACTCCAGAGATGTATTGAATCCAACATAAATATCAGTTGCTACAACTCTAGATTAAGCTGACCAGTGCAATGCTTAGACACCATATTCAATTGAAAAATTCCATTCTCTATTAAGTTGATCTTGGCATAAACTCATTTGATTATTGAGGTATGTAAGAATTAATTTATATTAAGGATGATTTTGTTGTAAAGAGTTATTCGTGTAGACACATCAAGTTATAATCTTGAGCAAGGATTTTCTAAGGAGGCTTCAGCTGTAAGGTCAGTGGTAACAATCGTAGTATCATGGTATGACAATGGTGTGAAGTCTGTAGTAGTGATTCATGTGCACAACAACCAAGGTTTTGCAGACTTTATGATCAACAACTTCAGTATCTTTGCTTGCAAGGACAGAACAATGAAGGGTCAGTCAAATCAAGCTTCAGAATATTGGTAACAAAAGTTGAAGTGAAGGCAAAACTTGACATCAACATTATCACTGCAACTGAGTATCTCTAGCAGGGAATTGTTGTGGTTGGGTTTTAGTGTTACATCATTTGAAGCAGTATTCATTGCAAATGGGTCACTATCCCTGGTACCAAAGCCCATATTGATTTGAAGAAGTTTACTCATTGTAAGTGGGTGATTGTCCTTGGTATGAGAGCCCACATAGTTGGTTGATTTATTATCATTTTTAGGGAGGTTGTGCGGAGCTAGGCAAGTGGTTGAGGTCATCTTTAGGTTGAAGCTTGAAAACACTTCAGGGTGGTAGGGTGGTGCTAGGGCAAGTTGGAGCTTGCTAGGGTGTTGGAGCATCCTTTCAGCTGACTGCTGATAAAACCAAGGCATTGGAGCATCCTTCCAGTTGGAGCTGGAAAATTGAACGATTTTCTAGAGTACTAGGGAGTTGGGGCTTCCCTTTCAATTGGAGCTGAAGCATTTTTGATGTACTCACAAAATTATTAGGAAATCGTTTGATGGTTTTTTGTCCCGAAGGGGGTTTTCCACCAAAAAATTCTTGTGTTCATTGTCTACTGCTCGTTTATATTTTGAATTGATGCTAAAGATTAATTAATGCTTTGAAAAAAATTAATAAGTTACTAATTGCTAAGAAATACTGATTCACCCCCCTCTTAGTATTTCCAACAATTGGTATCAGAGCTGGTCCTTGTACAATCAGTCTAACTGCTAAAGGGAGATCATGGAGTGCACCAAGAATGGAGTTCCTCTATTTAATGGGCAAAACTATGCACTATGGAGTGGAAGGATGCAGGTATATATACTTGCACAAGGATATGATATTTGGGAAATAGTTGAATAGGGCTATGATGCAAAAGCCTCTCTTCCAACAGATGAAAAAGGTAAGAAACTTGTCGAATATGATGCCAAAGCCAAGAATGCCATTATGAGTGGACTCATTGAATCTGTCTATGTTAAGGTGTTGGGTTGTAAAACAATTAAGGAACTTTGGGGCAAGCTTCAAAACATATATGAAGGAGACTCAAAGGTCAAAGAAGCAAAACTTCAAATTTGCAGAGCTCAATTTGAACAACTAAAGATGAAAGACGACAAGAACGTTGCAACTTACTTTCAATGAGTGGATGATGTAACAAATGCCTTGGAAGGACTAGGAAAACCAACAAATAAAAATGTTATTGTATGAAAGGTCCTAAGATCTCTTCCAACAAGATTTAATCTTAAAGTTTTTGTCTTAGAAGATAGATCAAACTTAAACAACCTTAGTATGGATGAGCTACATGAGATTCTTACAACTTGTGAAATGAGGATTGAACAGGAAGATGGTTCATTTAACCGAGAAGCAGCATCAAAGCATCCAAGAATAACGGAAAGGATAAACAAGAATCAAGACCAAGCTCCAGTTGCTGCCAAGAAGAAAAATACTCGGATGAAGAAATTGCTAACTTTGTGAGAAAGATGAAAAGAGGAACATGTAAGTTCAAAGGTAAACTTCTATTAATATGTTTCAATTGTGGTGAGATTGGTCACCTTGCAGCTAAATGTCCTGATACGAATTCTAGCAACAAAGATGAAGCACCCAGGAAAGGGAAGAAGGGTCAAGGAAGATTCAATAAGCAAGGTAAGAAGAAAGGCTTTTCCTCCAAAGAAGACAGCTCATCATCTGAAGAAGAAAGTGACAGTGATGAAAAAAACGACACAGGAAGAGCACTATTCATGGCAAGGGACAACATGAAGGAAGCACCTAAAGGAGATGGACGAGATTCAATTTCAAAACAAGATGGTTAGAGTTATAAAGGATCTTAAGGTTGAAAGAGAAAATGTCAAATCTCTCGAAGCCGAACTGAAGATAGCAAAAGAACATGCCAGAAGCCTCAATAAGAAGAATGAAGAATCAAAGGAAGCCATTATCAACCTTAAAGTACAATTGGAAGAAGCCAGAAAAATTGAAGATTCTCTCAGAAGAGAACTTGAAGAAAGCAACAAGGCAAGGGAAGATTTAGAAGCAGAGATAGTCTAGTTATGAAAAGAAGTAGAGAAAAGAAAAAATGTTTAGCAAAATTTTACAAACAGCTCCAGAGCATTAGATGAGCTCATCATACAAGATAGGATTGGGCTATAAGGAAATGTTTGTAAAAAGCTCAACCTCTTCCTCGACAGAAAGGGGAGATGGACAAAAAACTTGTGTAGCAATTGCTAGAGGATCTATTGAGATGGAAAGAGGATTTCCAACAAAACAAAGGGTTCAAGATCAACAAGAAGGATCATCGAGAACAATATCACAAAGAAGTTCTCCCCCTCTCAGGTGTCAAAATATCTTTCTTGGTATTTGTTATTCATGTGGAAATTTTGGACATAAAGCTATAAATTGTGAAGCCTATGGTAGGAACAAAAGCAACTTTGGAATGTCTTTCAAGAATGATTATCCTAGAAACTCGTAGGAGGATTACAAGCAAAACTACAACAGGTTTGGTTATTTAAGCAATGAAGTAGAATGCCATAAATGCAACAAATTTGGACATTTGGCTAAAGATTGCAGGTTAATTAGACATTTGGCTAAAGATCCCCTAAAGGAATCACAATAGAATCAAAATGTTTAGGTCTAGAGGAAGAAAAATGAAAGATGCGCATTTTCCCTAAAAGCTCAAAGAAAGAAGAATGTGTGGTATGTTGATAGTGGCTACTCAACGCATATGACTGGAGATAGGAATAAATTCATATCTCTGAAAGAAGGAAAGGATGGAACAATGTCTTTTGGAAATGACGGATTTGCAAATGTTATAGGAACAGGTACAATCAAGCTTGGAAGCAAGGATGCTACAACAAAAGATGTGCTTCTCATTGAAAATATGAATCATAGTCTACTAAGTGTAAGTCAAATGTGTGATCAAGGACACACGCTGCTCTTTGACTCAAAGAAGTGTGAAATAAGAAGAGAAAAAACTGACCAACTGGTGGCTATTGCAACTAGGACTCCAAATGACATATACACTTTGGATGAGATTGCTAAAGGTTGTTTCTTCACAAAAGAAGACAAAAGTTGGATTTGGCATGGACGGATGGGACTCAAAGTTTGACAACCTTGTCAAAATTGGTAAAAGGGAGGCTGTAAGAGAAATGCCACCGATTTTGAAACCTACCAGCATTACATGTAAACATTGCAGGCATGGAAAACAGAGAAGGGTTGAATTCAAGATGAAAGAACATTCCACATCAAAACCATTGGAATTGATACACATTGATCTATGTGGACCAATGAAGACTAAAGGACTGGATGGTGAACAATAGTTCATGTTAATGATTGACGATTATACCAAGATGACAATAGTCAAATTTTTGAAGAAAATGTCTAAAGCATTTGAATGTTTCATAATCTACAAGGAAATAGTTGAAAATGAAACTGATTTGAAGATCAAATGTTTGAGATCGAATAATGGTGGAGAATTCACATCAAAGCATTTCAACATTTTTGTGACGAACATGTAACAAAATGGCAGTTCTCAGTAGCTAGGACACACCAACAAAATGGAGTCACTGAAAGGAAAAATATAATAGTATAAGAAATGGCCAGAACAATGTTGAATGATTCAAAATTGGACAAAAAATTTTGGGTTTAGGTGGTTGATACAACAATATACATTTTGAACAGAGGATTGCTTAGAAGCAACTGTGATAAGACTTCATATGAACTATGGAGGGGAAGACTAACAAATGTCAAACACTTTTGAGTTTTTGGAAGTAAATGATACATTAAAAGGGAAGACTAGAAGACAGGAAAATTTGACTCACAGGTAGATGAAGGCATCTTTGTTGGTTATGCAAAAGAAAAGCATACATATGTTATAATCAGAGGCTCAACCGGATAGTTGAAAGCATCAATGTAATGCTTGATGAAGCTCGTGGACCAAAAATTGAACAAGGAAGCTTATATTCAGGTGAACTAGAGACACAAAAGGCAGAACTAGAAAAGGTCAAAGAGGAAGCCCCGGAGCAAGTGCAAACAAATGAGGAAACAAATGCCAACTAGGAAGAGACAAGAAATGAACAATAGACACCTTCGAAGACTCCCAAGAAATGGTATCAAAAGAACCATCCTTCAGATTAGATCATTGGGGACATCAATGAAGGCATAGGTACCAGAAGAAACCGATAGCTACGCACACCAGAACAAGCCCATCTTGCACTCTTGGCCACATTTGAGCCTAGCAACTTTGAAGAAGCTAGTCATGATGAACATTGGGTAGCGGCTATGAACAAAGAGTTGGATCAAATTGAAAAGAATGATACTTGGGAATTGGTTTTGTGGCCAAAGGACAATAATACAAAATGGGTTTTCAAGAACAAGTTGAATGCAGATGGGCATGTTACCAAGAATAAGGCAAGATTGGTATGCAAAGGGTATGCACAGGTTGAAGGTATAGATTTTGAAAAACCATTTGCTCCCATTTCCAGAATGGAAGCTATCTGAATATTCTTGGCCTATGCATATTTGAGGAAGATAAAAGTATATTGGATGGACGTAAAATTTTTTGAATGGAGAATTAGAAGAAGAGGTATACATAGAACAACCTGAAGGATTTATGCTCACTGACAAGAAAGATTATGTTTGTAGGTTAAAGAAGGCATTATATGGTCTCAAACAGGCTCCTAGAGCTTGGCATGCTCGTCTTGGCAGGTACTTAAAGAAACAAGGGTTTAAAAGAGGAAACGCTGATAGCAACCTTTATGTAAAGGTTGAGCAACACAGTTTGACCATCATTGAATTATTTGTGGATGACATAATTTTTGGTAGCAATGATGACATGTTAAGCAAGATGTTTGCAATAGATATGGAGAGTGAGTTTGAGATGTCACTACTTGAAGAATTGGCTTTCTTCCTGGGACTTCAGATATCTTAGGAAGACAAGGGGATATTTATCTGTCAAACCAATATATGAAAGAACAGTCTTCTATTTGTGACAACTTCCAGGCTAGATGTGGTGCAAGAAGTTGGACAGGTAGCATGTTTCCAAGCAACACCAAAAGATTCCCATGTTGTTGCAGTGAAGAGAATCTTCGATACCTCAAGGGAACAACATATTTTGGCTTATGGTATCCAAAAGGAAATGAGTTAACTATCACCGCTTATATAGACGCAGATTGGGCAGGTAGCATTGATGATCGTAAAAGCACTAATGGAGCAACTTTCTACCTAGGTGGTTGTCTTGTATCATGGTTGAATAAGAAGCAATCTTCAGTCTCCTTATCCTCAAAGGAAGAAAAATATATAACAACGACAACTTGTTGTACTCAGGTCCTTTGGATGAAACAAACATTGCAGGATCTTCAAGTGAAGTTTGATGAACCCATTCGAATGTTCTGCGACAACACCAGCACCATAAGTATCTCCAAGAATCCTATCATGCATTCAGAAACAAAACACATTCCTATTAAATAACTATTTATTCGAGAGAAGATAGCAGAAAGAAACATCAAAGTGGAATATATTGGGACAAAGGAACAAATAGTTGATATCTTCACCAAACCATTATTGTGTGAGACGTTTGAGTATCTTCGACAAAAACTTGGGATTCTTCCAAGTGCACATTGAAATTATCTTTATTCGGCCAAACAGAAAGGGGGTGCAAAGGCAGGTTACAAGTACACAACAACATGTAGATTGTCAAGGGGAGTCACACTTTGCCATTGATGTCAAAGGGGGAGAGAAAGCAAGTTAGGATGATCCAAAGGCATGGATTCAGGGGGAGTACGTGTGTTGCCATGAATCCAAAGGGAGAGATTGTTGATATGTGGTTGTCATTGATGTCAACCCAGACAATACCAAGAGATGCCCTGCCCTTGTCGACCAAAATAGCATGGTAAATCATGGTTCTTCGAGTCCAGATCATCATTGTTGAATTCTCCTCATCGAGCTGATTCTGGTGGTATGTGGCACGCCCCGTGAGCCCTCACGGTTTAAGAGATATTCATGTTTGAAGCTGAAGGACCCAATTTATGGGCAAAAACTCCAAATGGTGTTGAGGTGTGTGAAAATTCCAAATTGGAATCCTATTGCAACAATTGATATTATTTCTCCTAATTGTTAATTAATTAACAATTTATTTGCTACGACAAATATCAAAATAAATACACTACAACCTTCACAAATAAAATACTGCGGAAAAATAATGCGTTGGAAACTGAGAAATGCTAGCACACACACATAAAATTAACACAATTGTTTTTGGACAAAAGTCCTCAGGAAAACCGGTGCAGCAGCTGAGGGTTTTATTATTAAGCAACAGTGAGAAATTCTAAGTACAACTGGATGTCGAAATTTGGTAATCCTACAGAGAAAAATACTGGCAAAAATCTAGTGAGGAATTTTCCTCACCCCACAGGCAAACTCCTAGCACGACTTTCCTTCAGAAATTCAGCCTCTGACGCTCTACGTCAGCCTATGCGCTGCTATGCGCAACTTGCTGGATGTCTAGCCTCAGATTGGTCTCTGATAAAGTCGTTATGCCTTCTGCTGACTGGAAGGATGCTTCTCCGGCACTTTGGGACTCCTTCCCGACCTTTATAACTGAAGACGTCTCTCCCTTTCTGCAAATTGAACTTGCCTCTAGAGGCTGTTGTGTTGCCCCAACACCAGCCTCTCTATGGCTCTTCTGCCTCTTTGCAAATGCACTCGCTGGATCTGGAATGCCTCCTCCAGCCTCACTATCTCTGCCCCTCTCTCACTGCTTCGATCTCTAGCTTTCTCTCCAGTAACTCACTGTTGCTACTCTGGAAATCGATCTGCTCAAAAATCAAACTGCGGAAGTGTCTTCTCCATCACCACATCGACCTCCTCTTATAATCCTCCGTTGGAGCACCAATGACCAAGATTAAAACATAATCGATGGCTAAGATCATCTCTGGATTGATCTATGTGTGTTTCTAGATGATTCTCGCCTTGAATTAATTAATATTGATTAATTAGACATATTCCCTAAGTTTAGACTTAGGAAATATTTAAAAACTGGTTAATAATCTAATTAAGTCATTTTTAGATGGAATTTCTAGAAACGATTTTTGGGTTTTGGAGATCTCATGTATTCTAGCCTCTCCACCAAATTTCATGGCTAGAACACATCCGATGCTACAAAAACTAACACTCCCTCTTAGCGAGGAATGTGTTCTAGTGCTGCACTCCTTGCCACAACACCCTGTCTTTGCATCATCTCCTCTCACATTGTTGATGTCTGGCCATATTGCCCGCCAACCAGTACGCAACTCTGATATGCGCTGCATTTGTTCTGCTGCTGACGTTGCCATACAACTGCCAACATTGCGTCTGCACTCCAACTCCTTGTCATCTGTTGTTGCTGCAACTACAACATCTGCAACTGAAAAACATCCAAAATACTAATTCAACTGTGATCAGTATGATGCATCTATCTTCAAGTCTCTAACTGCTACTACCATCCACACAGTTACTGAAGAATCTGTGCTACTGCTGACTCTGCACTGTGCCAACTGCATTACTGGCACCTCTGCACTGCGCTCCCCAGCATCTGACTGCTACTAGTCTCTGCAATTGTCACTCGGTCTCTTACTGCATCAACTGCCACTGATCCATCTTGCTACTGAAAATTGTGGGCCCCTTTAGCAAGGTAATGATCCATGAGGTGGACTCCTCAAGGACCCTGCCCAATATGGTACACTAGAGTCTTATACTCCTCCTCCTCATGGATTTGGTGCTCCACTATCTCCTTTCAAGCCTAGTCCCTGGCTGGGACCCTTCCTTTCTTTGCAACTTGCACTTCCTCCAACATCTGCCTCCCACAATTGGAAGTCGATATGCTGCCTAGATCTGCATTCTGGCGAACTCACAAGACCTCCTCTGAAAATATCGTACAACCATCCCTGTAGAGCTGCAGAATTTGGAAAATCAAAACTGGAGAAATAAACCGCGAAAATCTCCCTCTTGCCCTTTGCTCGGCTGTCGGAAATGCTATTCGTACTCCCTTATGGAGTGAGAAAATCTGCACTCAACTATTGCCATTCTGCCTGGAAAAATCGAACTTCTAAGACTTGAAATTGGTTGAGAGAAATTTTCCCTTTGCTGTGTGTGCTCATCTCTCTTCCAATCGATGTTGGGTATGCTCTAGTGAACTGTTGCAAACCCTCTGCATCTAGTTAGAGATCTGCCCAACGAAAAATCTACGCTGCTCCCTTTGCCTCTAAAATTACTCGATTTGGAAATCAAATTTTTTTGCTCTGAAAAATCGAGTTTCCTCAAGTAACTCGACCTCTTGGCAAAAGACTACGCTGCCCCTGGGAATTTCGGCCTGCTGCTCTTACTGAACAATGAAAATCCTTCTTTTGCTTATGAGCTCTCCAACTGATTAACTGCACTCCGATACCATGTGAAAATTCCAAACTGGAATCCTGTTGTAGCAACTGATATTATTTCTCCTAATTGTTAATTAATTAACAATTTATCTGCTACGACAAATATCGAAATAAATACACTGCAACCTTCACAAATAAAATACCGTGGAAAAGTAATGCGCTGGAAACTCAGAAATGCTAGCACACACATAAAATTAACACAATTGTTTTTTGACAAAAGTCCCTGGAAAAACCCAACTTGGGAAAGCCGATGCAACAACTGAGGGTTTTATAATTAGGCAGCAGTGAGAAATTCTGAGTACAACTGGATGTCGAAATTTGGTAATCCTACAGAGAAAAATACTAGCAAAAATCTAGTGAGGAATTTTCCTCACCCCACAGGCAAACTCCCGACACGACTTGCCTTTAGAAATTCGACCCTCTGACCCTCTGCATCAGACTCTACGTTCTCTGGGCAACCTGCTGGACGTCTAGCCTTAGATTGGTCTTTGATGAAGTTGTTCTGCCTTCTGCTGACTGGAAGGATGCTTCTCTGACACTCTGGGATTCCTTCCCGGCCTCTGGAATTGAAGACGTCTCCCCCTTTATACAAATCGAACTTGCCTCTAGAGGCTGTTGTGCTGCCCCAACATCAGCCTCTCTGTGGCTCTTTTGCCTCTCTGCCAATGCACTTGCTGGATTTGGAATGCCTCCTCCAACCTGACTGTCTCTGCCCCTCTCTCACTGCTTCGATCTCTAGCTCTCTCTCCGACAACTCACTGCTACTATGGAAATCGATCTGCTCAGAAATCGAACTGCTGAAGTGTCTTCTCCATCAACACATCGGCCTCCTCTTATAATCCTCTGTTGGAGCACCAGTGACTAAGATTAAAACATAATCGATGGTTAGGATCATCTCTGGATCGATCCGTGTGTGTTTCTAGATGATTCTCGCTTTGACTTAATTAATACTGATTAATTAACCATATTCCCTAAGTTTAGATTTAAGAAAGATTTAAACACTGGTTAATAATCTAAATAAGTCATTTCTAGGCGGAATTTTTAGAAACGGTTTTGGGTGTTGGAGATCTCATGTATTCTAGCCTCTCCACCAAATTTCGTGGCTAGAACATATCTGATGCTACAAAAATTAACAAGGTGGCAACGTCTTTTTGGTCAAGGCAACAAGGCTCTTCTCAAAAGCTTTAAATAATCTTATTTGTTGCAAAAGAGCATCTTGGAGGGTTTTCAAAATCTATTGAAAAATCTAATATCATAAAAAGGTTTTTTTTTGGAAATTAAAGGCCATTCAATTTTCAAATTTAAAACCCCTCCAACATATTTAAATTTTAAAAGGTCAATTTCTCATCCTCTAAAAGGGATTTAGAATATATCATAAGAGCCCTCCACAATTATAAAAGAGAATTGATCTTTCCTCCAAAATGTATGAACTTAACGATCAATCTAATGTGATATTACTCTGAAATATTTCGACCCTTGTGGAGACAACAACAAATCTGAAGAGAGGGTTTGGTGACAAGGGTTTCATTTTGTTTTTGATTTGGTTTTGGGATTCGTTTGGCAACTTATTGCAAGGTTTTGTGCTAAGTACATCTCAGAGTCTCGACCCCTCCTTTAGGGCACAATTCTATCCCTGAATCAGTGAAGACATTAGGTTTATGGCAGATATTTTGAGTTTCATTGGATAATACCTTTTACAGATTCGATCTTCAACCAACGAAGTATTCTGCTTCGAACAAGGCACAAAATGCTCTATACTATATCTCTGCGACTTGTTTGGTACAAGATGATTGAAGACCTGTAGCCTTCATTTCAATGATTCAACCTCCATATAGGGCATTAATTCCAAGCTTTGTAGTTAAAGTTTGAAGGCAAGCAAAAGGGTTTCATCTTCTCCTTCTGAACAACGAGGTATACTATTGATGCAATACCTAAAAGGAATTTAATAAGGTCTTGTTGATGACATAAATCATATGAAGAGTTTTTGCGGCCTTCTTTTTGAGGTTGTACTGAAGTAGCAAGCACCTGAGCCTAATTTCTACAAGGACATCTACATCTCAATCATCGTAAAGATTTTTGGCACATTGTTGATGTCAATAATTTGTATTGTGACCTGTCTTATATAATTTATGATCGGTAATAGTAAAAGGTTTGTAGCAAGATCTGATTCATTAGGCCTACAATTTTGAACAACATAGTTGTTGAAGGTAATACACGTCTAAAATTTTGGCCATCATTTGAAGCTAAGATGTGGAATCTGACATCCTTGTTTTGACATACCTTCTTTAGCATTGTTAAGGCATGATACACTATTCCACAGATGTATTGAATCCATACAACTCTAGATTAAGCCGACCAATGCAATGCTGAGACCCCATATTCAATGGAAAAGTCTCATTCTCTATTAAGTTGATCTTGTCATCGACTCATTTGATTATGGAGATATGTAAGAATCAATTTATATTAACGATGATTTTGTTGTAAAGAGTTATTCGTGTAGACATATCAAGTTATAATCTTGAGCAAGGATTTGCAAAGGAGGCTTCAACTGTAAGGTCAGTGGTAGCAATAGTAGTATGATGGTATGATAGTTATGTGAAGTCTACAATGGTGATTCATGTGCACAACAACCAAGGTTTTGCAGACTTTATGATCAACAACTTCAGGATCTTTGCCTGCAAGGACAGAACAGTGAAGGGCTAGTCAAATCAAGCTTCAGAATATTGGGAACAAAGGTTGAAGTGAAGGCAGTACTTGACATCAAGATTATCACTACCGCTGAGTATGTAGTAGGGAATCATCTGAAGCTGTATTCATTGAAAATGGGTCACTATCCCTAGTACGAGAACCCATATTGATTTGAAGAAGTTTACTCATTGTAAGTAGGTCATTATCCTTTGTACGAGAGTCCACATAGTTGATTTGATTTATTATCATTTTCAGGGAGGCGCTAGGCAGGTGGTTGAAGTCACCTTCAGGTTGAAGCCTGAGAACACTTCAGGGTGGCAGGGTGGTTCTAGGGCAAGTTGGAGCTTGCTAGGGTTTTGGAGCATCCTTTTAGGTGACTGATGATAATACTAGGGCGTCCTTCCAATTGGAGCTGGAAAAGTGAAAGCTTTTCTAGAGTACTAGGGAGTTCAGGCTTTCCTTTTAGTTGGAGCTAAAGCATTTTTGATGTACTCACAAAATTATTAGAAACAAATTCGGTGTTTTTTTGTCTCAGAGGGGGTTTTCCATCTAAAATTTTTTGTGTTCGTTGTCTACTGCTCATTTATGATTTTGAATTGATGTTGAAGATTAATTGATGCTTTGATAAAGATTAATAAGTTACTAATTGCTAAGAAATACTAATTCACCCCCCTCTCAGTATTTCCAACAACATGGAGAAATGGGGGTCATCCCCTATTTTGAGATTTATGGAGCCCTCTCTCACATTTTGGCACAAAGAGGACCCAACGTTGCCTTCCAATGACCCTAAATCAGCATGACGTCATCATTTCAACTTGCTTTTGGATGGCTAATTCATACTTTGAAAAGCTACTTGGTTCACTTGTGACCAAGGGATCCATCTTGCCCATTTTTATAATGTTGAGGGGCTTGTAGGCATAGTTCGACCTAGTAGAACACATATACATAGAAGATCATTTCATTTGATTTGAATCATCATCATCACTTGGGAAATTTGGCCTCTTAGGCTAATTCGCACTTGTTCGTGGATTTGCTATTGGAGTATCTTGGATGCATTTTGATATTTGGAGCTGCTTTTTGATCTTCTTTTGTAGTTATCTCTTGGATTATGGATGGATATATTGCATGTCATCTTGTAAGTGCCTTTTGTTGAATTTTTGTTTGAAATAATATCTGATGTATGTAATTGTTGCAACTAGATTAATGGTACATTCTGCCCTAATTTTGTGAAGATAAATTCTGAAAGATATTTGGTTGGAAATTGCATGTATTAGTCATGTCACGAGATGTGATGAATGTTCCTAGCTATGAAATATGGAATTTCTCTATAAAACTCTATAATCTTTGAGCAGGTAATTATTGAGGGTTAGTACCCAGGGCATCAATTCTTGACCTCCTTAAAAGACCATTTTGGCTAATCCAAAGCATCTAGGACTCCATATGCTTAAAGGACAAGGCACTAGTCCAAGCCTTTGGTGATCAAACTCAATTTTTCTCCATAAATTTCCTTTCCTAAATTTTGGTCCCCTAAAGTAGGACGACTAGGCTAGGGCATAGAGCGAATTTCATTAGAGAGTGATTTGGTGGATTCCAAGAGCCTAGACACCAAGACTAAGGTCTTATCTCCTTGACCTCAAAGTTTGGTGGGCATCCAATTGGTTTTCATCCATAAAATCTCTTGCCCTAGCTGTGCCCTAAAAGGGAAACCCTAGCTTGTTATTGTATCAAGTTGGGGACTTCTTTGAGGGTTGTATGAGCCTAGTACTTGGTGAAGTAGATCATAAGAAGTCCTTTCTCCTCCTTGCGTTGATCTCAAAAGTACCTTTATCCACAATAACTTATAAAATCCTAGGTTTTGCGCAAGTATCTTTTACGTCTCTTAGAAGGAGCGAAGTACCTTTAGAAGCATCATTTCATCACCTTAAGCTTCCCTTGAGAGGTCCCATCTCATCACCTAGCACCATAAACCCTAGAATATCTATCAAAGGTGATTTTCTATCTTACTGGGACTCCTCCCATCGGTGAAAGTCCGTAAAGAGTAGGGAGCATTGACTGTGGTGACGGTGAGCCATTTTCCCATTATTGGCACTCAGTCTAGCTCTTTGTCCTGTAGAATTTCCCTCTTCAAGGCCAACTAGATTTTGTGGTAACAGGACCCACGAGGTTATGTAACCCTTGAAAACTTTCTACTATAAGCTGGAAAACTTTCTCCATAATGTCATTATTGTAAGGAGGTATAGGTGAAGTTATCCTTATGATCTCACTAAGACAAGAGGCAACTATAAGTCTCACCCCTTCACAAGGGTGCTCCTAGAACTTGTGTTGTATCAAGGCAAACATTGATGGTTTTAGGGCCCAATTTGAACTCCTCCAATCTGATTTCTTCACCTTGGAAATATGGGAATCTAATTTCCCCAATTTAAGAAGGGCATTCATTGTAACCTTCATGATATTCAAGTCTGACCCAAGTCCAAAGTGCAAAGTTCCTATCTCTTGTTCTTTTTGCAGATCCCTTGGCTGCTTCAGCTGTAGAATAGCATGGACTCCTCTTGAGAAGGGTCTATTGTTCTACCTTTTTCTCTGGTCAATAGAAGCATTGAAGTCCAAGGAGCCAATTGATGCACTGCTGTGCCGATTCATGAGGTGTCTTAAAAAATCCATTATTCAACAACTCTACTGGCACCCTAGCAGCAACATATACAAGGTTATGGAAACAATACAATAGCAATGCTATACATAGAAACTATAAAATCTCTATAGGCCTTCTCTCCCATCGATCAACTCAGCCAGCAATGCTCAAATACATCAACAACATTGCAAGCAACACAACGTCAAACTCGTGACACTACAAGGCTCATGGCGACAATATGACAGTAGCATACAAGATAGCTACAATAATACATTCAGCAATGGAATCCCTGCAATAGCATCTCACTGTCATCTGAGCAATAACACAATATACATGGCATACGTATGAATCTTTTCAACATATAGACTCAGCCCCAAACAACAATACAACAACCGTACAACGATATACTGGCAACAACTTCAAATCATTATCCCCTCACAAGGCACCCTCTGCTTTACATGCTTTAGCACAAGATACAAGGTAATATACAATACATGATAGTGCCATACATACTGTCACTGACAACCCCCTAGCTTGACAATTCATACTTACACTGGGATCCCTTAGCATCAATAACAATATTCTTCAATGCAACAACTGTTAATCCAAACACTTCATTTCTTTTGTAAAAGTCACTCTGTCTCCATGCACAGGTCTTCCAGTTCGATCAAGGCATTATGCACTTGATTTCTCTCTTTGCTACAACATACTTGCCCATTGCTCTACATACAATGTTTGCCTCAGGGAATTTGAGTCACCCTTGGAGAAATTTCTGTTAGCATACCAGACCACAAACAATTGCACACAGCTTATGCACCAAAACTCTGCCAATCGCACCTGCCCTCTGAATCGCACTACCTCAAGTCTCCTGATCGATCCACATCTAACCATTGACAATTCCCCATACTCTGGCATACACCAGCTACTGGACACTTAATTGGAGTCGAATTGCACCAATCGCACCATGCTCTATCAGATGGATTTCAGTTTACGAACATTGCACTAATGTGCACGGGTATAGCCATCGTACCGAGAACTAGTATTTACACTGGAGCGTATTACAATACATTTCAGGCTGCCATGATTTGCCAACTGCAGAAATATATATAGTCCATCGCTTTTCTTACTCCATATGCAGGTCCCAACTTTTCATTGCACTTGATCTTCAGACTCTCATGTGCACAAGTGTATGTTTGGCTTCTAATCACTTTCCTGTCTGATCTGATAATAATTTCACTTGCACTTGACTAGACCTTGGTCTATCTCACACACAGCTCCATGCACAGGTCTGTAGCAATGTACCTCGATCTAAACATATGTATTTAGGCTTTCAGCACACAAACATGCACAACATTGTTCTGTCATCATTGCTCAAGTCAGTCAACGATTAACACACAGGTATATTCACATTTTTGGCATTACGCCAAAGCGAATATGTTACATGAACACATCATTGTTACAATATTCAGGTCGGGTCTCTCACGTGTTTTCTAATGCTCCATCATTTTTTCTTCATGCAAAGACAGTATCATGATCATCTACTGGTTGTATTACCACTCAGCACCGGGATCCGTGGGTTCATGGATCTGTGGATCTGTCCACACAACCTTGCGAGTTATACCATGCTGCGCCTGCTAGAAATTCAGACTTTTGACTCAGCGACATGGCCCCACGAATTTTGGCTTTCAAACTTTAATCAGTGGTCGCTGCAAAAATTCGGTCCTCAATACAATGTAATTTTGGTCCTTGTAATATGATGGATTCAGCTTCAATGAAAATGTGAGATTCAGCCTCCGAATAATGCCCAACTCTTCACAAAGATTTTATCCCCAAGCTAAGAACTCAATCTCTTTTAACTCGTCTTTTGAGCAATGTGGCCTCACAAGAAATTCGGCTTCGATAATTAAATTGACCTAATCCTTAGCAATGAAACCATGCTAGGGGTTTACCCTGGAACAAAGTTTCACGCTCACTAATCCAGGTGGATGTTGGTGGCCACCCACCTATCCCACTTGGACCCCCACAACTGTCTCTTTCGGTTTTTCAGTTTCCTTAATTATAATACAAGATACTATTTTTAGCAGTTTTTCGGGTCCTGAACTTCCGGAGCTGTTTTGAGGCCCTAAACGACTTTTTCTGGGAAATCTGGGAGCAACATGGGTCCATAGACTGATGTTGCTCTTCCCAAAGTTGTAGTGCTTAGCTAGATCTTTCTAACGAGCTATTGTACGCGACAAACGAAGATCGCATGCCAAAGTTACAACCCCGGGAAATTGATGTATCAATTTACCCAAACGGGGCCCACAATTTGGCGTTTCACCTCCTAGGGTTAGGTTTTTGGATGTTGAGGGATTTCCATTGTTTCTCAACAATAAATAGGCCTTCGAGCCTCATTGTAACACAGTTTAGAGGCATGTAGCCGACACATCTGTTCTCAGAGATAAGCTACCATCGCCCTAGCTGGTTTATTTCCATTTCTGCTTTTAAGCATATTGCAGTATTTTGCAGTAATGAAATGAAGTATTATTTCCGCTTCATTGTGTATTTGTCGTTCTCTGTAATTTGTTGCGTTCTTGTTTAAAATTTAAATCCAGATCAGAGGTATCGAGCGGTCTGTGTTTTCTCTGTTTTTTTTGCATGTCCCCAGCGAGGTCGGGATATAAGGAGTTAGGGCTTGAACTGGTCGAACCTTTGCAAGACCAGCCTCACAAATCCCGATGGCCTCCCATGGCGGATGAAAGGAAAGACAAGGGGCAGGAGATCCTATCAAAATCTTGCTTGAAGAAGCCCTCGAGCGATAAAGGAACGCGATGATGGACAGCTTTGCCCAGATCCTTCAGCGGCTACCTAGAGGCGACACATCGTCTTCCAACAGCTACTCTGGTAATGCCACACCGTTTAAGGTACAAGTTAATTTTCAAATCCCCATCTTTGAGGGTCAAATAGACACAAATGCTGTAGACAAATGGTTAAATCTGTAGAAGGGTTTTTTCTGTTCAAGAATTTTCGAGTCGGGAAAAGATTGTTTTCGCTCTTCTCAAAGTAGCCCCCCACGTCAAGGACTGGTGGGAAACCTACTGCGAGCAGAAGGATGAAAGTACTGGTTCACTATTTTCAGCCGCAACCCCTTGGAATTCATTCTGGGATGCCATCAAGGAGCAGTACTACCCTGTCAAAAGCTATGAGGACAAATACATAAAGTGGACCACACTGCGGCAGGGACGGGACCAAGATGTGCCGGAGTTCACAACATTTTTCATACCCTTCGCACACAGTTGGGTATCAAAGATTCTGAGCTGCATCTGGTACTCAAATACCGTGGCTGCCTACATAGATACATCCAGGAAGAGATGGAGTTCCTAAACATCTCCTCGCTCGGCACGACGTACCGATACGCGTGAAAATCGAGCAAAAGTTTAAGCAGAAGAAGCAAGAATTTGAATTTTGCAAATCCGAAGCAAGGGAAAGGCTTCCCCAAATCACAGAACTAACGACAAAGCCAAGACGGGGCAACCCAAGACAACCTGTCAAAGCTGCAAGAAAAGAACAACACCACGAAGTCGAAGAAGGACACAGGAAAGTGGTGTGAGTTCCATAAGAGCCCCACTCACAAGTTCACAACACAAGTGAGTGTCGGACCAAGCAGTCGCTAGTGGCCGAGTTGAAGGCTTCAGAATCAGATGCATGTTCCGACCCTGAGTCAGAACCCGACAAGGGGAATGGCAAAGGGAAGCAGATCATTGAAGCGGAGCCCAGCGCCACTATTGCCACCGCCAAGATCCAGAAGAATGAGCCCGAAGATCCAGAGGAGGGGGAGCATCTTTTCCCCTCACAGATGTGGCTGAAGGGTTTGCCACTGCAAGTCATTGTCGACAGTGGCAGCCAAAAGAACCTCATTTCAGCAGAGGTCGTGAAGCGGTTGGGCCTACCGACTACACCACACTCACAACTGTACAATATCAGGTGGCTTCACCAAGGACGAGATCTTCGAGTTCGCCAGCAGTGCCACCTTCCCTACAACATGAAGCCTTTTCAAGACGAGGTATTGTGTGATGTTACACCTCTGGATGTTTGTGATGTATTATTGGGCCAGCCATATTTGTGGAGGCGACATGCTCTGTATGAGTCAAGGCCTCGCATTGTTATTATTTCTTTGGGTAATTCATTATACAGGATATCGAAGGTAGCCCCACCTACCGCCACCTCTTTGATCGCTGCTAAGAAAGGCAACAAGCTCATCTCACATACTAGGAAATTTATTTTCTGTCTGGTTCGCTCCCAAAGTAAGGGGAAGATCGTCGCCACATCCATGACCCCCGCGAAGGGTTCCTCCACGCAGCAACAACAGTAGAGGGATACGGTCATGAAAGAACACAGGAACAACTTCTCCTCACCCACAGGGCCACCACACAAGTTTCAGGTGGGCGACAAAGTTTGGTTACATATGCAGAAAGAACGCCTTACAAGAGCCCATTAGAAGCTCAGACCACTTCGACATGGTCCTTACAGCATTACCAAGGCTGTGGGAAACAATGCTTTGGAGCACAACATTCCTCCATTCCTTCGCCTGCACCAAGTGTTCAATGTGTACCGCCCTCGACCATGCTTCCCACCATTACTGGACACATCAAAGATTGCAGAACAACTCACCATGGACCAAGTTCAGTAGATGGAGGAACTCAACGCAATGGGGACCATTGCTTCCTAAGGGTGGAAGAATGATCCAGGTGGATGTTGGTGGCCACCCACCTATCCCACTTGGACCCCCACAACTGTCTCTTTCATTTTTTCAGTTTCCTTAATTGTAGCACAAGTTACTATTTTTAGCAGTTTTTTAGGTCCTGAACTTCCGGAGTCGTTTTGAGGCCCTAAACGACGTTTTTTGGGAAATTTGAGAGCAACATGGGTCCATGGATTGCTGTTGCTCTTCCCAAAGTTGTAGTGATTAGATAGATCTTTCTAACAAGCTATTGTATGCGTCAAACATAGATCGCATGCCAAAGTTACGACCCCAGGAAGTTGATGTACCAATTCACCCAAACTGGGCCCACAATTTGGCGTTTCATCTCCTAGGGTTAGGTTTTTGGATGTTTAGGGTTTTCTATTGTTTCTCAACAGTAAATAGGCCTTCGAGCCTCATTGTAACATAGTTCAGAGGCATGTAGTCGCCACATCTATTCTCAGAGATAAGCTACCATCACCCTAGCTGGTTTATTTCCATTTCTGTTTTTAAGCATATTTTAGTATTTTGCAGTAATGAAATGAAGTATTATTTCCGCTGCATTCTATATTTGTGGTCATCTCTGTAATTTGTTGCGTTCTTGTTTAAATCTAGATCACTCACCTAGAAAAGATGATAAGTTTGTTGCTAAACCCCTCAGGCTGGCATGAAAACCAACTTTGATATCACTGTGATATTCCGGAAACTAATTTGACAAAATTTTCCATAATTTTTGCTTAAACAAAATTACACCATAAATTTCTATATTAAACCCAATCAAAATTGCACAATTTTCACCATAAAATTAGCAGCACAACAAATAAATTTTGTAATATGAAAACCCAGAAATGCTGCAAATCAAGGTTAACACGAGAAATAATAGCAAACTCATCTTTATTTAATAGAAAACTCATCTTTCTTTTATTTACCGAATAAGATTACCATGCCAATACAAATAGCTGGAAAATAGCTGAGATGAAGCCCAAATTGGATATCTGGGTGATCCCCACTTCCAATCCATAGCTCTGCTCACCAACTAATGCTGATGAAGCTCTATGAGATTTCTAAATGAAATCTCCACAATAGTGAGTTGGGGTTTCATCCAACACACTAAGAAACCCAAGGGTTTTCATCCTAGGGTTCTCTGAACCTGAAAACCAAGTTCTAAAACTCTCCAAGAAAATACTCCAATCCAAGATGATCCCAAATGACTTGCTTCCCCCCCTTTCAAAGATCTAATGGATCTCTCTCCAACCTTCTAGAAGCACTTTTATTTTATTATTTTATTTCCATTCTAGAGGCTTCTCCCTTTTATTTTATTTAAGTGACTCTTTTTATTTTATTTTATTTAAGTCACTTTTAATACTGGAAAATGGTTAATCTGCCTCCACGATTTTCCGCCACTGAAAGTCACTTTTCATCATCCCATCCTGTAGATCTCTTCATCCTGGTTCCAACAAGCTATTACACTAAGGTGTTTCTCCAAACAATCTGCTCCAAATAACACCTTTAGTGTATTTAATTAAAATATGCTGATAACCCTGTTTTATGGGAATTGTTGGAATGCAACAGAACCAAGAACAAACTGTGTGGAACTGACCCTGATGATGAAATATAGCAAGCAAACCCCATCGGACCCCATAAAACTCCTCCAAAACTCTGGGCCCACCAATGACGTAATCTCACTCTTGTGACCTGGTTGACACAAACCCTGAAAATCCACCCTAACTGCATCATAAGGGAAACCAAAAATGGGGATATTACATAATTATATCTGGCTTATGATTTCCAATTGAGCGAACATTAATGTAATTGGCAATTTCATAAGGATTTTAGCAATGATAATCTCTTTTCCTTCAATAGTCCCTCTATTTTTTTCATAAGATGGAAACAATTTTTTGAAAACCATTAAGAAATCTTTCTTCTTTATTGTTATTGCGACCCATTTGTTTATCTTCGTCAAAAGGTCCCATTTTCCTTTTCACTAAGAGTGTGGCCATTACGAATTTTAAATGATACCTTAAATTCAATTGAACTGGGACTTACTACTTGGCATTGTCAATAATAAGATGGTAGTACACTTTCTAGAATATGAAGGCCTAAGGTTCAAATCTCGCTTTCATTCATCAAATTATATCAAATGCTATAAAGATTACAGTACTTTAGCTCATAAGTGCAAATATTTATTTTGGGTTCAATGTAGTGTATTGTTGACTCAAGGCAATGGAGTCATAGGTGCACAGTTAGCAGGTACATCCTTTGACACTAAAAATCCTGCTCTGGGCTCATGCATTATGATTCATGGAATTGAATTAAAATCACTGATTCACAATTTTTGCTCAGTAACCACAATAACACTCACTTCTCCTGAGACACGTATATGCTATAAAGACAGTTACGGTATAATGGGATTGGCACAGCCTGTCTGTTCATTTATGATTCTCCTGTGCTAGTGTATGCATCTATATTGTGGAGCAAGTAGTTAAAAATATGGGGTTATAATTTACAGCCTTTTATGTTGCTTTTACAATCAATTTCTACTTCATGGTTCACATTACAGATTTTTCATTAACCTTGAAATAGTAGTTCATGATATAAATTTTCTGGTTTGGCAATTATGTGTGTTGTACTGAACTATGACATTAAAAGGATTTTATAAAATATTATGGTTGAGAATAAGCACAACCAGAAACACCTGATCCATGCAAAATGGAAATTGCTACATATCATCTCTTTGGCTTTATAAGCTATTCCTGCTCACTCTCTCTAGCTGGATAAGTAAGATACTTGTTCTTCAAAGCAATTGTTTTGCCTACTGGGCACCTGTACCAAAACAAATATCATTATCCATCTTGATTGTTGGACAATTATTGGCAGTCATGAAGATTGGGTTTTATTTAGGGCAGAGTCCTTTTCGTTATCACTTCGTTTCTGCACAATATTTCAAAATTCTTGCATTTATTC